>OX467711.1:39381759-39981759 GCA_950111635.1 Agelastica alni | reverse complement strand
AAACTCACCATTCCAAATCGATTTGGAATCGTGTTTTTGTATAGTCTGGCAATATCATTAATGTTTTGTCCCAGACTAAGAAAATGTAACACTTCCGGTAAATTCAAATCAGTTGGATTATCTACAGAAAGTCCCCGAAACTAGTGAGTTTCTTTAGGCACAAGACATAATACAGTATGCAGTGTAAAAAAGTCTTGCGACATTTTTTTCTGAAGTCAACGGTTTGCAAAAAAACAATTACATTAGTATTTATATTTTAATATTATTGTCTACAGAAATTCAGTTAACGCCGGCAACGCCACACCTCCATACGAAAATAATCTATTTGTTTACTAGCACGAGTCATGACATGTCACTATGTTGAGAATAAAATCTGGCCCTTAAATCCAATTAGTGAATTATCGAACACACCTCCTGATGTAGCAGAAACTGCAAAAAATGGTACTTTAAATCTCCTACCAGAGAAATCGAGAGCAAAATATGAATTTCAATACAATAGATTCATAACCTGGTGTCAATATTCTTCTTCTTACGATGCCTTACAGGGTTCCTGCGTTGGCGACCGTCCACAGATGTTTTTATTTATTGCAGCTATTTGCAGTGCCTGGAAGTCCCGTATTCTTGTCCATTGTCGTATGTTTCGTAGCCAGGATCATTTTTTTCTACCTATTCCCCCTTTTTCCACCTTCGATTTTGCCTTGAAGAATGAGGCGGTGAAAATGATAGCGCTCTCCGCGTAGGATGTGTTCCAGGTATGAAATTTTCCTTTCTTTTATATAAGCGAAAAGTTCCCGATCTTCTAGTTCAGCTCTTTGGAGTACTTCCTCGTTTCTTATGTGTTCGGTCCAAGATATTTTAAGCATTCGCCGCAATGTCCACATTTTAAAAGCTTTAATCTTACTCATTGTTCTTACTTTTAATGTCCATGCCTCTACATCATATAGTAGGACCGACCACACGTAGCATCTCAGCATTCTGTATCTAAGTTTTAAGTTTAAATGTCTGTCTACAAGAAATTTTCGAAGTTTTGTAAAGACTGTTTTTACTTGTTCTATCCTGCTTCTTATCTCTTGGTCTGGGTCCCATTTTTTATTCAGCATACAACCCAGGTATTTAAACCCTGCGACTCTCTCAATAACTTCTCAATTTACATGTATTCTAGTGTTTGGGGAATTGTTTTTACTCACTACCATTACTTTGGTTCAGATTAAGCAGTGTCTGGAGATCATTTACATTATCTATCGGCTCTCTGAAATTGCCTCTGTAAATGCTCTTTCTGTATATAAGTTAAAAAGCATTGGGGACAGGATACAACCCTGTCTCACGCCCTTTTTTATCTCAAACAGTTCCGTTAATGAGCTATTTATTTGAATTTCTGCTTTCTGGTTCCAGTATAGGTTGATTATAAGCCTTATGTCTTTATCGTCTAGTCCTATATCTTTCAAATATGTTATCAGGAGATCATGTTTGATGTTGTCAAATGCCTTTTCGTAGTCTATAAAGCATATAAAAGCATCTTTTCTTTGATCTTGACAGTTCTGAATCAATATTTGTATACTAAAAATCGCTTCTCTGGTTCCGAAGCCTTTTTTGAAACCGAACTGGCTGTTACAACTAACTTCTTTAGATTTTTTGTAAAGCCTTGTGTGTAGAATTCGAAGGAAGAGTTTTAGAAAAAGACTCATTAGGCTGAAAAGGCGATGTTCTTTACAAGTTCTTGCGTTGTTTGATTTTGGTATCGTGATGAAAGTCGAGCAGAACCAATCTTTAGGAAAATATCCGGTATCGTATATCCTGTTAAAAAGCGTCACTATTGTTTTTATGTTTTGATCATTGATTAATTGAAATGTCTCCGAGTACATGTTATCAGGCCCTGAAGCTTTATTATTTTTCATTAATTTCGTCGCATACATAATTTCACTTTTCAATATGCTTGGTCCTGTTATAGGGTTATTTATTTGGACCATTAAACTTTCTGGTATATCATCGTTAAAAAGATTGGTTGCATCGAAGAAGGTCAATATGTATTCAGAAAATGTCAAAAAATCAAGACTTCGAAGTCATCAACTCTTTGGTCCATATATTCGATGATAGGAACATGCTTGAATGTTAAAAATAACATCGAAATCAATAAGTATCCTAAACTGATCGCATTCCCAAAAAACAATCCAGCAAAAAAATATTTCAGTATTTAGCTTTTTTAAATTTTGAGGTTGATTTCTGTCAGCATCAATTAAATAAAATTTTCATTAAAAAGAAATATTGTTTGTTATGAAAAATCATTTCAAATAATACCTGACCCATTTTTTTCAGAATATAATTTTAAAATTGCCTATTGCTAAGGTGAGATGTCAAATGTTACACATCATATGCGACTACTGTAAGGCTCGCTCGTCTTGTTCCGTCGCACAATCTTGGCTGATTCAGATTGAGTGACATATTGCTACGATAAAGACGTCCCTGTTCTATTATCTGGCCGAAGGCGGTGTATCGTTCACACAAAGGCGCTTATTTCTTTTGGCGGCATCAAAACGACCCCATTTAGAGGATGATTTATTATCGCAAGCGTCGAATCTTCGTTACCTTACAAAAAAAAAATCGTTTTATCAAGTAAATTTCAAAAATAATTAATTTAGATTTGTATAAGAAATCTCTAGGTCGTAGTTTTAGTTTTTATAGTTTAGTTTAAAAGTAAATAGAGAAAGTGATATATTGTTATAGAAAGTATACAGTTTTGTAATTTTTTTTTTTTTACTGAAAATAGTTGCACAAAGGGTAGGCCTATCATGTGGGCCGTGGAAAGCCCGCTCTGCCACTATTAGAAGGGGGAGGAATTATAGAGAGGAGATGATTGTGGACCCACTTTTTGAAAATTTGAAGGTCATAATTCTTTGGAAAAACTGATTTTGGAAGCTTGTTCCATTCTGTAGCAGCCCTGTAAAAAAAAGATTCTTGGTGGAGATTGGCCCCTGTAGTGTCAATCTTGAGAGTAAATGGTTGAGACTGATCAGCGTGCTGAGTTCTTTGGCCGAATGTGGTCAGTGGTGGTACAAGAGTTTTTATTTCTCTGAAGCATCTTCCATGGAAATATCTGTAATGTCTGGTCTGCAACTCTTCTTCTATGTTCTAGTGGGTGAAGGCTATCTGTGAGAGTTGAGCTGTTTATAAACCGAATGGCCCTTTTCTGAATGGAATCTAGAAGAAGAAGAGAATGCCTTGGTGCTGAATCCCAAATGTGCTAGCAATACTCCAGTAGAGGTTGCATTTGAGCCTTGTACGTCGTCAACAATTGATCAGGAGTAAAAAAAATTCTAGCTTTCCAGAAAACCTAGCCTTTACACGCCAGATAAAATATCGTTACAATAATTATCACAAAGCCAACCTTGAGCTGTAAATTGTGTGGCGGTAATTCTGGCAAATCCAATAAATTTAGGAATTCAGTTGAATAATTGACTACTTCATTTGGATTGATCGACCTAAATGAATACATTTATCCAACAATTTGATTTGGAATTTTTATATTTAAATCATCTACGTCCTTATTTTTCGCTGCTAAAATGGCTCGTTCGCTCAACTAAACATGGAATTTAAAAAATTTCTTAGGTTAGGTTAGGTTAAAACGGTGGTTCGGGGGAACCCGCTTAGGCCTTTTGGCCCGTTATGATACCGTGATGGACGGCGGTGCCTTCCCCCTCTACCGTGAGAACCAGTTGGAAAAAGAAAAAAAATTTTTTTTGAGTGAGCAATGTTTTTTGTTATGCACATTGCACTCTCATAAATCCTCATATTACTTTTCTGCCAGTAGTTTGCTCGTATCTTCAGCATAGTTTGTTACCAACGTCGTTTAACAACCACTGAAAACCCTGTTTAAACAAGTTAGAAATTTTGTGTAATTCTAGCTATTGAAAAAACTTACTTAGAACTTAAAAAGCGTTCCCAAATAAAGTACAACATAGGGGCTAATGTGAGCTTAATAAAAATGAAACTTACCTACTTTAAAATCAAATAAAACTTTATTTTTATTTATTAAAGACTAAAAATTTATTTGCATTGTATTAAGTTATAAAGTTGTTTATTTTTTTAAATTAAATTACCAAAAACGTAAATAATATTTAATCCGGATATTTTGAAATGGTTAACGAGAGAAATTAATTGAAGTGGAATCGTATTGAGTGTTACACTTCTGGTTTCTTCCGATATTGATTGCTTTCCGAATTGTATTTGGCAGCTTTGTGTTCAGTGTTCCTGGAAATAACAATGCAAAAGTCCCAACTATCGAGCTGATGATCGTGAATAAAATTAAAGGTAGCGTATCCCAAAATCTAGTCTGGAATCTCAAATTAATCAAATATTAAAAAAGACATTAGCTTTTGAGTATAAAATTTTAAATAAACTTGATAATGCTTATGTTTGCTTATTTTTTTAAATTATTTTTAACAAATACTCATATGACAATAATCTAAGGATATTCTTTTCTCTGGAAACTATTAACCAAAATAATATTTACAATAAATTGAAACAAACTAATTTTTTTTCAAATAATATTTTGGTTTCAAAATAAATAAAGTTATACTCCATTTTAATCCTTTGTACAAAACTACTAACACAGTATATTGTAAGAAAAGGGAAATTAAACTGTTAAATATACATATGATTGACGATGCAATAATATAATAATATTGAGATATTATCCTGTTGGCCCTGCCAGTGCCATTAAACTAGGAAAAAGATAGTACGAAGTAATAAATCATTTTCTGAGGGATGTTACATGGGCGTGCATAATTCGGTTGGTTACAAAGTAGAAAATGTATTTCTCCAATTTTGGAATATAATGGGAAATATTTTGTAACTGCTACGGGTGACGAAAGACGTCTGTTCCTAACTAGTTAAAAAATGAAACGTCTGCTGGAATAAGTAGTCCCCTCTTACTGATCAACAGCTTCGGGTGGATGAATTGGTAAAAGAAAGGGTACCTTTTTACCCTTGGAATGAGAAATCGTTCCTAAAGGCGGAAGAACCAATTAAAGGTCAACGGCATGGAGATGCAGAAGGAAACGGGAAACCACTGCACTAAAGACTTACACGAGTATCCCTAGTTTAAATCATCATGGCTGATAAATATAAATCACAAACCTTTACTGATCATGGATATCGGACTCCAAGATCCGGCAAGGAGGGACAGTTACAAGACTGTAGGTCTTTCCCGGTCGGCAGCAAGCGAAATCCCTGCAAAAGAGCTAAAGACAAAATAGCCATAAGAGAAATAAAGATTTGTACCTGAAACGTGAAAAATCTGCATCAATCTGTAAAAACTCATAACGCAATACAAGAAATAAAGAGACTCGGAATATCGATTTTGGGAGTCAGTGAAAAGAGGTGGCCTGGAGCAGGTCAATGTAAGGTAAATGAACATAAAATATATTACTCTGGAAAACCAAACAAAGATCATGAATGCGGAGTAGGTATAATCGTTGACAAAAACACTACCAGATATGTCACTAACTTTATACAAATCTCAAAAAGAATGATGCTACTCCAGATCAATACAACGCCCGTCCCATTTAATATTGTCTAGATATATGCACCAACTGCAGACAAAGATAATGAAAAAATAGAACATTTCTATGAACAGCTGTTTGAAGTTCTAAAAAAATTACCAAAAAGAGATTTAACAGAGGTAATGGGCGACTTTAATGCGAAGATCGGTAACGAGAAATCAGGAGATCTTATAGGCCCTTTTGGATTAGGAAGTAGAAATGAACGAGGGGAACGAATAAATATTTTCAGTGCCGAAATGAAGTACGTTATCCTTAATACATTCTTTAAACTCCCACCAAGGAGACTACACGTGGAAATCCCCAATGGATATAACAGGCCACATAGTGAGAAATCTAATAGCCTACATACTGGTAAATAGAAGATAACAGCGTACGTCTGTTAAAACATATCCGGTAGCTGCAATAATCTCGGACCACAATCCTCTGGTGGACACTCTAAGAGTAAAAATAAAAAAAATTGAGAAAAAACCTGTTACCGGATATGAGCTTTATCGACTGTAAGATCCTAAAGTGAAAATGGAAATTGAAAAAGACCTCAATGAGAAGCTTAAGAACACAGATTCAAATGGAAACATACATCACAGAATAAGAAATATAAACAACATAACAAAGGAACTCAAGCGAAAATATCTAACCATAAAAAAAACACAAAAAAAGAAAGAATGGATGACAAATGAGATTCTCCAATTAATAGAAAAGAGACGTATACAAAAAAACATCAATAATAAGGACGAATATCTAAAATACATAGACAAATACAAAAGGAGTGTAGAAAAGCAATAGATGAATGGAATGGAGAAATATGCAGAGAAATGGAAGAACTACAAAAAAAACATGATACCTTTAACCTCTACAAAAAAATAAAAAACTAATGAAAAAAAAATAGATCTAACACAACAAGAAAACTAGTGGATGCAAAATGAAACATTATGATTGAAAAGAAAGAGAAAATAAGATTGTGGCTAGATTATATACAAGAATTCTTTAGAGACGACAGACCCGATCCGCCAGAAATGACAGAAAATCTCTCGGGACCCAGCATTACCATAGATAAAGTTGAAAACGCCATTAAACATATGAAAGATGGAAAGGCTGCCGGACCTGAAATTTTTAAACTTTTGGACAAAGACGGACTTCAAAGGATAACCAATTTATTTAACCACATATATAATACCGGTAAAATACCACAAGACTGGTTAAAATCAGATTTTATTACGTTACCTAAGAAAGCAGGTCATCCACAGAAGACTATACAGATTATGTGAAAAGCAGATATCTGAAACCCAATTTGGTTTCCGTGATGCCCTGTGAATTAGAGAAGCCCTATTTGCCATACAAGTTTTAATCCAACGTAGCAGAAATGTTAACTGTGATGTATACCTATGCTTTATTGACTATCAGAAAGCATTCGATAGAATCCAACATCACAAATTACCGCATTATGGAACACTCTGTAACATTGTAACTAAATGTGAAATGTAAAGCTAAAAGCTGCCTACAATTTTCATACACAATTTTTTTTTGTATTTTTTATAATAACAGAGATACTGAGCTTTACGACACTAACCAAGCACCCCGTGTAAGGAAAAAATACATTTATATTTTTTATAAATATAGTTTTACTTTTCTTAATTAAAAAACATTTTTTTAATTTATTAGTCCTCAAGTTCACCTTTACATCTATGGCTTTATACGTGAAAGTTTAAAACTATGCTCCAATTTACGCAAGTCCTCAAAAAATCTTGATTTAACTTTTAAGGTTTACATATTAAGTCCCAGTTACATTCGTGTTTCAACCGTTTATAACTTGTTCTTTACGACTGGGATTTAGAAATTTTGCTCAAAACTTTTACTCTGTTTGATTATTTATTATATAATTGCAAACAACAACAATAAAGTATCTATTCAAAAGACAATTAACTATTTAGTTTTAGTTTAAACTTTTGTTTAAATTTATGTTTTAAATTAAATAGCAAGAAACTATTGAGAAACATAAGGTAAACGATTATCTTTCATTAATTGTTGCTAATATTTTAAGCCAAAACGATGATAATAAATAAGTTTTGGTTTTCACTACAGATTTTAAAGAAGGGGCTAGTTGAGCAATTTTTTACTTGATCAGTCATAGCTCCTTAACGATAAGTCTTAATGGCTTGTTATATATACCGGTGGGTAATTATTTAATCTTTTTTCAAAAATGTAAACAGTCTTTTATTTACGGTTCATATTTTTATAAAAAATAGAAACAACAAAAACTCAACATTTCGTAAGCTTAACTTTTGTATTGGACTTAGTCTTTTAACTTAAAATCAGACTTGAACATGTAATTATCAATAAAGCTGATATTTAAACAGAAAATATTAATGAGATCATAAAAACCTTAATTATCGTTGTCACAATTAATACAATCGAAAGTTAGACCAGTAACTGGCGCTTATTTTGTATGTGCCACTTCTTGCAAACTTTGCAGCGGATCCATGTTTCCCCTGGTAAACTTTTAAAATAAGCTTTGCAACAAACCAGTCAGAATAGCAGGACCTTCCGATAAGATAGTCTGTGCCACATTGGAAAGTGACTCTAGTTGCCGCGTTAGAGTAGTTCAGCCATGCAGAGGATCCTCAAGCCATTTACTGATTGCACGAGCCTTAGTTAGGAAAGAACAGACTATTGCTGTAAGAGTTGCTAACGTATACCCCGAGGAAATAACGCTTAAAGAGGGTGACATCATTGGATCCTGTGAACCTGTGACTTTGATAACAAGATGCGACGAAGAAAGTTATCAGGATTGAAGGGAAGACTCCTACATCGTATTGGGAAGTCTAGAATTATCCTTAGGACATCTATCGTTGGATGAATATAACGCTACCAGGGAATTCATTAGAATCGAAAGTGACATCTTTGATTCAACAACAGCAAGACGAACCAACTTGGTCCAACATAGGGTTGATACTGGCCAAGCTCATCCGATTTGACAACCCCCAAGAAGACTACCATTTGAAAAACAGCAAGAGGTGGAAAATCTGGTTAACAATATTATGGAAGATGGAGTGATTGAAGGATCAGCAAGCCCTTGGTCTGCGCCGGTTTTGTGTAGACTACAGAAAATTAAATGATGTCACGAAGAAGGACAGCTACCCATTACCCAGGATTGATGACACTTTGACAACATTGGCAGGTTCACCTTGGTTCTTAACACTGGATTTGAAGAGCATGTATTGGCAAGTGGGCATACATAAAAAAGACAAAGAGAAGACTGCTTTTTCAAATGGAAATGGACTCTACCAGTTTAGTGTAATGCCCTTGACTAAAGTACTTTTCTTTCTATTTTTATTTATGTTCTTTGGCTTTTTAACTTTTTTAGCAGTTATATTTTGTATCTTTTGCAATGCCATCTTTTCAGGATTGTCTGTTAAAAAATATCAGTGGTCTGGGTGCGACCCGAGAGGTCCACACGACTAAATTCCCAGTGGAAAGAATGAAAAAATATCATATTATGTTTTTTGTTATAATTATTATTAAAATTATTATAAAAACGATTTCAAAATTGTTTATAACAAATTATAATTGTCATTAACAATATTTTGTTTATGTCAACCGTATTATTTCAAACAATAATTTTTTATTGTTGTAGCGTCTTCAACGCTATTCTTTCAATACAGAAACAAGTTTAAAATTCTCCAATTCCTATTTTTGTTATCTAAAATAATCTCTTATGAAATATTGTCATCATATTGTTCATACAAATATTCCTAACATGCAATATTCATATTATTTAAAAGATCTTAAAATTCTGTATTAAAACTAGTATAATTTAAAAATTGCAAAATTCAGGTAGTTTATCATATTTTTTAGTTTTTTGATTCTTCATAAAAAACAGCTCGACCGATTTTGCTAAAAATCTAATCAGTTTTAAGTTGCTTAATTATGCGTCGAATGCAATTGGTCCAATTTTACCATTTTTTTCAGTTTTTTTATTCTCCATAAAAAACAGCTCAACCGATTTTGCTGAAAATTCCACACCTGCAATTTTGAACCAATCAAAATACGTTATTTTGACAGATCACCACGGCAACGAAGGTATTTTAGGGAAAAAAAATTTCTCGTGGGATACCCAACAGCGAATTATACTGGAAATTTTTTGACGTTTACAATAACAGACCATTTTTGACTGACTAGTTTTTATTTGTTCACATAATATTTAGTTTTGATATTTTCATTACAAAGCTAAGTTGTTTTTTATATTCTTCGGACACCTCTTCTCTTCTTAATGGCGAAAATGCAGGACTTTGAATGTTAAATGTTAAATTTGCGATTATACTTTTCAAAAAAATATTCCTGCATCTGTTTCGCTGTGGAATTCCATTAAACTTTGATAACACTCTCCTTGTAGTCTTCGGAGTTCTTTTTTCGCATGTTAAACCCATAATCTTCGAGAATAAGCGCCAATTCTTCCACAGGTATATCCGCTCTATTGAAATTATACGATTTTTTTGCGCAAAAGTTTGTAAACTGCCTCCTTACACTTCCATTTCCTGGTATTCGCGGGTGACAACTGCTCAATCTCCTAGTGAACATTTTCTCTGCTTTCTTTGCCAAAACGAAACATTTTTTTACGTAGTGCCTTTTGACAGCTTCAAAAGTAAAATAATAATTTCGAGGTTAGGGTCTCACTTGGTTACCATGGCAACTCAACAATCAAGTCGACCACACATTTTATATTTCGCTGGTGACTTGATGAAGAAAATAATTTGCATTGTTGAGAATCGAAAAATAAATTTTAAAAATATTTGATTTTCCATCACAATTCGGTGTGGAATTTTCTTATCGAATGCCACGCGAGGTCAAATTAATATCCGGAAATTTTTTCTCGCTCATGAATTTTTTTATTTTCAAAATATTCACGAGCTCAAAAAAATTTCCGGAAATAATTTGACCTCTAGTGGTATTACTATTGAAAATCTAATCAGTTTTAAGTTGCGTAATTATGCTTCGAATGCAGTTGGTTCAATTTCGATATCATATTTGTTCTCGAGATAATCGACAAGAAAAATAATTCCGAAAGTTTACCATTTTTTTCTTTTTTTTTATTCTCCAGAAAAAACAGCTCAACCGATTTTGCTGAAAATCTAATCAGTTTTAAGTTGCGTACATACGTACATAAACACAGACGTCCACTTGAAAACTATTGTATTCGACTCGGGGTACCACCTTGAAATGTAGAGATAATATGTCAAAATTCGGGATTCGAAAAATCGGACCCATTATCATGACTTTCCACTGAGAAGTTTTTTTTTTTTTGCTTTGACTCACGTCATTCAGCCAGTCGCATCAGGAAAAAAATAATATTATATACAAAAAAAAAAAAAATCTCACTCACACCTACGTACTAGAAGAAAGAAAAGTCGTAAAATCCTAATGATACAACAGGGACATAACAGGGTCACACGCTTCTTGTCTAGGGGCCCGTCAAGACTTTTAATATGTCACAAACAAAAATAAGGCCTCGGAAAGCTAGGAATAGCAACAAATGGGATAAACAGAGGTAACAAATCTGGTTCACACATTCACAAACGTACCTTTGATTTATGTATGAATTTCATGAGACAATCATATACTTTTATTTAAGGATAAAAGATGACAGATATTGAAAGGTGGGAAATAACCACTATTTATAACATCTTTAATAAGGTTTTATGATTTTAGCGAGGAAATACAGTTGAAGAAAATATGATTTAAATCACTTTTAATACTGAGAAGTTAAAAATTGAAAAAAATTCTCCCGTTTGGCAGTATAAAAACTTTCGCAAAGAATTACGAGTATGTATATATATAAATATATATATATATATATAAATGTTTAAATGTTTAAATGCCACTTTCTGAACTAAACAACTAAAATACGACTTCTCCGATGCTATGTGTTTCCTGTGCTCCTATATGGAGTTGAGTCATGGACTGTAACAGATGCAGCCAGTAAAAGGTTGGACGCATTTGAGATATGACTGTATCGACGTATACTAAGAATCCCTTGGACAGAGCCCATGTTACAAACAAAAGAGTACTTGACATTTTAAACAAGGAAATGGAGATCATGAGTACAGTCAAAAGTCGGAAATTGGAATACTTAGGACACATCATGAGAAACAGCGAAAAATACGGTCTGTTGCAGCTTATCCTACCGGGAAAGGTGCTTGGAAAGAGGGGACCAGGCAGAAGAAGAATCTCATGGCTTAAAAACCTGAGAACTTGGTTTGCAACCTCCACCACGGGTCTATTTAGGGCCGCAGTTGATAAAATAATTATTGCCAAAATGATCCCCAACGTCCGGTAACGGACAGGCACTGGAAAAAGAAGAAATATATTTTTCCAGGAAGATAGAGAAATATGTACAGTGCAACAAAAGTAGCTTGGCGGGCGACTAGCCTATAAAATAACAAATATTCGGCTGAATATACTTCACATTCGTAAACTTCTTCCTCCGATTGTCCTTGGGACTCGCGATTCCTGAAAATTTCGTCGATCGGATCGTTATTTGAATGTTTTCGTTATGCGCAGATTTTGTGATCTCTCGATCGCCAAGCTACTTCTGTTGCACTGTACTTACATTTGGCGTTTTTTCTTAATTTTTAATCGAGATTTTTTGTTTATACGACCTTATATATTTATTAAAATAACTTTACACAATAAATAATAATGTTCATTAATATAATTCATATTGAAACCGTCAAATTATTTGAATCCAAGCAAAAGGACAAAGAAAGAAGACTCTGAAAGCAGTTAAAACAAAAGGGCACATTTTGTTCTCGGCTAGGGTTGAATGCATTATTTTAATAACCCATTGTCTGAGCTACACACTTCGCATTTAAGAGAAAATAAATTTTGTTGCTTTGTTCTTTTTTAAAAGACAAGGATGAAGTGTGTTCAGATGCTAAAGGGACGCTAATTTATCGATTTTGAAATTAAGACCCAGTATACACAGCGCGTCATAAAAAACAGGTCACCTTAAATATTTCCTGATTGCCCATGCTTTTTAAAAATTTCCTATTTTTGTCGCAATAAATATATTGTTATTTATTTAATTATTAACTAGTCTGCGGTATTTTATTTAAAAATTAAAATTTAACCCAATCGTACTAATTTCACTTTCATTGCAACTTTTACTCCAAATGGGGCCTGTACATGTGTATCCTCTTTCTCAAATAAACTTTTGAAGTATTTCTTCCATCTCTTTAATACGCATTCCTCACCTTTTATTAAATATTTTAAAAAAAAAATTATGATTATTATTAATTTATTGTAATGATTTTTATAAGAAGTTATCTTTGTATTTTTTTTTCTTCTTCTTCAGGTGCCTATCTGTTCCAGACGTTGGCTACCATATTGGCTAATCTAACTTTATTTACAGCTGCTCGGAATAGTTCGGTGGTTGTCATGGAGAACAAAGTTCTTAAATTTTTTAAGCCATAAGATTCTTCTCCTTCTGGCGCTTCTCTTTCCTTTCACTTTCCCTTGTAATATGCACTGCAAGAGATTGTATCTGTTTTCATTTCGCATGATGTGACATAGATATTGTATTTTTTTTGTTTTAATTATATTCATAATTTCTTTTTCTTTTGACATTCTTCTAAGGATTTCAATGTTAGTTACATGATCTGTCCATGATACCCTTAGCATCCTTCTATAGAGCCACATCTCGAATGCTTCAATCTTTTTCGTCATTGCTTCTGTCAGTGTCCATGACTCCACTCCGTATAGTAACACGGAAAACACATAGCAGCGTAACATTCTTAGTTTTGTGTTCATGGTTAGGTCTCGACTTTTAAAAACTGCTGACATTTTAATGAATACATTCCTGCTCTTTTCAATTCGGCTTTTAATTTCTTGCGAGTGGTCCCATTGATCATTTATGATGGTGCCGAGATATGTATATCTGTCGACTCTTTCAATTGTTCCACCCTCTTATCTTAGTTGTAAGGTGGGAACGTTGTTCTTGCTTATGATAATATATTTAGTCTTATCCATGTTGATATCCAGTCCATATTGGTGGCTACTGGTTGTTAGCCTATCCATTAGTTGTTTCAGGTCTTCCATATTATCTGTAAATATTACTGTATCTGATGTTATTCAAGCGCTGTCCATTTACCAGAATTCCTTCTTGTGCATTGTCCAAGGCTTCTCTAAATATGTGTTCGGAGTAAATATTAAATAATAGTGGCGACAATACACATCCCTGTCTTACTCCACGTAAAATCTTAACTGTCTCAGTTTGGCCTTCTTCCACTCTCACACTTGCTATCTGGTTCCAATATAGGTTTATGATTATTCTTAGGTCTTTATCATCTATACCATCTACCTCATCTATAAAGCTTCTCTTGTCCCGACTGCGTCTCTAAATCCGAATTGCGTGGACGCTATCTGTTCTATCTGTTTTATATATTCTTCCGTGTATGACTTTTAAGAATATTTTCAGTAGGTGGCTCATAAGACTTATTGTTCTATATTCCTCGCACTTTTTGGCTCCCGACTTTTTTGGTATAGCTATGAACTCCGATTTAAGCCATTGCTGCGGCATAATACCTGAGTTGTATATACGATTTAATATCTTGGTCAGCCGTTTGATTCCCTCGTCGTCCATAAGTTTTAAGAATTTAGAATTTTTTTTAAAGTCTACTTAATATTAAAACGAATAATCCAATTACTAACTGGTAACTAACTACCTAGTTTGCTACTAATTTCTTTACCACCTGCAGTAATTTTAACAACATTTTAAAATAAATAGTAGTTAATAAACCATCTGTCCATACTGTAATTATCACGTAAAAAAGAAGAACTAACAACTAATTACCAATTGAAAATTAAGAATAACGAGTTCAGAATTACAAATTAATAACAACGCAACGAATTGACGAATAGCGAAATAAGGAAAGGAATCACGATTAGCAAATTAGTGAATAAAGGAATTGGCGAACAATGTCGAGTTTCTATTCTTTCTCAGGTTCTATGAATTCTATTTGCCCTCCGCATAATTTCATTATTTGGAATGTGCTCTCTCCTTGATATGCGACAGGCTCTTCTTAGGTAGTCCATCTCCACACAGTCTATCTTTCTTTTTGTCTTTTCTGTCATTTGCCAGCATTCTGCCCCATACCTTAAGATAGGCTCTACAACTGCTGTGTAGATTGTCTTCTTAGTCCTTAAGCTAATTTGGTTGGACCAAAGTAATGAGTTGAGAATATGTACTGTTCTCTGACCCAGTTGTGCTTTGTGTTTTATGTCACGAATCGCATGGATACACCGTTATAAGTTTTTTTATTTATGCGGCATTTATAATTTCTTTTATTTGTAACACTTTGCTGTTAAGTTAAATTGTTTACAACTGGTTTTTCATTTCAATGTTTATTAAACAGGTTGCCAAATTATTTTTAACTTTTTATTTAAAAAAAAAAAAGTGACAACATTGGAGCTACTTTTGGTATTAAAATGTGCGGATACTGTTAAATTTGATCGAAATTAGTTTAAATCATGATGCTTTTTGCATGTCGTTCTACGTTATCATGTGGTACAAAAAAAATATACAAAATTTTTAAAATTATATATTTTTTAAATTTATTACTTAATAAATGACAAGAATGAAATACCGATGTAAAAAAAGGCGTGGAACAATTTTTAATAGGGTGTATTGCTACCTTGGCACTGAATGACAGTTCTAAATTGATTTGGTAACAAAATCAGCACGTTCAGAGTATCTGCTTGGAAAAATAAATAAATTTCTTAATAAGGACCAATCGAAGCAATTTGCGTGTTCTCGGAGCAGGTATACAAACTTTTTCACGCCTTTTAAGCTGGTCAGTCAATTTTTGGAATACCAACATCTTTAAGGTACGTTTTTACTGTATGTGGTGGAGGGGCGTCCACGCCCCACTCTCATGAAACCTACTGTATGTGGTTGCGCGTTATCCCATATCATTAAAAGATCTTTACCAACAAACCCAGCACAAACTCATCTGTGAATAAAACATTTTCCAGTAGTCCATTCTTAAATTGATTTGTTCGCAAGCAAAAGAAAGTGATTGTGAGCAACGATCCTGTGACTGGACTGCAAATTGTCAAACCATTATTCCTTTTACCTTAATTGAAGATATTTTATGAGCTTGTTGAAGGTCACTTTGAAGCATTCCAACGCTTTGTCTTTTTTCCGTAGGGGTAGGCAGAGACCACTTTTTTCCACTTGCTCGCCGGTTGCTGGTACTCTTGACCTGGCCTTTTTTTAAAACAATTTCGATCTGATCGAGATACGTTCACCTAGGTCGACGTCTACTAATAATCGTCTAATAAATCTGTTTCGTCAATCTTTTTTTATACATTATCTCTTCAACCAGATAAGGCATTTCATTATCTATCTTTGTTACTATGCCTTATTTTGCACCACAGCGTTCTCTTATCACATTATTCCTTACTTTATTCATTAGAGTCACTTCAGCTGTATTTGTTAGACTCCTCATCTTCTCCTTAATAACAAAAATGGATAATTACGTAAATTTTTGGGTGGCCTATTTTCTCTGGCGCGCAGTGTAAAAGGTTGTTTACATTATTAACTTTTTTATTGTAGAAAAAGAAAAAGGTAGCAAAAATAAATTATTTACTTTAGAAGTAAATAAATTTCCTTAATTCCCAAATTTAAAACTTTTTTCTAAAAAATCAACTATGCCATCTAAAATGAATCAGTTTATGAATATTGAAAAATAATACGATCTTTACCACTAAAGATTATCTGAAGATTAACCTACATATTAAACACACTCGTGCAATAAATCAATAGAGGCAATATGG
The DNA here is from genome assembly GCA_950111635.1 of Agelastica alni. NCBI lineage: Eukaryota > Metazoa > Arthropoda > Insecta > Coleoptera > Chrysomelidae > Agelastica > Agelastica alni. The sequence continues at coordinate 39,965,371 of OX467711.1, read as the reverse complement.
TGAATTCTAGATCATGGCTCAGAATATTTAAGAACATACTTGGCACTTTTTTCTTTTCAGCGTATATTTTTTTTTAATCTATCTTACATATTAATTTTTTTAAGAATTTCCCTACATTTGTCTGCTATAGTTGTCCAAAGATCCGTGAAAACGACCTTTTTTCCTTAATTTTGCATTTGTTAGTACCCTACAATTTTTAAACTCGTCGAACAAAAGTGGTAATCTTGCAGGTATTTTTTTTGAGAACAGGACGGTAGTGGTTTAAAAATTTATAAAAAGGCACGAAGGAGATGACCAATTTATAGGTTACTAGTTATTATTATGTATGGATCAGGTCTTTTTATTACGAGGTATAGTCGAAAAATTCTTGGCTAGAAGTCAGTAGGTCTATTGCGCTTTTAAAGACTTGAATAAGGCCTATGACATATTGGTAAGTCGACATTATCTAAGTATGGGGTGAGCGGTAGTTTAATAACGAGCACTGGAATCACTTAACGAGGATTCCACTTCGTGTGTCAGGATAAACGGAGCTTACACGGACTGGTTTAACATTGAAAAATGTGTGAGACGGGGATGTGTGGCTTCGCCATAACTGTTTATCTTATAAAGAGGCGATTGTTTAAAAGATTTGAAAGAGAGTGCGTATGGATTGAAAATGAATGATTTAATTGTGAAATTCCTTCTTTACGCCGATGATCAAGTCATATTAGCGTCATCTGAAGAGGAGTTGCAGGCGATGGTTAATGTTATGCATGATGCCCTGAAAATCAAAGGGATGAAAATAAATGTAAGCAAAATAAAAGTAATGGTTTTTGAAAGAGAAGAAAGCATGACAAACTGTGAAGTTCTGATTAAGGGAGAAAGAGTGAAACAAGTAAATGAGTTTGTATACCCGGGTTTAAAGTTTAAGAGAGATGGAAAGTATGACAGTGACATTGAGCGAAAGATGTTGGCAGGAAAACAAATAAATGGGGCACTGCATAGCTTTATGAACACCCAGAAAGTTTAAAAAAAAGGCACGTCTGGCTGTGCATAGAGGAGTGTTGGTTCCTACACTTATATATGGTAGTAAATGTTGGGTTTGGCAGAAAAAGCATCAAAATAGGATTAATGCTGTGGAGATAAGTAGTCTGAGAAGTATAGCCGGAGTGACTCGGTAGGATAAGGTAAAGAATAGTGAGATAAGAGAACGATGTGGTGTAAAATAAGATGTGGTTACAAAGAAAGATAAGGGAATGCTTAGATGGTTTGGACACGTAAAAACGCTGAATAAAGGAAGATTGACGAAACAAATTTATAAGGCGAGTGTAAATGGACAAGTCGGTAGAGGTCGACCTCGGCAAACATATCTCGATCAAATCGACATTGTTTTGAGAAAAGGCCAGGTCAAGAGTACCAACAACCGACGAGCATGTATGAGAGCACTGATGAAAATAGAGGAAGCAAAAGATGTGTGTAAGAACCGTAGCAAGTGAAAGGAAGTGGTCTCTGCCTACCCCTACGGAAAAAAGGCGTGACTATATATATATATGTACATAACAGTAAAAAGTGCTCCCTCGAGTTAAAAATTGACGTGTTTCAGTATTTCATTCTAATGTCGCATTTCTGATATATTAAGGGTAGGCACATTAAAAGAAGCAAAAAAATTGTGTTAGAACCGCAGCAAGTAGAAAGGAGTGGTCTCTTCTTACCGCTACGTGAAAAAGGCGTGACTATGTGCAAGTATGTATGTACTTTTTTTTGTAAGGACTGTAGTCTTTGATTGTAATGCTGTTAATTTTACCAATACGACAACCTATATGTAAAGTCATAACTGTATTATACAACACATGTATAAATATACATAATTAAATTCAGAAACCATTTAGTTCTTAACAGTATATTGTTCTTCCAGTAAGAGAATGAACATGCGTCTTATACATGATTTTATAAAACACATCCCATTTGTCCAGCATCTCTTTCTAGCAATTTTAAAGAGTGCATTAGTAAAAGCTTGTCTTTTAATCAAAGATGTATGTTGTTTCATGGTTGATTAGACCCGCAATATACTGAAAAGAGATGGCATACAAATGATACTACTTTTCCGATTCAGTTCGCTAGACAGTGCTACTTCATAGGAAAGAATCACGAAGTGGGCGAACATCTATTGTATGAATCATATGAACTTCTCGAGGTGTGAACAACAAACTAAACTTCATTTGTTTATATTGGTAAACAGTGAACTTTATATACTATTTTGAACAATTTAAGCATTAAAAGTGTTATATTTAAACAATATTTTATGAAGAATTGGTGTTAATAAACCACAAAATTTGAAAATGCAAAGGATTAAAAAAGGAGATATAAAATCGCAAAAACTTGTACCATCTGATTTGACAAATTTCATTGACAGTAAGGTAACAGTGGCAGTATTCCAAAAAAAAAGTGCTGTGAAGTATCATTAACTGGTCCTTTCATTTGGTTGTATTGTCTGGACATAGCATTTACACTATCAAACAGATTATCCAAGAAGGCAACTGTGGACATAGCTTCTTTCCTCATTTTTAGAGGACCTTCTTCAGTGATGATCTCGGTTTCTGAAAAATTATAACAATCAATATTTAATTAATCTAATGCCTATTCTTTCAACTTCTAATATTATATATTTTAGGAGTAAATTTCTGTTAAAAGTTGATTCATTAATGAAATAATAAATTACCTAAATATTCCATCAAATTCATAGCAGCTGCTATATTCCTAATGAAGACTCGTGAACAGTATGATACTCTTATTTTATTTCTTCCAACAGGAAATATATGATTTTCTATTAACTTGGGCATCAATCTCAAGCTGCCTAGGTAAGGATCCATTTTATATGCCATAATTATATGATCCCACTTGGCAGTCTTTATCTGGTCTCCTACTTTGATTTCCACTTTATATTTAAAAAAATTATTTCTGATCCCCTCACAATCAACTTTATTATATGAACAATATCAGTCCATTTTGTAGCCCCTTCCACAAAATTATAATTTCCAATTCTTCTTTATTCCATGTAGCATAAATACCTAGAATATGAAAATAAAGTTTTAAAATTGAGGTCATCATAAAGTGTTAGTCAGTACTTACTCTCTGTTGAATATTGGAAATATATCTATTTATGAGATAGTCTATATGGAAAATAATGTATTCAGAAAAAACTTAATATGAATAATTATTGTAATAATCACCTGTACATGATCAGCAATACTAGAAGTACTTTTATATCCAAAATCCTCAAATCCTTCCACATTACCACTAATATGATTCCAAGTAAGTCCTGGCTTTATACTCATCTCATCAAATAGGAGAAAAAAGAACTTATCACTAGAATCCTTCAAATTCTTTGCTTTTAATTTTAAAACATCAAAGATTCCCTCACAAAGACCTCGTTCAATTGGGATGCGGTTGAGTAACCTCATTACTGTTCTCTGGGAAGGAAGAGTGAAAACTTTGGATAATAGTTTGTACCCACTGCCACATTGTTTAAATAAAACCAGTGCCAGAACTTTGTCATCAATTATGTATCTTCTCCCTTTTGGAAATTTTGAATTGTTAGAAGGTTGAATTTCAAAAAACCTGGATCTTATTTGGTCCAAAGATGATGTAGTCGATGAAAATCATTTATTAAAATAAATTAGATACCTGAGAAAACTAATCACTACCTACTCAAACATATCAGAATTTTTGAATTTATTAGCCTCCTTCAAGCGCTTTTTTATAGATATCTTAGATTGCGTAGCTAGTTGAGCCCTTCACTTGTAATAAGATGCTCTTTGGTAGATATGTTTAGCTCTTGAAGTTAAGTAGACACTTCTTGTAGCCTCTGCTTGTGATAATCCTGAAAATACTTATTAATGAATAATTAAATCAAGAATATGAAAGTTAATAAAAACTACAGAAATTCTCCCACATACAATTCAGAGCTTAAGAAGAAATATCCATACCTTCAGAAGTAGTTTTCCTGTGTGTAATCTGCTGAAGATCAGTTGGTTCATCTTTCTTGGAAATAAAAGATGACATTGATAGAAAAGATGAAACATGTACAGATTACAGATCAAAGTTATTTATTTAGAATATTGTATTTTGGTATGTTACTATTTACAAAAGTTGAAAATGTCGTTGAATAATAATAATAAGTGTCCCTATTGAGTTGATTTCTACAAAACTGTTTCTGGAGCAATAGTGGTATTTTCAGGATGTGAGGGACTCTCTTGTTCAGCTAAACCAAAAAAAGTTCATAAATTAGCTACATGTTACAAGGTGGCGAAAAAAAAATGTAGGTACCTGATTCGATTTGACTTTGAATATTAATATGTCGGTAAGATGTACTTTTCAGTTTATCACCCATGAAATCATCCTCACTGAAATGGCATCTGCATACCCTGAAATTTGAATATATATTCTGAGGTATGAAGCCATCTTCCTGGAGTCTTTTATTTTGGCATATTGTTATCCATTTTTGAAACAGTGCCATTTCCTTGACTGAATGTGTAAAGGATGTTTGGAACATTTGCCCTGATGCTCTTCCCAACAGTTCCCTACACAACAACTAACTCCTACCATATCTGCACAGTTAGACCTGAATAAAAAGATCATTTAACAAGTCACAATTCCATAGTAATAATTCAGAATGCAAAACTATTATTTGCCATTTGTATCACAAAACTCGTCGCCGCAAAGACAGCAAACCATTAGCAAATAAAAACAGTAAACACAACGCATGCTGCGTCCTCTGTTGAGTTGAATCGGAATCACTTTTCACTGATTTTATAGGCAACACAGACATCAATAATCTGTATAACTAATTGCATATACTAGAAAATATCGCTTTTTGCGCCCTCTTTTAATTTGGAAGGAACTATAAAACGTGGTTCGACCTTGGCTGTATGAGTGTTCTACCCTGTGAGAAAAATAGTTCTAACTAATCCTAATCTGCTCGAAATTCCTCTTTTTTCAATTTATTTTCTCCTTTATGGATCGTCATATCCAATGACAGTATATTTGTATTGTTAGGTTAGGTAAATGTAAATAACACATTGCATCCGAATGTAATGTGTGTCATCTATAATTGAATTCATTAGGTAGGAAATTAATCTGTCATTTTCTTCTTTTTTCAATTTATTTTTATCCCTTTATGCATCATCGTAATATCCAGTATTTTTGCAGTAGTAAATGTAGATAACACGTACATTGCATCTAAATGAAATCATAAGAAATTAAAAAGGAATATTTAAAACAATCTAAAATTGATATTATTTTGTCGTTGCAACAAAATTATTTTTTACAAGACACTTTTGTACGATTTAAGATAAACTCCCAATATTATTCTTTTGATTTATTTAACGTTTATGCCCTTTTTGTTACATTTTTTAATAACGAAAGAAAGGTAATAGATATAACAGTTTATTTGTACCTAAGTAAAATATACAACTAAATTAAAAAAAATTTAAATGTGAAACATCTAAAAAACATAATAAGTACTAATAAATATTTCTCTTACACTTAATTTGAAACGATTTTCGTAATTTTTTACACTTACAGTGATTAATTTTAACAATAGAAATATCACTATTTTGAAATTTTAGGCCGGATTGTTTCCTTTATTTTCTTTTCTTCTACTTAGCTGTTTCCAAAATCGTCGATCCAATTGTTTATCCTACAACAATAAAAACAATAAATTAACTAACTTTAACCGCTAAAAGGCGAAGAGTAGTACAATAGTCGAGGAGCTGTTACTTAGCATTTACTCAAGATGCTTACATAGGTTCTCCCAATTAAACTAAGTTTAAAGATTGAGATTTTTTTGACAAATCATCACACCTTCGAGAGATCAGACCTCCTAAGAAGACAAGAACGGCCGTTCCTCCCAGAATCAGAACCCCACCCATAAACCCGTCAAGATAGGGTAAAAATTGTGTTTATTTGATTTTACATACATACATAAAGTTACGCCTTTTTCCCATAGGGGTAGGCAGAGACCACTTCCTTCTACTTGCTACGGCTCTTACACACATATTTTGCTCCTTCTACTTTTATCAGTGCTCTCATACATGCTCGTCGGTTGTTGGTACTCTTGACCTGGCCTTTTTTCAAAACAATGTTGATCTGATCGAGATATGTTCGCCAGGGTCGACCTCTACCGACTTGTCCATTCACACTCGCCCTATAAATTTGTTTCGTCAATCTTCCTTCATCCATCCTTTCTACGTGTAAAAACCATCTAAGCATTCCTTTATTTATCTTTGTAACCACATCTTCTTTTACACCACAGTGTTCTCTTGTCTCACTATTCTTTACTTTATCCAACCGAGTCACGCCAGCTATACTTCTCAGACTACTAATCTCCGCAGCATTAATCCTATTTTTATGCTTCTTCTGCCAAACCCAACATTTACTACCATACATAAGTGTAGAAACCAACACACCTCTACGCACCGCCAGACGTGCCTTTTTTGACACTTTCTGGCTATTCATAAAGCTATGCAGTTCCCCATTCATTGCTTTCTTTTCTTTTAAACACCATTACTTTTGTTTTGCTTACATTTATTTTCATCCCTTTGATTTTCAGGGCATCGTGCATAACATTAACCATCGCCTGTAACTCCTCTTCATAGCAGATTGATGGGTCTAAACATAAACACTAAAAAGACGAAGTTTATGATAATAACAAGAAACCTGAAGGCGTTTGAAGACTCATAGTTAACATTCAACGCAATGCGCATAGACAGAGTGAGCAAATTTAAATATTTGGGCATGTGGTTATCTGAAGACTGGACCTCTGATATCGAAATCAAGAGTCGCATTGAACAGGCCCGACAAGCATTCATAGGACTGAGAACAGTAGAGAACACTGAGAAGAGTATTTAGTTGTTCGGACTTCGATCTTAGTCTGAGGTTGAGATTTTAAAAGTGCTATGTATGGTCGGTACTTCTCTACGGGATGGAAGGTTAACTACCATTAAAAAGAGAAAGACTGCATATCTGGGGCACGTCATGAGGAACAAATAGTATGAGTATTTACAGTTGTTGATCAATGGTAAGATAGAAGGCTGTAGAGGAATAGGAAGGAAGAAATTGTCCTGATTGCGAAACATAAGACAGTGGACAGGAATGAATGACATACAGACCCTAATTCATACCGCAAGGGATAGAGAGGAGATGGAAAATGTGATCGCAAACATCCATTAGTGGATAGCATCCGAAGAAGAAGAAGAAACTCACCTTAAGACGTCGTGGAGATAGCTGCTTTGGAGAATTAGTATTTTGTAACAATTCCATTTGAGACTCTTCATCATTAAATACTTTAATTAAATGTTTACCTTCTGGGTAAGTTTCATATATTCTTCTTTTTGGTTTACGCACATTAAAAAACTCAAAACTAAAACAAAAACACAAAAAATGTTATTTATTATTAAAAATAATCTTTAATTTTACGTTTCTATTTGTTTTTAATTTTTTAAATATATTCGCAGAAAAATTAACAAGCATAATAAAGTCATATTATACATATACGATGAGTTGATGTGGCTGAGTTAATAGATTTGTAAAGCTCAAAGCTCCAATTTTTCTGGATTTAACTGTTAACTTTTGTGCAAAATCAGAACAGTTGTCAAGAGAAAATGAGATGTTAAACCAAACAGACAACTCGACCTAACAAGCTGTACGTATAGAAGCATATAAAATTTTGATATGTAACATAATTTAAATAGTAATAATGAGTAAAAAATGTTAAACACAGTCAATACCAGAAAATTACAATACCTTGGTCATTCTGCAAAATATTATATTATCCGAGGAAAAATATAAAACAAATAGATATCTTTTATAATTAAATAATGTAAGACAATATTATAATTTTTATTAAAGCATATTTCAGGAATATACGGTGGTTTCGGGTTATTGTTAGAAACTCGATAACCAGTATTCAACAGTAAATAACTTGTCCATTCACACTCGCATTATAAATTTGTTTCGTCAATCGTCCTTCATCCATCCTTTCTACGTGTCCAAACCATCTAAGCATTCCTTTATCTATCTTTGTAACCACATCTTCATTTACACCACATGGTTCTCTTATCTCACTATTCTTTACTTTATTCAACCGAGTAACTCCGGCTATACTTTTCAGAGTACTTATCTCCTCAGCATTAATTCTATTTTTATGCTTCTTCTGTCAAACCCAACATTCACTACCATACATAAGTGTAAAGACCAACACTCCTCTATGCAGAGCCAGATGTGCCTTTTTTGACACTTTCTGGCTATTCATAAAGCTGAGCAGTGCCCCATTCATTTGTCTTCCTGCCAACACCCGTCGCTCAATGTCACTGTCATACTTTCCATCTCTCGTAAACTTTGAACCCAGGTATACAAACTCATTTACTTGTTCCACTCTTTCTCCCTTAATCGGAACTTCACAGTTTGTCATGCTTTTTTCTTTTTCAAAACCATTACTTTTGTTTTGCTTACATTTATTTTCATCCCTTTTATTTTCAGGTCATCATGCATAACATTAACCATCGCCTGCAACTCTTTTCCAGATGGCACTAATATGACTTGATCATCGGCGTAAAGAAGGCATTTGACGATTAAATTATTCATTTTCAATTCATGTGCACACTCTTTTTTAAATCTTATAAACACGATACAGTCGTTAATACACACCGCAAGGAACAGAGAAGCAATGGAAAATGTTATCGCAAACATTCATTAGTGAAAACGCATTGGAAGAAGAAGCTCGTAATCCGGTCGACAACTCTTCAACAAATGCTTATCAAGCACTCTTTACCTCGGTATCTTATCAAATTTTGGACATCTTACCCACGTTTTGTCGAGGTAATCAATTTTTTTCGTCGCACTACGATGTTCTTTGATGCTCCGAAGATATTTCCTCCGCCATGATACTATCCCTGGCCCATCCATTAAAATAGATTTTCGACACCGTTTCATAAATCGAAACTTTAGTTCGTGTAAAATTTTCCGTAATATTTCAAGACTCATTTGGGGAACAACGTCATTTTGTTTTAATTTTATCCACACGGCTTTAATAGTTGGTACCTTGTTTTCAAAAAAGAAAATATGTACGATTCTGCGAATAATGTTTTTCTAAAATTCGTCAAATTTTATTCGTTTTTGACCGCGGTGGTGTTTTTTTTTTAGTTTCTAACGATTTATTTACTTTACTTTAACGCGCAATTCGTTCAATTGTTGATTCCGATAAACCTGTTAAAAACAAACAACGATTTACTGCTTTTACCATAGTAAGTGTTTTTTATAACCCACCATAAACTTATTGCAAAATTGCCTTCTCATCTTTTAAAACAGGTTTGCGTCGTTGCAACCGCGTATCACTAGGTTCTGCCGTTGTATCCAACTTGCTGAGGTAAGCACAAAAACTAACTGTTGATCCAAATAATTTTACAGTATTTTTGTTAATGTATAGGTATATTGATACCAGAAAGTTTTTAAAATTATAAATGTTAAAAAGCTTATGAAAAGAAAAAAAAAGTGTTTGTGTCAGCTCCGACGCACAACGGGAGTTTACTCCTTATAAACGATTATAAAATAAATAAATTAGTAAATAAGGGTAAATTAACACACACACACACACACACACACACACACACACACACACACACACACACACACACACACACACACACACACACACACACACACACACACACACACACACACACACACACACACACACACACACACACACACACACACACACACACACACACACACACACACACACACACACACACACACACACCCACACACGCACACACGCACACACGCACCCACGCACACACGCACACACGCACACACGCACACACGCACACACGCACACACGCACACACGCACACACACACACACACACACACACACATATTAAATTATACACATGTAAGCATATATGTGTTTCGTAGACCCAAAAAATGCCTTCAATAGGGTAAAACGAAATGAAATCATAAAACTATTACAAACAAACGAAAGAGGATAAGAGAATAAATTTAATTTAATTTAAATTTAATTAAAATACATGTAGATAACAAAACAAAGGTCAGAATGCCAAGAGGACAAACGGGATACTTTAGGGTAAAATGGGAATACGACAAGGGGATTTGCTCAACCCGTAATTTTTCAATATGACATTGATAATGGACCAAATAATCGACGAAGTAAAAAAGACAGAGGGGTACAGAATGGGACCCCATAAAATTAATATAGTATGCTTAGCAAATGCGTGGTATTGGTAGCTAGTAATGAAGATGACCTGCAAAGACAACTCCACTCATTTAATATTTAGGCACAAGAATACAACATGCAGATACCAGCGGAAAAAACCAAGTGCATGGTAATTAGCAGAAAACCACGCAAATATAAACTAGATTTGAAAGGCAAAAGCATAGAACAGGTGATGACTTTCAACTACCTGGGAGTTGAAATCACTAATGAGGCCACTTTTAACATACGCAGCAGAGGCAAGGGCAGACACAAAGGTAACAAAACATAAAAAAACAACGTGAAAATAAAAGTATTAAGATCAATAAAAGGAATAACACTAAGAGATAGACAAACAAACAGTAGCATACGAAAGCAATGTAACATACAAGACAAATGGGTAAAAAAGAGAAAGAAAAAATGGAACGAACACGTTGATAAGATGCGACCAGACCAACTTGGAAACATCTCTAAAACAATAAGCCATACAGCAAAAGACCAAAAAAGCGATGGCAAGACAATATACAATCAACAACAACAGAAACCGAATAAGAGGCAGACAAACAGAAGAAATCCTAGTCGTACGAAGAAGAAGAATGTATATATGTCGCAAGCGTTTCCATCCCGACGTGTATTTTTTTTTTTATATGTTCTGGTTCCCACGAAAAGGGATATCCTGTAATTTTCAGAGAACATCGTAGGAACCAAGGAAAAGAAGGTAGGAGTTAGTGTTCTTCTTAAATTTCTGGAGGTTGTATGCCTCGGGGAACACCTCCCTAGGCAATGAGTTCCAAAGCCTCGCAATTCGTTGGATGAATGAGTCTTTGGAAAGTGATGTTCTGCAGGTCTCCAAAGTGACCACGAAGGGGTGTGAAGACTGAACTTGACGGGTTAATCTCGAAGAGACTGCCAAAGGAGGAACGATTGTTGATATTTCAGAAGAGCATCGCCCATGAAAATATCTATAAAATAGAGACAAATCGCCAACTTTTCTACGGTGTACCAGACAAGTGAGCGAGTTTGTAAGCGAGGCATCACCGACGAGACGAATTGCCCTTTTTTGGACAGAATCCAATAGCTTCAGGATATGTTTAGGTACCGCACTCCAAATATGGGAACAGTATTCCAGTACAGGTCGGATCTGTGCCTTATAGATCATAAGCAGCTGACTGGAGGTGAAATAGCTCTTGGCACGAAACAAAAAACCAAGTTTTTGGGATGCACTTTTAGCAATGGACCTCACGTGATTTTCTCAGGAAAGGTTATTGCTGATAGTAATACCAAGCATCGATATGGATGACTTCAGTGGTATGGTTACTCCTGACAAAGTTATGTTAGGCACAGTGAGATCGGCTTTTCTAGAGAAAAGAAAAGTTTGCATTGAATTCTACCAAGTTATTGGATCCCCATTCGAGAATTGTTGTTAAGTCCATATTTATATTGCTAACATTTCTTTCTCGTTCATTTCTGGTTTCACGGGCTGATATAGGGGCCCTGGAAGAGAAAGCGGTATGGAGGGTACTATCATAGGCAAAGCTGTGTACGGGTCATGAAGTTGCTTTTAACAGGTCGTTGATGTGAAGTAAAAATAGTGTTGGTGCTAGAATGGATCCTTGCGGAACACCAGCATTTATAAGTAGAGTGTCAGATGAAACTCCATCGACCACTACATGAAGAGACCTGTACTTTGTACTGGGGATTGCGCAAGATAGGTGGCGCATAAGATGAATATAATGTTTATCGTGTAATGCTTAGTTTGATTTTACTCCTTATACATTTTTATACCCTGGGCTTACACATGAAAATCGATTCCTAAGAAGTAAACTCCAAAAATAATACAAACTGACTAATCATTAACATTGTTCCGCCACTGCATACAGGCCCGGCTGGTTAGGTTACCACGTGGTAACCATGTGATTTCGAACAAATTCTGATACAAAATGAGTCACCCTCTTCAATTTATTGTCGTAGTATAATTTAAACAATAGTAAGAGTAGTGGGAAAATACTCGTCAACTTAGTTTAAAGAGTCACCATCATCGATAATACAGCATTAAACAATGTTTGTCATTGTTAATAAAATATATTGCATTAGAAAACATCACATTTTACTGAGAGCCCAAAAACACAATTTCTGTGACATTATCATCTGTAGAATTATAAAGAAAAGAAATAAAAGTGGTACCTAAATAAAGAAAACCAAGCGGCCGATTTTGAAAAACAATTTCAACTACAATTTAATAATGATAGGTAATGCAGTTAAATTATTTAAATAAACTTACATTTTATTACTTTTTGATTTGGACACTCTTTCAATATTTACAAATTTGGCGGCTGGCTGGAAACGACTGAAGAAATAAACGTTTCGTTCTTCGTTTCCTTCGTTTTCTGCAGCCTCTATAATATGGCGATAACTTTCTGATCTGTGTATTTTCATTGTCATCGCAGGTACTTCCGTCGTCGGTGTCAAATCGGCAGACCAAAGCGTAGTTAATTCGGTTTCTTTTATTAGGCTTTCTTTTGCTACTGTTAACTCTTTGAGATTCGGTGGCCTCGTTCCAGGCAGATTTTCCACAGCAGCTAAATATATGTCAGCAACATCGCCAGTTCCGTTGCCCTGCCCACAATACAATCAAAAGATATTTTTTATTGAATTGATGTGTGTATGTGAATAAAAAACTAATTTTTAATGGTGCAATATCCAAAATATACCGACAATGCTACAATTATGAAAACAATACTCTTAAATTATTTAGGCTTTGTACGTGATTAGTAAAGTGTGCAGACGACAAGCACTTGATGGCTCAAAACAATGAAGATTAAACAGTTTTTAAAATTACTTTTAATTATTTATATTTGTGTTACCAATACAGATCATTACAATACGATTTTATTTGTAAATACTCCAGTCAAAACAGATCCAAAAATGACCCAACCTCGGAATAAATCCGAAAGTTTTTAAACTTTGCACACTAATTTGTAGGGCCCTAGTGATGAATATACCAAAAGTCTTTATGAATCGGAGGCGAGCTCTAGCGGTAATTAACGAAAATAGGCCACTTTTTTAGGATTTTCGTTAATATCTCCAGAAACGTTGTTCGGAGGTAAAAGTTTATTATGTATAAACTTAAAGATTATTAAATTTGCAACAAAAATAATTTTATACATTTTTTTTGTATTTCCAACGGTTACCGAGTTACAGGACGATAAAAGATAAAGTATTTCTAAAAAAAGTCGAGAAGCGCACGATTGCCTGTACCTACCATTGTATTTCACCTAAATGTCATTGAAATTGTTTAAACATTATCGCTGGTTTTTAGTTTTAATTAATAGGAAGATAATTATAGCTTAATAAGATATTTTATATCGTAGTGTGGAGATTTTTTGCTTGTTTGTTTGTAAACGGAAAGGACCAGAAAGATTTTTTGTATTGTGACCACCCGGTTTCTATTGTCTGGTGCAACCCTCTCTTTTATGACAACATTCCAGGCAACTCAGCTCAGCCAATCATTCCTTGCTCCTGCTATTGTGTAGTGTGTATCACCAAATTCAATTTTGGCTTGGGAATGAACTTCCTCCTGTACATTGGGGTTGGAAGTTAGAAAGCGATCGGTTGATCCCTGTGACAAAACAAGACCCAGCAGCACCTCAGGATGTTCTCAATCTCATTTGCTGAAAATGTACTAATGGATGTGGAAAGAGATGTGGCTGCCGAAAGTCAGGTAATGTGTGTACAAGCATTTGTCACAACTGCCATGGCGAATGCCTGAATGGTGTTACTTCTACAATGGAAGAAGACGTTGATGACCCTGATGATCCTGAACTCATACAATTTTAGAAATTACATATTCGTTAAAAAAAACCAACACCGAACATTTGGTACGAGAAGACATGACTGCAGAGTGTATAGTAACCAGAAGTAAGGTGAGATTGGAATTCTGTAAATATAATTAAACCTTATATATTATTGAACCATAATTTTATTGAATTATTGTCTTCGCCACATTATACACATGTTTCCATGTGTATAATGGTTTTCTCAAACCATTATGTTATACCTAGTTTCCTGTTATTAACTGTGTTTTAGGAAGCAAGTACAGAATCTTACCAAGAAGAGCAGATTGCAGTGCCTTTTACCGAGAAGCGATCAAGATTTGATTTATTATAATTTGATTCTGAATATCCTCAAAACTTTGTTATTTAAGTCTTCATTTCATTGTTTAATAAAGATTTGGTCCTTTTTTACAAGATTGTTAATTTTATCTCCTCAATGATCCTAGGTAATCAAAATGTTGATGCAACATAGTCGAATATTGCCAGAAATGCCATATACGCTAACATTTATCGTCCTGTAACTCGGTAACCGTTGGGAATACAAGAAAAATGTATTTAACCATTTTTATTAAAAATTTAATAAACTTTAATTTTGTACGTATTAAATTTTTACCTCCGACGAACGGTTCCCGAGATATTGACGAAAATTTTAAGAAAGTGCCCTATTTTCGTTAATTGCCGCTAGAGCTCGCCTCCAATTCATAAGGACTTTTGTTGTATTCATCACTAGGGCCTTACAAGCTAATGTGCAATGTTTCAAAACTTTCGGATTTATTCTGAGGTTAAACTCTGTTTTGACTGGACTAAAAGTATTTATTTAGGACTAAGATTAGATTATACTTTAATGGGATGCTTTTTTTAAGTTTAAACACCGATCTAATGGGGTCTAATCTGCCGTCCCTGCAATAATAGCTTTTTTCTCAAGTCTTTGTTGTTTTACCAATTTTCAGAGGCTATTGAAGGTCTTGATGTAGCCTCAGTAGACTGTTTAAAAAAAATCGATAAATTATTTTTTCCTAATTATATCGAAAATATTGTTGGAAATGGTAAAAAAAGAATACTGTAGAAGTAAGAGCTCTTAATATTAATGCATGTATATAACGTATAAAACGTATTTACTTACTATAAAACTTATTTACCATGAAAGGAAACGAATACATGAGTTATTTGTGTCTTAAAACTAATTATCATTATTAATTACCTCAGTAAACATCATTATATTTAACGCTTTCGTTTCATATCTTTTATTACATATTTTTATATGCAGAGTTGTAAACATCAGGTGTCTGCACGCTAAACTAAATTAAATTAAATTAATGTTTATTAAATTATTATAATGTGTCTATTTTTATTACTTATTTCTGATTTTAAATTCTTTAAGCCCATGCCCAACCAGTTCTGGTTCTAATGGGCTATACTTTAGTTTATTCAAAACAATATTGTTATTTAAAATTAATATGTTTATCACACACAAGCTGTGACAATAGCTTTAGTGATTATTTCTGTTTGCTTCTAAAGTAATTTTTACATATTGTTAATTGTTGTAAATCATTATTGATGAATAAACATTATATTATTAAAAGATGCCGCAACGTAAATTTTAATTTCCCATTTATATAACATGGGAACATCGTTCTCTTGGATTTTGGAATTTTGTAACTCATGTTAGAAATAATATTTTAAAATGATCAGAACAGATTCTAATAGAAAATTTAACTCTCTACAAAAAAGTTTTTTACAGTTTTTTAATATATTTATTTTTTTAAAAGTTATTTAACGTTAAAGTTGAATTGATTTAAAATTTTTATATTTTTCTTATTTTCCCAAGCAACCATTAACTTTATGAAAAATTTTTTTATACAAAAGTTAATTTCCTAGAACTTTTTTTTTAAAAAAGTTTTTGAGTTTTTTTACATGTCGTAAGTTATTAGTAAAAAACTAAAATTTTTGGCATTTTACTGCTAAAAATTAATCATTATACATAAATAAATAAATTTTTAACCTAAAAATTTATTGTTTATTGTAATTAAAGCAATTTATATCATTACACCAAAAGATTTTTATTACAATTGGGCATTTTTTGTCTGTATTCAACAAGTATTGATACGATTTTTAGTTCGGCGATTAAAACTCTCGATCCAATAACAAAAGAATGTTTATTTCAATACAATAAATTCTTCTTTTATTAACCACTTAGATATTCACTTAGCAATACAACTTTTACAACTCTATATAACTATTTACATTTAATAATTCGTAAACACATAAGCTAATACTGATCTTGTTATGATCGTTTCCGCTTTTATATCTCCATATCACAATTCTAGACCATTTCACCTGTTTATCCAAAGTTTGACGTGGTTCCAGCGGTTGCTCGACCTTGCCGGACCCCTTTTTTATACCTGAACAAATAACCACAAAAAGGGTCCAGTTATTTCTCGAATTATCCATTGTCTTCTATGCTCATTAAATATGCACCCTTCATTTGGTTGTAGCCGCCAGAGACGGATTCAGTAAATTCGTAACTGTATTGTAATTGCTCTTCATTTTAGTGAAACACTTATTGTATTACTCAATTAACGCTACACTTAAAAATAACTTATAGAAAATTAAATTCTCTACAAAAAATTTTCTCATAACGTTGATGGTTGCTTCAGAAGAAAAATGTAATCATTTTAAATCAATCCAACTTTAACGTTAAATAACTTTTGAAAAAATAAATATATTAAAAAACTGTAAAAGACCTTTTTTGTAGAGCGTTAAATTCTCTCTCTTTTGATAATTTTAAAACATTATCTCTAACGTGAGTTACAAAATTCTAAAATCCAAGAAAACGTTGTTTCCATGTTATTTAAAAGGGAAATTGAAATGTACGATGCGGCACCTTTTAATATTTATATCAGGAGCTCCAAGTTTCAGAGTATTTTTTTTCACCATTTCCAAAAATATTTTCGAATAGCTAGACAACAGGAATTCAAGCCCACTTGCAGTGAGAGTAATTGTGGGGGAAGGAATGGGGGTAATGAAATCCGGTTTTTCCGGTTTTTCCGTGCCTCTCTTTCAGGAAAAAGGACATGAATTTTTCTGGTAATGCAGTAGTGAGGCGATATCACATCGTTTGACATACTAAACATTGAATGTTTAGGACTTGTTTGCTTAACAGGGAAGCAAATTTTAAACTCCTTGGTTGTAGTTGTTTTTTTTTTGAGACAAAAAATTACTCTGTATCTTATCATAAAAAATTGATCAATGAAGTAAATTATAAAATATTATCGCATACTTTTTGGTGGGTTCGATAAAAAAATTTGCTATGATTTGCGATTGGTGGCACTGATGATTTTTTTTTCTGTGGTAATATTAGAAAAAGTAAGTTTATTCAAATAATGTAACAGCGGTAGTAAATAAGCTAAAGTAATTATAAGTTTACTTTTAAATATTAAATATAATTAGTTTTTAACATATACTAATAATACTTATAATATATTTTTTTTAAATTTACAAACATGTGGTATCGGGTACGACAGAGTAAGAGTTAAAATGCTAAAGGATGGACAAAGACTGGTAACTAGTTTGCTGTACCGTATTTTTAACCTTTGTTGGAGCGTACCAGACAACTGATGCAAGCCGTTATCGTGCCGTTTTACAAGGGAAAAGGTTCGCAGCAGGAATATAAGAACTACCGAGATATTAGTTTACTCAGCATAGTCGGCAAACTATGCAAAGATATTGATTAAAAAAGTAACGAATGAAACTGAAAAAATGATATGGGATGTGCAAGCAGGATTTATAAGAGAAAGGAGGTGTATGGATCAGGTCTTTTCATTACGAGGAGTAGTCAAAAAACTTTTGGCTAGAAGTCAGAAGGTCTATTGCGCTTTTATAGATTTGAAAAAAGCCTATGACAGAGTGGTGAAGAGTGAATTGTGGTCGACATTGCCTATGTATGGGGTGAGCGGTAGTTAAATACGAGCACTGAAATCACTTTACGAGTATTCCACTGCTTGTGTCAGGATAAACGGAGCTTGCACGGACTGGTTTAACATCGAAAAGGGTGTGAGACAGGGATGTGTGGCTTCGCCACCTCTGTTTACCTTATATATAGACAATTATTCAAAAATCAAAGGGATAAAAATAAATGTAAGCAAAACGAAAGTAATGGTTTTTAAAAGAGAAGAAAGCAAAACAAACTGTTCTGATGAAGGGAGAAAGAGTAGAACAAGTAAATGAATTTATTAACTTGGGTTCAAAGTTTAAGAGAGATGGAAAATATGAGAGTGTCATTGAGCGAAAGGTGTTGACAGGAAAACAAATGAATGGGCACTGTACAGCTAAATAAACAGTCAGAAAATGTCAAAAAAGGCACGTCTTGCTGTGCATAGAGGGGTGTTGGATCCTATACTTATTTATGGTAGTGAATGTTGGGTTTGGCAAAAGAAGCATGAAAATAGGGTTAATGCTGCGGAGATGAGCAGTCTGAGAAGTATAGCTGGAGTGACTCGGTTGGATAAAGTGAAGACTAGTGAGATAAAGGAACGCTGTGGTGTAAAAAAAGATGTGGTTACAAAGAAAGATAAGGGAATGCTTAGATGAACACGTAGAAATGATGGATGAAGGAAGAATAACGAAAAAAAATTATAAGGCGAGTGTGAATGGACAAGTAGGTAGAGGTCGACCTCGGCGAACATATCTCGATCAGATCAACATTGTTTTAAAGAGGGGCCAGGTTAAGAGTGCTAACAACCGACCAGCATGTATGAGAGCACTAATAAAAGTTGAGGAAGCAAAAGATCTGTGTAAGAACCGTAGCAAAGGGAAAGGAAGTGGTCTCTGCCTATCCTTACGGGAAAAAGGCGTAACTATATGTATGTATGTATGGTATCAAAAATAGATAAAAAAATGCTAAGATGGTTCAAACACGTAGAGAGGATGAATGAAAGAAAATTGCCGAAACAAATTTCTAAAGCGAGTGTGAATGGGCAAGTCGGTAAAGGTCGACCTTAGCGAATGTAACTCGTAAAGTTCAAAATTGTTTAAAAAAAAGGCCAGGTCAAGAGTATCAGCAACCAATGAGCATATATAAAAATGCAAATAAAAGTAGAAGAAGCGAAGGACGTGAGGAAGAACCGTAGCAAGTTAAAATAAGTGGTCTTTGCCTACCCCTACGGAAAAACCCCGTGACTATGTGTATGTATCTATGTATAGACTTACTAATACAAAATAAAAGAAACTTGTAAAATCTTTTTTTACAAAAAAATGGATAAATTTCTCTTACTTACCTGTTTAGGAGACACTGACGGCTCACTATTAGATTCTATCGAAGACGTAGTAGAAGTTTCTGAGCACTCTTCCTCTATTAAAGGTTCTAATGTTCTCCTAGGAAGTAGACCTCTCATTATAGCACCACTAATAGGAGGAATCATCAATAGTTCATCCATCATTAATTCCGTATCGTCCCCAAAATCCGAAGATATTGATCCGTTGTTTGGCTAAAAATAATATTCTTTAAAAAAACTTTGTGCCACAAGTCAGTTGTTAAAAACCAAATTTACCATCAACCTTATTATTTTTAATTTACAAATAATAATTCAGTTTATTAATCTACAAAAAATCCTCAAAGTGTTTTCCATGTTGTTATAAGCAGACATTGCATTTTAATAGTTCGATACTAGTGAAGCGTGATTAATATGACAGTGTTTTGGGATTGAACGATGATGGCAGAGTTAATAAAAACAAAGAAAGTATACTTGAAGTATGTTTGGAGTGGAATCTTGTTGTCAAATACAATAGATAAATGAATGCTTAGATAGTTTGGACACGTAGAGAGAATGAATGAAAGAAGATGACGAAACAAATTTATAGTGAATGGGCAAGTCGGTAGAGATCGACCTCAGCGGACGTATCTCGATCAGATCAACTTACTTTTAAAAAAAGACAGGGTCAAGAGTACCAACAACTGACGATCGTGTATGAGAGTGCTAATGAAAGTAGAAAAAGTAAAAAATGTGTGAAACGTAGCAAGTGAAAGAAAACTTTCCTTGCCTACACCTACAGGGAAAGGCGTGACTATATGTATGTAGGTATAGTTTACAAATTTTATTGCAAATCTTTCAGGACGATAGGTTTACAATTTTTATTAGGTTTTTGTCTTTAAATACCCATTCCACTACTACTACTACTACTATGCTTTATTATTACTTTAATTTAAAAATGTAATCATGTTTAAACACTATTTTATAAATTTTGTTAAAATTGATTACTTCCTACTGGGTGTTCGGATTTTTTAAGACAGTATAATTAGTCCCTCTTTAATGTCGACGGTTTCGTTTTGTGGAAAAAATATCAAGCAAACCTTGAAGCATGTTGAATAGAATTGTTAAAAAAAATCATTTAAACCTAAATAAAAATGTAAAAGAAAAATCAATATAACACATGCATTTTTAACTAACCGATTGTTTATCTTCGTATTCTGAAGAATTTAAATTATCATCAATTTCACCTCCACTAGTTGGTGTTCCCCAGATTTCTTCTCCGGAAGTTCCCACCGACGTGTCTTCTTCTTGTACTTCTTCTCCATTTACAGGGTTGTCCGATGCTTTTAAATATCTGTCAGAAAACATCAAAATAATGGGCAATAATAGCAATTAATTTTAACAAAGATAAAATGATAAAGAAAAAGTGCATGCACGGAAGTTTCATAAATATGGGAAAAATTTGAAAGGGAAATAGACATTTTCTTCAAAACAATGTTGATCTGTTCGAGATATGTTCGCCGAGGTCAAACTCTACCAACTTGTCCATTTACACTCGCCTTTTCACACTCGCCTTTTAAATTTGTTTTGTTAATCTTCTTTCATCCATCCTTTCTACGTGTCCAAATCATCTAAGCATTCCTTTATCTATCTTTGTAACCACACCTTCTTTTACACCACAGCGTTCTCTTATCTCACCATTCTTTACTTTATACAACCAAGTCACTTCGGCTATACTTCTCAAACTACTCATCCTATTTTCATGCTTCTTCTGCCAAACCCAATATTCACTACCATACATAAGTGTAGGAACTAACACACCTCTATGCACAGCCAGACGTGCCTTTTTTAAAACTTTCTGGCTATTCATAAAGCTATGTAGTGCCCCATTTATTTGTTTTCATGTCAACACCCTTCGCTTAATGTCACTGTCATACTTTCCATCTTTTGTAAACTTTGAACCCAAGTACACATATTCATTTACTTGTTCAACTCTTTTTCCCTTAATCAAAACTTCACAGTTTGTCATGCTTTCTTCTTTTTCAAAAACCATTACGTTCGTTTTGCTTACATTTATTTTCATCTTTTTAATTTTCAGGGCATCATTAACCATCGCCTTAACTTCTCTTCAGATGACGCTAATATGACTTTATCATTAGCGTAAAGAAGGCATGTAACGATCAAATCATTCATTTGTAGTGAATGTTGGGTTTGGCAGAAGAAGCATGAAAATAGGGTTAATGCTGCGGAGATAAGTAGTCTGAGAAGTATAGCCGGAGTAACTCGTTTGGATAAAGTAAAAAATAGTGAGATAAGAGAACGCTGTGGTGTAAAAGAAGATGTATTTACAAAGTTAGATAAAGGAATGCTTAGATGGTTTGGACACGTAAAAAGGATGGATGAAGGAAGATTGACGAAACAAATTTATATGGCGAGTTTGAATGGACTAGTCGGTAGAGGTAGAACATATCTCGATCAGATCAACATTGTTTTGAAGAAAGGCCAAGTCAAGAGTACCAACAACTTACGAGCATGTATGAGAGCACTGATGAAAGTAGAGGAAGCAAAAGATGTGTGGAAGAACCGTAGCAAGTGGAAGGAAGTGGTCTCTGCCTACCCCTATGGAAAAAGGTGTGACTTTATGTATGTATGTATTATTTATTTTCAATCCATACGCACTTCTTTTTAAATCTTTTAAACAATCGCCTATGTATAAGTTAAACAGCCATGGCAAAGCCACATATTCATGTTTCACACCTTTTTCGATGGTAAACCAGTCCGTGCAAGCTCCGTTTATTTTGACACAAGCAGTGGAATCCTCGTTTAAAAGGTTTGCGTTTTCTAGATTATATTGCAATGCTAAAGTATAGTTAGTCAAATAATTTTTACAGTGACAGTTGCAAGACTTGTGGTTCTCCAAAAATATTTGTACCACTATAAATAAGAGTTACTACGAATATGAGTTAAGATTTAAAGAAAATCCGAAAAGTGATTCATACCTGTCGAAAATTCCCACGGTCCCATAATCCTCGCCTAATTTTTCCAGAAAAGCCATTTTCTCAGCAACAAATGATCCTGCTTTTAAAGTCCAATGTCGAATAGATGAGTGATTTAAAGCTTCGTTGTCAATTTCGTTCGTTTCATCTTCATCGGCGTCAATATTATTTTCATAGACTTCCGCTTTTTCTTCCAAAAACGCCCCCTCTAGACTGGAAACAGTTCCAAATCTTCTGAGAGTCACTACAGAACTGCTAAGAGAATGGTAAGGATGCTCTTCTGATTCCGGAGAATCGTCTGGAGATTTTTGAAGGTCCTAGTAGAAAATGTTTTAAATTATTAGTTTATTTTAAAAGATTGACTTAATTAATAACCAAAAAACAATATTTAAAATTGTCATTGCTACTTTTATAGTCCAGTCAGTAGCGGTATTTAGGTCCGAATTCTTTCAAACTGCACCGATTTTGATGAAAATTTGTAAACAAGCTTATTTTATCCTTCTAATCAAAATTTATACGGTGCCGAGGTGTGCATTTTCTTGGGGGTGAATGCCACCACTTCTCGGGGTAGAGATTCAGATATTAATTCTAAGCAAACAATGTTATGTGACGTTTTTGCGAGTTAATAGTTTTTGAGTTATTCATGATTTAAGATGTTGATTTTCGACCTAAAAAAAGCATGTTTTTGAACTATTTTTCACAAATAACTCGAAAACTTTCTCTCTCTTAAGTCGATGTCTGGTTTCAGACGTCGTGACCCCCTAAATGTATGCCCGGGACAGTCAAGCTTCTCTAGGTTTCTCTGCCTTCAGCAGTCCGCATCACTTCTTGCATGGAGAGGTTTGTCCAGGATTGTATTTGATCGATATAACTATTCGGTGATCTTCCTCTCCGGCGCCTTCTGTCAAATTTTCCCTGGATGACTTGTTTTTCTAACTCATCTCTTCGAATAACATGGCCAAAATATTTGAGGGTGTTTCTTTGGATGTCTGGTAACAACCGTTCATTTTCATTCTTATCTCTTGAAGAATTGAAGCGTTTGTTCTGCGGGCCGTCCATGGAATTCTAAGCATTCTTCTATAGCATGTCATTTTAAAAGCTTCGATCCGGCGTCTACATGCCACATTGATAGTCCATGACTCGGAGCCGTAGGTAGCGATTGAGAATACAAGGGATTTCATGAGGCGATTTGTAGCTTTACTTATGTTGTGATCTTTTTATACTTTTGTTAGTTTGGCTAACGCTGTCCTTGCCGTCCCGATCCTCCTTTTTATTTCCCTTTCACTGCCACCTTTGTTCGTGATGCATGCACCGAGGTATATAATTGACTCTTTGCACTCTATGTCAGGTATTGAATAAAGAATTCGAGGTAAAACTTTTATCCACGATCATGGGACAACACTTGGTCCTGTTGAGTTTTGACCCCGTTTCTGCACTAAATTCTTTAACTCGTTTTAATAAGTTCCTCATTTCCTCTTCATTGTTTACTAAGATTGTCGTGTCGTCCGCGTAACTGAGATTTGAGATTATTCTTTCGCAAATGTATATTCCTCCTTCCCAGCCATCTGTTGCTTTCCTTAAGATCCACTCTCCGTAAATGTTGAAGAGGAGCGGAGAAAGAATGCACCCGTTACGTTTCATATCTCTCTGTCAGTGTTTTATCTTCTGTGTCTCTAATGGTTGTTAGTAAGGGTCTTCTCGTAATTTTCTTTACCTGGTCTACCCATCTGGTGGGAGACCGACTCCTTGTCCTCTGGCCTTCTATTTTTTCGTGTATCATCAATTTTTCCATGTTGTCTCCTTGTCTTCTGTTTATATGCCCATAGTATTGGAGAATTCGTCGTCGGCATATTGTTGACTGTCGATCTTTTATGCCTATTTCTTAAAAAACTGATACATTTGTCCTCCGTGCTGTCCAAGGGATGCACAGTAGTCTGTGAATGACGAAGAATGACTCTTCGACGGCAACTGAATTGCAACATTTCAACGTTGAATAACTGAAATACGAACGATTTTTTGAGGAAAACTCAGGAAATAATTTTTAAAGTACTTGAAAAGAGCTTTAAAATAATTTTATGTTTAAGTTAATAGTTAAGCTCAGGTACTAAAGGAGTTATGATGAAAATAAACTGGAAACATCGATTTTCAGACAAAAAAATTGACAATAAAACCAAAGGCTTTGCCATCAGAATTAAAATAAAATCGTGTTCATGTGCAGTTTACTTTATTTGGGTACTAACAATACAAGAAGTTTGAGCGATCTGAAATGTATATATTTCGAAAAAAGTTCGATTTACATGTGAAAATATTTTAAATTTTTTTGAAACATGGATAATTTTTTTACAATATTTCAAAAACTAAAATATATACTTAAAAAATTTAGAGGTACAAAAATTTTGCTTTTTTTTACTTAATATTTTGCTTTTTTTTTGTTTTCTGTCCCATAAAAATTAATTGAGATATGGCTGTTTTAAGTTTGCATTTCGGTGCTAAGACCATCCTCCCCGAGCCTTTTAAACTAAAAAAGTCAAAAACAAAAAGTTCAAAGGAGTTTTATCATAACGAAGCTTATATTTCTTGAAATTACCTGCAATTTCTTTTTTGCTCGTTCCAATATCTTCAAAAATAAGAAATCAATTAATAAGTTATTAATTCATAAATTATATTACAAGTAATGGCAGAATTTTAATTCATTATTAATTCATCATTGCAACATTTAAAGCTGTTAAAAACAAATATTTTCCTAAATTATGTCATAAGGGGGGTGGTTTTTAAGAGTTGAAACATTCAAATAATACATAAATTATATTACAGAGGATAGCAGGATTTTAATTCACTAGAAATGCACCATGACAACATATAAAGCAGTTAAAAACAGATTTTTGCTTAGATTAGTCAATAAGGAGGTGGTTTTGGAGGATTGAATCATTGTAAAAGATAAATTATACTCCAAAACATGAAAGAATGTTTATTCTGCATATTTGAACATGATTTTGACCACTTAAATCAATAACTTTTCCATTTTTAACACAAAGGGGAGTTTCCCCTTCTTAAAAACAAAATTTTACAAAATTTCATGAAAATCGGTGCTTTTTGAAAGAATTACGCTACTAAATGGACTATTATTGTTACTTTTATTTAAAACTCATAAGACATACCACAAATGGGGATTCATTTATTAAGTAGCAAGTGCTTGTTGCTCAAGTTTATCAGCATATTACATTATAACTTATATTTCTAGAACCATGCAACTTATATACCTAAACATTTTTAAAAAAATCTAAACACTTAGAAAGAGTCAATCAATTGCAATGAAATTTTCTACACCCAGACTTTTAAGTAATAATAACAATATGGACGAAATTTGTTGAACACTTTTTTAATTTTGTTTTATCAAAAAAGTACTTTTTTTTAAATGTGCATTTTCTTTAGTTTAAAACAATATTTTATGGCTATTTATGCAAAATTTATCATTAAGCCTAGGCTCCGTTTAAGAAACAAAACAATAATTTAAGTGAAGTTAAAATAGAGCGCAGTGTTGATATGTGGGACTAAGAAAATTTTCTGACCTCATAGGAGCAGTATTCAAAAGTGTTACAGTGCTGGTCTAGGTGGTATAAAGAAGAAATTCATTATCATTCATGAATCCGGGAGACGTTATCTAAGGAAGATCATAATTTGAGGATTACGTCTTTACAAAGCAGAATTAACACAACACGGTCGATTGGAAATGCTTGGTTGACAGGATTACAGTTGAAATGCTGAAGTTAGGACAGTGCGTGGTAGCTAGTCTGCTGTACCGCCTTTTTAACCTTTACTGCAGGAGTGGCACCGTACTAGGAGACTGATGCAAGAGCATTATCGTACCGCTTTACAAAGAAAAAGGTTCGCAGAAGAACTGAAACAACTACCGAGGCTTTAGTTTACTCAGCATCATCTGCAAACTGTAAGCATAGGTATAAATTAAAAGAGTAACGCGAGAGAAACTGATTAGAAAACATGAAATGTGCAAGAGGAGTTAAGAAAAGGAAATGGATGTATTGGTTAAAATTTCTACTATGCTTCCATATACTTGGAAATAGGCCTTTTACATAGAGTGGTGAGGAATGAATTGTGGTCCACTAGCCTTGGTAGGTATGCTACATTCTTTCAGGCTAAAGTCTTTTTTATCGAATTTTGTGCTAGAAAGCTAACTAACAGACCTCTAGCGAACAAAAACATTAGTATAATATAAAACAGCCAGGCTGCTTTAAAAGCACCGAGCTCCAACAAGATAAATTCCAAATGTGAAGAAAATGCATCGAATCCCTGGAGTTCATTGGTGCGAACAACAGAGTGACTTTGCTGTGGGTACCTGGCCACCAGGGGATGAAGGGTAACAAGAAAGCAGACAACATCGCAAAACAGGAAGCTGAATCAACGTTCACGTCAACAGAAATAATAAAATTTTAATATTAAATTTTTTTTTGTATTACAATAACGTTTGCACTGGCACATGACAAATCCTTGTTTTGATCCAGACAAAAGAGCTGAAGCTTTTCTCAAATTTAATGAACAACTGGGAACATCTGATGGATTTATAAATTTACAATCAGCTAAGGTGAATTCATTACGACTATAATGCCTTTCCAGCACTTTTTCTTTGGGTCCCAACTCATACAAACTGGATTTATTAACGTTTAAAATCACAGCTAGGACACTTCTCCATTCTGGCTTTAGCATTTTTGCGTTGCTTTTTGATGACATCATGTCGGTAGCAAAGGTTTTAAACAGCTTGTCCTTCAATTTTAACACCACACTTCATGTGTACTCTGTAACTGCATGTTTTACATGGTTGGATGATTCCAAAATCGTCGCTTATGGAACATGCTACCGCACTTGATACTATATCGATTATATTTTCTTTTCCTTTTTAGAGAAGTTTTTCAAATTTCAGTTATTATTTCTGTTAAAATAGTGAAATATTTAAAGCACAATCGATTTATGAGCTTTTTGAATTATTCAGAAAGCTTCGCGGTCGTTTGGGCATTGTCCACAACGCTTCGTGGTCAACAAGAACGACTTCTTCTTCTACTTCTTTGGGCGCCATCTCCACTAATGGAGGTTAGCGACCACAACAGCAAACTCCTCTCTATCCTCCGCCGTTCTTATCAAGTCATCAAAGTCCAGACCTGTTCAATATCTTATGTTTCTCAGCCATGATAATTTCTCTCTGTCTACAATTCCTTTCCCCTCTAATTTACCTTTAATTATGAGTTGGGGCATATAATTTTCGGAAGTGTCCCAGAAATGCTGTCTTCCTACGCTTGATAACCTGGAGAAGCTCTCTGTCTCTGTTTACTCTACGTAAGACCTCTTCATCCCGCCCTCTTGCTCTCCATGGTATTTTTAGTATGCGTCGATAGACCCACATCTCGAAAGCTTAAAATTTATTCTTCTTCTTCTTCTTCTTATAGGACCTGGTCCTGTTTAGTCCGTTGCGTTTAGCCTCCTTTGGAGCTCTTCCTGTGACGCTGAGCTCCAGATTTCGTACCATCTCTTGGGTGGTCTGCCTACCGGTCTTCGCGAGTTTGGTTTTTGCGACATGGCCCACTTTGCCCACCTTTCATCTGGCATCCTTTTCACATGATCTTTCCAGCACCTCTTGCTTGTTCTAGCCGATCTCACTACATCCTGTATTTCTAGTTCTTCTTTGATATCCTGGCTTCTTATTCTATCCCTGAGGGTAACAACCTTGATGGTTCTTAGTATTTTTATTTCGTTCGTTCTTATTATTCTTTTCGTTGTTGATTTTTCAGCTCTGGTTTCTGTGGCGTACGTTAAAATAGATCTTACACATTTTTTATAAATCCTCAGCTTGCTTATAGTACTCATTTTATTTCGCCATATGATATCTCTCAGGTATTCGCTGACTCCTGTTGCTTTTATGGCTTGTGTTCGTGCTTCTTCAATAAGGTTTCTTTTGCTTGATACCTCCACTCCTAGGTAGTTAAATCTTCTCATTTATTTCTTTTTCTGGGTTTAATTTGCTGTCTATCCAGCATCCCAAGTATTTATAATGGTAAACTTTTTGTAATATGTTATTATTTATAATGAAGGGTATATGTACATTCTGACTCCTCTGTATTACCATTTTTTTTGTTTTCTTCTCGTTGATCCGCATTACAAATTCCGAATATGCCTCATTTAGCTGATCTAGAATAGTTTGTAAGCCGGTATCCGTATCTGCCATTAATACGGTGTCGTCGGCGTACCTAATAGTGTTTATCCGAACGCCATTTACTTTTATATCCTCATTAACTTTCTCAAGAGCCTTTTTGAACAGAAGCTCGGAATACAGATTAAACAACATGGGTGACAATACACATCCCTGTCTTACTCCTTTTCCAATATTTATGCTGTTAAAAGTTTCGCCTTCTATTCGAATTTTGGTCACTTGGCACGGCGAAAACTACGTGAAAAATGATCTGATTTTGATATTATGTCGTTCAGTATTATGTTTTTTCGCTCACTGAGCGTTTTCGATGTTTGGGCGTAATATATAAAAAATATTTTATTAAAATTTATCAACTCTTTCTGGGTGATCGGTTTTTTTTTGAAGATCAATTTCTTTTTCTAAAAATAATTTGTTTACCTCAAAACCATTCGATTCAAAGTTTTGGCATACACAAGAAGTAACCACTTTTTTTGTATTATGGTTTGTAGTGTTAAAAATAGAATTTTCTGTTGTTGCAGGCACTATCGAAATTTTAGGAACTGGTGGTATTAAAAAAGGATCAATGTGAACCAAACTAACAGCAGGATTGGGCATTAGACCTAGAAATCAAAAACGTATTTATTAGAATGCGATTGAAGAGTTAAAAGTTTTTTAAATTATTTATTTTTAACAAATTTACATCCTTCATGCAAATGAATAATATCTGGCGTTATTACTCCTTAGGGATATAAAAAAACAAAATTATTTTCTCTCACCTACAAGCATAAAAGCTTTCCAATCGTCGTCACCAGTATTACCATTATCCTTTATGTGGTTATAGTTTTTTGGCATCCCATTTTGTTTGGCATTGCATTCAGTTATATTTTTTGTTGTTTCGCTAATTGTTTTGTTGGTACTAAGGCATGTTTTGTGACACTGTCGACACACTGGAACTGTTTCTGGTACCAATGGACTAGACCTTACAGTGACCTTAATTATAACCAAAATTTCATTAGCAGATATGAAGTTTAATAACTTTATATTTTGTTATATATTTTGAATTCGTACAAGTTGTTCCTGTGTGAAACATTTTTATACAGGGTGTTTCAAAAAAGGGACCCGTCTTTAGAATAGGTAGACAACTAAAAAATAATTGGGGTTTGCTAAGAAAAAATTTTTCCTAACTCCATCCGTATTCAAGATAGAGGGCGTTGTAGAAAAAAAAATTATACACATTTATTACGATTTTGCCGAAACTACTGAAAACATTGAAATTTTATACGAGTATGTTTTAGAAGCTAATATATCCCATGAATTTGTTTTTATATCTGACTCTCATAGAGGGCGCTAGTTAAACGGTTCGTAACAAGTAGTATTGAACATAACTTTTTTAAGGTTAGATTTATTAAATAAAATTTTAAAAAAGATTAAACATCATTCAATTTTACACCAAAAAAGTACTCCTGGTAAAACTCGATACTGTGTACCGTTTTCGGAATATTTCAATTTGAAATTGTGAAGTAATAACCGATGCTGGTATAAAGTAATGATAAAGTTATTAATTATTATTATTATTATTATTATTATTATTATTATTATTATTATTATTATTATTATTATTATTATTATTCATGGGAAAGACTTATTCACTACTCAGCTTATAGCTGGTATCATTTACCTATTTTTTATTTTAATTAGGTACATCCATACTTCTCTCTTGTTCATCCGTGCAAAAAGATCGTTTGCAGCTATTTTAGAGCAAAATTATGCTTATTTTAATACGTTGCAGCATGCTAGTAGCAATAAATAATATGCTAAAGAACTTTAAATTTCTAAACATTTTTCAACTGATTTTTACTAATTTAACAATTTTTAAAATTGTTAATAAGCGAGCTCCCTCTTACTTGCAAGAATATATTATTAAAACGAGGCTTTAATACAAATTTTTAAAAAAAAACTTTAGAACCATTGAAGGTTTGGGATAATACAGGGTGTTCCAACGAAAACTTGACCTCTCTCAGAAATTTAAAATCAAAGAGTTTTTTTATTTAAAAAAGCACGACAAATTTTATTGGGAAAGTGAAAAAATTCATACCCAATAATACAACCCCCCCTGCAGCCTCGCATCAACCACCAAGATATTTTGGATTTGACTAATTTATTTTTTGAATATTAATAATGACAAAGACACTTATAATTTCACCAAATTAACAAATTAAAAGTTCAAAATGACCTCCGCTGACCTTTATATAACGATAAAATCTATCGCAAATCGTTATCACCCACCAATGGATTGAAAATACATTGTTTTTGTAAAAATATCACTTTTTGCTATGGTTTTTTTTATATTTTGGTTCCCACGAAAAGGGATATCCTGTAATGCTCAGATAACATCGTGAGAACCAAGGAAAAAAAGGTGACCACGAAAAGGTGCGAAGTCTGAACTTGACGGGTTAATCTCAAAGAAACAGCTAAAGGAGAAACGA
This sequence comes from Agelastica alni, assembly GCA_950111635.1. NCBI lineage: Eukaryota > Metazoa > Arthropoda > Insecta > Coleoptera > Chrysomelidae > Agelastica > Agelastica alni. The sequence continues at coordinate 39,934,360 of OX467711.1, read as the reverse complement.
TTGTTGATATTTCAGAAAAGCATCGCCCATGAAAATATCTATGAAATAAATAAAAATCTCAAACATTTCTATGGTTTTCCAGAAAGGTGAGAGAGCTTGTAAGCGAGGCATCACCGACCAGACGAATTATCCTTTTTTGGACGGAATCCAATAGTTTCAGGATATGTTTAGGTGCCGCACTCCAAATATGGAAACAGTATTCCAGGACAGGTCAGATATGTGCATTATAGATCATAAGCAGTTACCGATAATAATACCAAGCATCGGGATGGATGACTTCAATGGTATAGGTACTCCTGAAAATATTATGTTGGGCACAGTGAGATCGGCTTTTCTAGAGAAAAGACATGCTTGTGTTTTATTTTCATTGAAGTTATTGGATCCCCCCATTCGAGAATTGTTGCCAAGTCCATATTTATGTTGTTGACATTTCTTCCTTGTTAATTTCTGATTTCACGGGCAGATATAGGAGCCCTGGAAGAGAAAGCGGTATGGAGGGTACTTCATCCGCGAAGCTGTGTACTGGACATGCATTTGTTTCCAACAAGTCATGTAATGTGAAATAGAAATAGTGTATGAGCTAGAATTGATCCCTGAGGAACACCAGCATTTATTAGTAGAGAGTCATATGAAACTCCATCAACCACCACATGAAGAGACTGTTTAAGAGGAAACTAGCTAGCAGGGAACACAGCTGAGGGGGTAAGCCATAAAATGGAAACTTGGCGAGGAGATCCTGGTGCCAAACTCGATCGAATGCCTTGAAGATATCTAATGTCACGGCTTAAGTTTCACCATATTGTTCAATAGATAGCTGCCATATATGTGAGACGTAGGCGAGCAGATCACCAGTTGATCTCTGATGACGAAAACCATATTACCTATCGTTGACAATTCCTGAGTGTTCCAGATATTTCATGAGCTCGATGTTGATGGGTTTTAAATCTTAATTAGCTTTTTAAGTGCCAATGTCAAGCTACATTTAATTTCAATATTGTCAACGACTGATTAACCAGACAGATTATTGTCAACGCTTACGAGCAAATAATAAAAATCGTTAAGGTATATTACGGAAATTATTATTGTGCTAAGGCTAGGGCTAAAAAGTTTAATATCAACCACCCGGAAAAATGCGTAGGTCATCAATAAAGCAATTAATCCATAAGTTTAAAGCCACAGGTAAGGTTAAAAATAAAAACCACGACGTGGAACGTCCGGTGCGGAATGAAACAGTTAAATTGGCGGTAGTGGGTCACTTACAAATGGACAAATGTCTATCAGACAACTATCTCGAGCATCTAGTGTAACATGCATCTAGTGTTTATCGAATTATAAAATCCCATAAATTTCACCCTTATAAAATAAGATTGCTGCATGAATTAAGCGAAGATGCTCCTGATCGTCGGCTTCAATTTTGTGAAGAATTTAGTGAATTAATAAATAACAACCCACATTGATTGTACAATAAGTGATTTTCAGACTAGTGTATTTTTATGTTAAATGGTGAACTTAATAGACAACTGTTATTGGAGTGAGAGTAATTTTCATGTATTCGTAGAGACACGTACACATTATGATAGACGCGTAAGACAGTTTTTCCCCTGGGGATACGGGATCCCAAGTATATTCTGCCTGTCGTAAAGGGCGACTAAAAGACTTCCAATCCAAAGTGTTATGCGACCCGTGCTGATGGATGCATGGTGGTGGGGGAGCACCGTAGCTAACGGAGCCTACAGGAATCCGGGCGAAATCCTTTTCCCCATACTCGTTGACTGCAAAGAAGAACTGAGAACGCTGGTATACCGTATCCACGTCAAACTAATACGGATTCCAGGACACCAGGAAGTTGAAGGTAATGAGGAAGTAGACGAACTTGCAAGAAGAGGTTTGGAAAAACACAAAGACTACTGGAAAAGCATTCCTGAAAACAAACACGGGAAATAATAGATTATACATTAAGAGACCGTGCCAAAAAAGGACGGCAGAACTGTTACCGATGAACAGGAATCAGCTAAGAGTCACCAAGGAACTGTATAATGGAGGCAGGGATCCGGGGGCGGTGAAGCACTTGCTGTACTGATGCAGGGCACTGGGGGGGATGGGCGGTTCTCGGGCTGCTACATTATTCCCACCCAGTATCACAAATTAAAAAAATACAATGTTTTGTAGAGAATTAAATTACCTTCCAAATTTAATGATGTGTCACTCGACCACACATTTAAACCACATTTAAAAAAAAATTGGTGGTTGATGCGGGGCTGCAGGGTGTTGCATTTTTGGTATGAATTTTGTATGAAAATTCGTCCCTCGGCCAATAAAATTTGACGTTATTTTTTAAATTTTGAAGAAACTTTTGGTTTCTTAGTTTCTGTGGGGGTCAAATTTTCGTTGGAATACACTGTATAATGTATAATTTGTTAGTTAAGAAATAATAAAATGTAAAATTTTTGTTGCCCGCGATTTCATCCATGGGAAATTTAGTTTTATCATATCCTAAAATAAATATACTTTTTTCTTCGCATCCGAATTAACATCAAAAAATTTCTTTAAAGACCGCCATAAACATTTTAAAAATGAACCGTTACACCTATTGAATTTTTGGGGAACTAAATTTTAAAATGATGCCGGTCAGGTGGATTGCATGTTTTTAAAATAAACAGGGCCATTCATTGATTTTTTTGGAAACTAAACTATTATCTATACATATAAAATGTTTTATCCTGAATAACCGACTGACGGATCAACGAATAGCCTAAACTGCTGATCGTAAAGACCTGAAACTTGGACGGTGTGTTCTTTGTATGACGTAGACATCCGATAAGAAAGGATTTATCAAAATTCTGCCCCTAAGGGGGTGAAAAACGGAGGCAAAGTTTGTATGGGACAAAGTGATTCCTTGGTCCAATCTACTTCAAATATTGCATAAATATTCTTTAACAGAATTGATGAAAGACTTGTTTTGTATTTTATTAAAACTCATCGCCTAACGGGGTTAAAAAGAGGTAGAAAGTTATTTTGGAGTTGATTTGCATCGAAGTTGATATCAATACTCCTTAGTTTTTTTTAATTAAATTACATTTTATTTCGACACATGTTTAAACACTCAATCCAATTTTATTCAAAAAACATTGAACTCACATAAAAGCTTGGTGCAATGCAATTGGAATGTCAAATATAAAAGAATAAGAATATTTAAATCGGATTAGAATGCAAAATTTTAATTTTATTTTTTCTTAAATATTTGAATGAAAAACTAACCTTATACATTGACTGCACACTCCGCTTTTAAAACTCCTCTCGATTTGATACAAACAGAAACCCCACTCTGCAATATACCCAAACAAAGTAATATGGCAGAAGTACTCCGCAAAACGAAATTAATTGTGTGGGTTGAGACTAGTATGGCTCATAAAAGGGGTTTCGAAGCCCTAAATAGATCTTTACAAGATATTAGGAACTTTTTGAGATCATTCGAAGGGGTAGAATATCAATATAAATTCATCGACTCAGTGATGCACACCGATGATGCCATTTATTACCCGGTCGAGTTCCTGAATACAGTGAAGCCTCCCGGGCTCCCAACTCACATATTAAAATTGAGATTTGGCGCGCCAATTATGTTGCTGCGCAATATAAATCTGCCAAAATTATGCAATGGCACCAGATTGTAAGTGGAAACATTGCATCGCAATGTAATCGAGGAAATATATTGACAGGTTGTTCTCGAGAAGAGTCTGTATTTATTCCTATGATTCTCCTAACACCATCAAAGTATCCCTTCGAATCCAAAGTCTGCTTCGCCATAACCATAAACAAAGCTCAAGGTCAAACTCTTTAGGTAGCAGGAGTAGATTTGAGAGAAAGCTGCTTCTTTTACGGCCAGTTGTATGTAGAATGCTCCAGAGTAAGCGCACAGAGTAGCCTGGTGATTCTAGCACCAATTAAAAATCTTATTAGAACTATTTTCGACTTCTACGCGGACGAAGTCACGGGAAAAAGCTAGTACTAAATAAAATCTAACAGAATTGATTTTGTGTTTTTTTTCTTTTGAACGTTGTGTTCGTTTGTATTGTGACGCCTACAGAACGTCAAAAATAGCAATTGTTTTTTGCCTTGTATTTTCTCAGGCTAGAAAGATCTTTAAATAAAAATAACTTTATTTTCTGACATTTGATTTCAAAAAAATAAAACCCATATTTTCTTAACAGCCAAGTTTTATCTGCTTGTAAAAACCGCATTAAAATTCGTTAAACATTTTTAAAAAAGTGCCCGGACAAACAAACAGACAGACAGAAACAAAAATAAATGTTTATATGTTGATAACGTGTGAATAATTAAGTGAGCTTGGAGCAATGAATTAATTTTAATATTAGAGACAGACAATTTTATTTATATGAATAGATGCGTTATGATATTAAATGTAATACCTATTCTTTATATACTAGCTATTAAAGCTTAATCAAGTTCTGTTTTATTTATCTAACCTGGCTTTCTGTCGTAGTACTTTTGGACGGACTGTGTTCGTTTTCGGACAGAGCAGCTTCATCACTTGTCTCACTCTTTTTTATAGGCTCTTTAGTTCTAATATTTCCTTCGTAGTCTATTAGCTTAAGTTCTTTTGATCTCCTTCTAAGCATTTCTTCAGTCCATTCCTCTATTATTCCTTCTTTTTCTTCGTCGGGCGAAGTCGACATCTCCTGATTGGCATTTAACTGTCCCTTCATCCATTGCTCCAAATGTACAGCGTTGTATTTGTTATTACATCCTTTTTCTATTTGTTTACACTTAAGTTCTATTAGAGCATCGATTTGCTTTTGGATTTCTTTTTCTCTATTATCACTTTCGTTTTGACAATTTTGGCAATTATGTTTTGTATTTGGTGGAGTCTGCTAAAAAATAATTAAAATATTATTTAATAAATAATTTTTTCTTGCGCTTATTTTTACGTTAAAAAGTCCGTTTTTTGGTTGTTGTAAAGTTATAGGATTTACTTTAAGGGGTATAAAGTCTTAAAGTTTTTCAAGTTTAAGCGTTTTCTAAAGAATGTTATAAAATATTGTTTGGTGGGTAGATCAATATGTTGATATTCTGCTAAAAATATCTAACAAAAATATATATTTTTCTGTTACCTCAACAATAATTTTTTTATTAAAAATATAAATAAAACCTTTACATAACACTACGATTTTATTTCTGTAACAGTAAATTAATTTAATTTAACCTTCACGATCGTAGTGAGAGGTAAGGAGCCTAAACTTCACAGATCAGTTTTTCCCACACTTTTCTGTCAATACCTTTCTTAAGATTTACAAAATAATTAATAAGCATAATTTATGTGTAAAATATTATAAAGAAGTTCCAGTTAGTTTGGTAATTATTATTATTTTATTTTATTAGTAAAATGATGATCGACGCAGTTGGTATGTATATTTCATTTCACCAATACACGACGGTATCGGATTAGTAACCAAGGCATAGACTTAACGGGCGCACTGTGTTGAGAGGTACAATAGTAAATTCCCCAAAGATTTAAAACCGAAAATTTTTTGCTTTATTGTAAACAGAAATCGTTGATGTAGCACTCTCAATGAGTTTTTTGGTTAGAAATAGGCACATATTTAATTATGTTAACAGGGAATGCAACAAAAATAAATTATCGGTACAAATTTAATAAATATTTTTAATCATGTAGTACTTACGGTATTATCAAGCATCAGATTTATAGTCATCATAATCGGAATCACTTTCATCGCTATCCTCATTCGGATTGTAAATGATAACAGGATTAACTGGTTCGATGCGGTTTTCACGAACCCACCATTACTCTATTAAATCTTGTGACACATTTTTTCCAAATTTTAGGAGTGGCAGTATTAAGTGCTCTTTGCCAGGTTTCCAAAACACTGTAATTGGATCCAATGTGATTGTCGTAATAAGTTTTGCATATTCCCCAAATATACTCAATGGGATTAAATTGGCAATGATAAGGCGGAAGTCTTAGCACACAATGACCATAACTATAATGTATAACTATAATTTGATCCACTCTGTAAATTTTTTCTCTTTCGTGCCTTTTAGCTATCAATAATAATTCCGGCTTGAAGCAATACTGTGGAAATGAAATATTTTGGTTCGTTAACCATTTTTTTATTTTCTGTACCGTCCAGAAGTTTGTTGATTGCTTATTTAAAATTTCCGAATGGTACGGAGCATTATCTAATACAATGACAAATGGTTCATGTACCGATGATAATAGATTTCCTTTTAACCATTTTACAAACATCTCTGTATCCATATTGTCATGATAATCGGCTGATTTTGATTTTGACGAAAATAAAAGATCCGCCACATCAACAAAACCATGCTTTCCACCTGCATGCACAATAATGTTTCAATTTTCTTCTCCGTCGGTGTGTTTTATAGACTTTATGTTTTGTCCAGCCAAATTCTTTATATTCGACCTTTGGCAAAAATCCAAGTATCGTCCATATAAACAAATAAAGAGCATTCTTGTATACAGTGAGTATAATTACTTAAAAATTTAATTTCTTTGTGCAATTTTTACACCTTTTAAAACTAGGGTTAATTTTTTTTCTACCAATACCCATCGCATCACACACACGCTTACGTATAGATAAAACTGGTAACAACGGACCTCCATTTTTTTTTTGTCCAATAATATGTCTTGGCATGACCATGTTGCTAACATCGCAAAGTCGGCAAGCCAGAGGCTAGGTTTTCTTTGGAAAGCCAGAAAGTTTTTTACTCCTGATCAACTGTTGACGACGTACAAGGCTCAAATCCGACCTCTACTGGAGTATTGCTCGCACATTGGGGGTTCAGCACCAAGGCATTCTCTTCGTCTTCTAGATTCCGGCACGCTGATCAGTCTCACCCATTTACTCTCAAGATTGACACTACAAGGACCAATCTTCATCAAGAATCCTTCTTTTACAGGGCTGCTACGGAATGGAATAAGCTTCCAAAATCAGTTTTCCAGAGCACTATGACCTGCAACTTTTTAAAAAGCGTGTCCACGATCATCTCCTTTCTATAATCCCTTCCCCTTCTAATAGTCGCAGTGTGGGCCATCCACATACAAGTTTAAATACCGTACTTAGACCTTAACAACTTGATTGGATGAAAATTCAGATTTGGGAATTTCCACAATGGGAAGTTCTCAAAATAACAATATGCCACTTGATAAAGGACCAAAATTATATTTTACTGCATTAAATCAATCTAAACCAAAATTTCCTAGTAAAAAACAAGCTATTTTATTCAACTCACTTCCAAATACCAAAATCGAAGATTATCTTAAAGCTGTAAGTAGCAAAATCGAACCCACTAAAATATATGCCATCTCAAGGATTTCCAACGACGGCATTTGTATCTACTTTATCAACGAAGAAATAGTCGAAGAGTATTTACAGTTAGAGAATTGTACAATAGAAGTTAACGGTCAGCGTATACAGGCTAGGAAAATAATAACTCCCAATGAGAAAACTAATTATTTCCAACGTCTGCACTAGCATTCCCCATGCTACTAGAGAAAATGAATTAGGAAGCATTGGAATACAACCCATATCTTCGATCGACTTTTTAAGAATAGGAACATCAAATCTTTCATTTAAACACATTTTGAGTTTCCGTCGCTATACCTACATAGACCCTAAATACACTGAAAAAATATCAGATTCTATATAAATTATCCACGATCAAACCAATTACCGCATTTTTCTCTCTTTTGAGAAGCAATCGTGCTATATCTGTAAGGAACAAGGGCACATAGCTTCACAATGCTCTAATCAGAACATAATTTCAAACTCAACACAATCATCTGTTCCATCCTTAGTTCAATCTACCCCCAAGTCAATCTTCCAGATATTCCTTAAGTTTTTGTCTCTTGCATTTATAACAATAAGATAAATTTGCTGCGGAGATGAGTAGTCTGAGAAGTATAGCCGGAGTGACTCGGTTGGATAAAGTTAAGAATATTTAGATAAGAAAACGCTGTGGTGTAAAAGAAGATGTGGTCACAAAGATAGATAAAGGAATGCTTAGATGGTTTGGACACGTAGAAAGGATGGATGAAGGAAGATTGACGAAACAAATTTATAAGGCGAGTGTGAATGGACAAATCGGTAGAGGTCGACCTCGGAGAACATATCTCGATCAGATCAACATTGTTTTGAAGAAAGGCCAGGTCAAGAGAACCAACAACCGAAGAGCATGTATGAGAGCACTGATGTAAGTAGAGGAAGCAAAAGATGTGTGTACGAACCGTAGCAAGTGGAAGAAAGTGGTTTCTGCCTACCCCTATGGGAAAAAGGCGTGACTCTATGTATGTATGTAAGATAAATTTTTAACAAAACCTAAATTATACATTACTTTGATGTAAAAAACCGCTACCAGTAAAACCTAACCGAGTAACTTGAATCACTTGCCTTGCTTTGCAACTCGACACATAGGAACTTTTTACTCTTTTTTATTTTTAATTACAATTAACGAAGATAAACATACTAATTATTTAATATATGTAATTTATTGTTAAACAAAACACACTGTGAACGGGTAATCCCACTTCTAATGTTAGCCTTAATATAAAGCGTGAAAATATCGTGAAAACAACGACCGATTAATACAAGGCACGCAGTCATTCTACTACACATATCTCAATGCCGAGAGTTTTTGTAGTTTTTAATGAATCCCCGCCTGGACATGAATTCATCGGTGTTATTAAGCACAATCAGGGCCCTCAGTGGCGTTGCATCGCACTACGCTAACGTACATACATTGCACATTTTTGTAAATATTGTTTGCCATTTTTTTAATTGAAATGTGTTAATTCATATTTTTTATTCGAGCAACCTTTTTTTATTTATTGTTGGGCATAAAAAAAATGTTTCGTATTTTAAGGTAGTTACAGAAATTAAAAAGTAATATTATATAAAAAAACTCAGTTAATTTGTTAATATATATATATATATATATATATATATATATATATATATATATATATATATATATATAAATATATATATATTTTTATATATAGGTGTGTGAAAAATGTATAACTGATTTTTAAAAAACCAGCTAATTTTGCTGTCTGTTACCTATAAATATATAGGTTCATGTGGGTCGATTATGTATAAAAAAAACCAACCCTCTGGCTATATGCCGCGACAGGCATTGAATTACATCTGATACATAATCGTGTGTAATACCACAATTCGGATAACAATATGCAGATGCTTGTTAAGTACGAGAAGGAACTATTAGATTTATCCACTCGAAGTTACCACCTATGGACCGGTGTGTTGCCCCTTATCAGCATAGGGCAGGTCTACCTCGACTTGACACATCAACAGCTTCGACTCCTACCAAGTATACATAAAGTGCTACGCGAAAAGCGCCAGTCACGTCATCTATACTTTTTAAAAAAGTTACGGTGTAAACCAAAAGTAAAAGTTGATTAATAACTTTTAATATATCAGTAGTTACCACAGCTCACCTCACCTCACCTATATATTGTTTTTTAACATTTACTTACACATTTGTCAAATATCGTAAGGAACTTCATTTCTATCGGGTGTCCAATGACACCACACGGTTTTTTATAAGTAGCCTTTAGAATTTTGACCATCATTGTGTTATTTTTGCTTTCGTTTGTGTTCAGTTTTAAGTATTTTTTGTTTGGATTGGTCAATGGTAATGCCTAAGAGACTTCACGTATGAGTATGTATGCCCAGGGTTATACAAAAAACCATTAAACATGTTCTGAACTGCATCTCCTTTTACAAAAAACTGAAACTGCTGCTAAATCAAGTTTTATTGGACGGCTTAAAACTGGTTCGTCAAATTATTGACGAACATCCAGAAACAAGTAACAGAAAAATTGCCTAACGAGTAAACGTTCGTCACAAAACCGTTTGGAATATTCTGAATAAAAATGTATGGTATCCATATCATATTTAACGTATTTAAGCTTTGCTACCTTATATTTTTTTCTAAAGAAGCCAACTTCTCAAAAAATAGCAATATGAATTTTTATAACAACCAGATGGGGCTAATGAAAATCCACATGCCGCAGTTAAAGCATGACAATACTTCAGATTTCTATGAAAACACCCTGTATAAATAATTAATTAAAGTTGGTATCAAACTGTATGCGTAACATTTGCATATCTTAAGAAATATTCGTTAAATGAACATGGCAGTATGAGCGCAACATCAGTAAGGATAAATTAATATAGAAAGAAATATGTCAAAATTCCCCAGTTTATTTTTAAAGAAATTTAAACCAAATTAGTTACCACCCAACTACACCATTACTTTTAGATGTGTAACATCTTTGCTCTCGCTTTCTTGTATGTGTATCATCTTTCCTCTCGCTTACTCGTCATTTGTGGGAGAGATTTCGTAAAATTTGTAACAGTAACAGGAAGTCGCGAAAGCACGAGCTACTTGATTTGACGAATGAGAGCGTGGTTAGAATTGGCCGTCAGATAGACGTCAAGTTAAAGTGTTGCGTATAAAGTTTGCTGTTATATGCGTAAACTATATAAATAAATATTTACCGTTGATAATAAGTCTCAATAAAGTACAGATCATTGATAAAAATTCACGTAAGTAATAATAAATAATTATTCGAATTAAATATATCATTATTTAGCTTTTTTAAATTTTGACTTCTGTCACTCCCAGTGTCAATTACATTACATTAAATTACAATCTTGCGGTTGGGCCATTGGTACAGGTATCTATGTCATCTAGATCTTTTGATCCTCTGTGACTATCGCTGTGTCTTCAGGGCATCAGAATTCCAGAATGTGTAGGCTGCTCTCTTTCTCTTCGCAGCATAGTCAGCAGTTTTTCTCGGCCGCCAGCTTAAGTTTGAAGAGGTGCGCCCTTAGTGCGATGTGGCCAGTGAGTAGGCTAAGCGTGCTGCTTAGCCTACTCCGGTTCATCGTCCAGAGTGCGTCTGCCCTCTTCTGGAGAGGTTTTTTCATCAGCTGTCTTGATGTTCTGCAACCAGTATTTGCATTCCACTGAGCGATATGTTCTTAATCAAGGATTAATTTCAATTCATGTTTCGCTTCGGCAATTGGCGATCCGACCACCTGGCTTCATGGTTCCACCAGGATCCCATTTATTGACAGTTCATCGGCTACCTTGTTGCCATTTATCACTGTGTGCCCAGTAACCCATGTAAGAGTGACCTTATTTGCAGTCACTACCTCAGTGAGGGCGTGCATGCAGTTCCACACTACCGATGATGTTGATGTGCAACTCATGAGGTACCCAATGGCCACGCGACTATCAGTGAGAATATCAATTTTACTGTTGGTCACTCTGTTTTTTACAGGTGCGTGGCATACCTGAGTATAATACAGACCTCAGCCTGGAAGACCGAGGCGTATTTCCCCAGGGGTATGCTTTTCCTGTGGTTGCAGGATGCTCCAAACACACCTGCTCAGTAGCGTCCCTGGTACCCTGATCCGTCAGTGTACCATTGTTTCACTCCTGGGCTGGTCATTGGTGTTTTCTTCAACCAGTCTTCTCTGGTTGGTAAGTGTCAAGTAAATAATATACAATTTTTATTAAAAAGAATTATTGTTTGTTATAAAAAATCATTTTAAATCATACCCGACCCATTTTTTGAAAATATAATTTTAAAATTGCTTATTACTAAGGTGAGATGTCAAATGTTACACATCATATGCGACTACTGTAAGGCTCACTCGTTTTTTTTACATGATTACATATTTCCGTTTAAAAATAATCCCGCGAACTTTATTGGTTATCGTCAAGTAGGGTTATTTGGTAATCGTCTTGTTTATTGACGTTTACTTCGATTAATTTAGCTAGTAATGGTTTTATTTTTTTATTTGTCTAGAAATCTAATTAATGCAAAAGAGTCAACTTGTTAATTCTGATGTTGAACTTATAACTTGGAATTTTAATTTGGATAAATCTTCTGGAAATTTAAAGTGTGTATTTGTACATTTATTAATTTAAAAATCATTTAAAGGTAGCATGTGGTTATAAATTTAAAAAAAAAATGGATTATAAACTTGCAATTCTATATTCATATTATGACGATGTAGTGTATAAGTTTATTAATATTAGCAAAAAGTTCCAGAAAATAACAACAAATAACAATAAGCACATTTTCCACAATCACGAATTCACGGAAATAATATTTAAATTAAAAAGATTACACGAGTTTAAAGAAACGACCACTAAATAAACCACTTTTATAAATAACTTTTTGGTGATTTTAAAAATATAATTTTCAGATACAAATTAAATTTATTAAAAAAGATTTATTACATGCATACAAAGTGATTCACATATAAAAGAAAAAATAAAACATTGCACTAAAGAAGAATGGAAAGAGTCGAATGAGAGAAACACAATCATTGTTTACAATTTTAATTTAAGCTATACAGTGCCCTACCATGTATCCATATTATAATATCTATATCTATATCGTAAAAAAATTCGTTGTTTTATTTATCTGATCAATAAAACTAAAACGTGATATAAAAATAATTTTTTATAAGATTGTAAATTTAGTTAACCTTAAATATCAACTTTGAGAATAATTTTATTTTAAAATTTATCATAAAAGTTTTAACGCACATGTGAAAAAAAACTTGCGAAATATAGTTTTTACAATGCATATAAACAACATGCATTTTAGCCAGTTCACGCAATGGGTAATATTATCCCCACCTATGAGACAATAGCCTACAAAAACACACACGAGGGATTTTTAGTGGGCAGATTGTAGATTTGTAGATTGTAAGGGAGTCGTGAAGACTATGGTGCCTCTCAAGCATTTTGACCTATCAGATCTTTTGTGCATAACCCTTCATCTATTCGAGGCCCGGGATTTCGAGACTTCGTACAAAAATTATCAGTTTCCTGGGAGCTAAGTTCCTGACATCGAAGGGCATTAAGAATGCCCCTTCCAGAAACTTGAGCCTTTTGCAGAAAAGCGCTGGGCATTCGAAAAGCAAATGTTCTGCAGTTTCAGCGAAGTTCTCGCAGTAGCGACAACTATCACTCTCTGTTTTGCCCATCTTTTCAGGTGATACCTCAGATGGCAGTGTCCACAGAGGAGTCCCATTACTAGTTTTAAGTCTTTCTTGTCCAACGCGAAAAGCTGTTTAGTTTTCCTTGTCAAAAGACTTACTAGCCTTTTTGATTGTCTTTGTCCTAGCACTTTATGCTTGTGAGATTTCATTTCATCTGTTTACCAGCGTCGAACCACTTTTATCAAGTTGGCTTTGGAGAGTTCATAAAAGGGTTCTGGGCCAAAAAAGTGTGCATTTACCCTTTCCTTGGCAAGGCAGTCTGCTTCCTCGTTGCCTTTAACCTCCTGGTCACCTGGAACCCACATCAGAATAACCTGATTGTTTGCTGCCAGTTGTCTCAGGGATTGTTAACAGTCCCAAAACAGCTTAGACTCACAAGTGTATGGCTTCAGAACTTTTAGTGCTGCTTGGCTATCCAATAAAATATAGATATCTGCTCTTCGGGTAACATTGAGCGGTCAATGAATCCCATACTACCCGAGACTCCAGTTATTTTTAGAACAGTTGACAACAAAGAGTGACTATGAAAGATTTTTCCCTCGTAAATAAAAAAAAAACTTTAGCCACTTGACCAGCACAAAATAAAAGAGAAAGTCGCGACGGATAATCATGTATTCAGCTGGACCACTGTTGTGATCACATATCACAACACTTCTTTTTAAATTTTATTTTTTCTAATTTTAAACCTTAACGACGCCAATGTCTTAAAACTGTTTTGCCCCAGTTCCCGCTCCCCTTCACCGATATCTCTGACCGGCACCTTAGCTGGCATTTTTCCCTTTTGTTTGCAATGCGCAGTCTCGAGTCGGTGCAGTAGCAAGTTTCCTCTTTCAACGCGCAGCAAAAGTATTCCTTCGACCGGCGAGAATCACGGTCGTTCAGTAGTATTCCTCCGACCGTCGAGAGTGATGAGTCTTTTCTTTGTCCCAAGCTTTATTCGTTCCTATTTTCCTCGACATTAAAGTAAGATTCAATGTTTGTAGTGCTCGTAGTGCTTTGTGTGTTATTTGAAGAAAGACATAGTATTTTTATATTTTGTGTTAAATAAAACCAACGAATTGTGATTATTTCAGTCCACTAATTAAATCGAAGTTAAGTAAACACTTTTCCCATGTAGGAAAATGGAATTTACAAACACCCGATTTCTACAACCACTATACATTTGTCCCTACTTCTAGCTAGCTAGAGCGACGGCGCTGTTCGGCACCGACTCAACACACAGGACTAGGTACAGTCATTTTCCTAGCTACCGATTTCGGCAGGGACAGTACGTCGCAGCGGGATGCGAGACAGACGACTGCTCCCAGAGCAAACTGCCTAGCAGGCTAGAGTGCATATCGTTCAAATGCATTGTAAACCCCATATTTCACATTTTTTCTACATCTGTATAAGAGGTAAACAGTAAAGGAGAACTACATTATATATCAAGGTTATCAGCAAAAGGCTCGAGTGTTTATAGACGGCTTTGCAGTCAGACCAATGTTGAAAAAATAAATCATAAATAGTACATTGTTTACCGGGTAGGAAAAGCCCAACATTCCTGGACGACTGTGAAGATTGCTAAGTGAAGGCGCAACACAGAGTCCAGGAATGTGGCGTTTCCTACGAGGCAAACATACTATTTTTCCGCAAATCGTTTAAAATTCGACAGATAGTAATTAATTTTGGAAAGATCGCGAATAATTTTATTCATAAATAAATGGTGCTTTGAAATTCGTAATAAAATTGGTTGCGTTACTATGGAAACGTATTAATGTCGAATTGTCAAACTGGACGCATATAAATTTAATTGCTGGTGTTTTCGAAAACAAAACAATATAAGATGATAAGTAATGATGAATTTTCCTTTTCTGGGACTTCTCCAGAGCTGGTTGAGGCAGTGTTAACTGCTTCATTAAAATTATTGCCAAAGAAATCAAGAAAAAAGTACGAATACGCATATAAACGTTTTATGGACTATCGCAATCATTTATGTAGAACACTAACAACTGTAAGGAAATGAATATTTCCTTACAGTTAAAATATGTAAAAATAAAAAGGAAGAAAATATTTAAAAATATCATTGGTAACTGCATTTCCAACTAATGATAACGAGCTACCTTTGATATCGTTGACTACGATGAAGAACATGGTGATAAGCAGTACTTAGTTACCGCATCAAAATATTTACTTCCTTGGATGACAGAAAGCATTGAAACAGATCATAAATGATAGAAGATATGATTTAAATATAATATAATATAATTTTAACCCGGATCACATTTTTGTCATACATCTACAAGTTATAAACGCGAGAGAAAACCGGAAACAACTAATATGAATAAGGAAACCAAATTCGAATCTGCATAGGTTGTTAAAAAAAATTAGAATTTGTGTTATCGAAAAAAAAGTAAGCAAAACAAAAGTAATGGTTTTTAAAAGAGAAGAAAGCATGACAAACTGTGAAGTTCGGATTAAGTGAGAAAGAGTGGAACAAGTAAAGAAGATTGTATACTTGGGTCATGTGCTTTATTGACTACAGCAAGGCCTTTGATTGTGTAGAATGGAAGTTCCTGTGGAAAGTGCTCAAAGTAATGGGTGTCCCAAAACACCTAACAAACATCATAAAATCATTATATGAGGAAAACGAAAATGACGTAAGAATTGGAAACGAAACTTCCACCCCCTTCAAATGTGCAAAAGGTGTCCGACAAGGCTGTATATTATCTCCTAGGCTATTTAATATTTATGGCGAAATCATTATGCGCAGAACAACAGAAAACTGACAGGGAGGAATTTCCATCAGAGGCAAGAGAATTAACAACCTCAGGTACTAGCGAGCGACCAACAGAAAATGGTACAATTATTACAACGATTAACAGAAGAAAGCCGAACGCTGGGATTAGAAATAAATCTAAACAAAACAAAGATAATGATAGTACAAAGAGGAAACAAGCTACAACAGTTACAAGATGAAAACAACTTAGCAGACATCGAAAGAACCGACAGCCAACATATTTAGGAGCCTTGATAAATAACCAGGGACATTGCGAACCTGAAATAAGACGACGCATACAAATGGGACGAACAGCGATGACCAATTTAAAAATTATATGGGAAGACAGACAAATATCGCGAAACACAAAGATAAAACTTGTACAAACACTAATATTCGCAATATTCATGTATGGTGAAGAAAGCTGGACGATCAAAGAAGCAGACAGGAAAAGAATTGACTCCTTTGAGCTCTGGTGCTGGAGAAGACTACTGTGCATCCCTTGGACAGCACGGAGGACGAATGTATCAGTTATTCAAGAAATAGGCATAAAAGATCGACTGTCAACAATATGCCGACGACGAATTCTCCAATACTATGGGCATATAAACAGAAGACAAGAAGACAACTTAAAAAAATTGATCACACAGGGAAAAATAGAAGGCCAGAGGACAAGGAGTCGCTCTCCCACCAGATGATTAGACCAGGTTAAGAAAATTACGGAAAGACCATTACAAACAACCATTAGAGACACAGAAGCATATCATTAACAACACAAATTAAAAATCATGGAATCACGACCTCTCAGCTTTGAGAGTACGACTGACAGAGATAGAGACTTGGGTATAAAGTTTACGAGAGATGAAAAGTATGACAGTGACATTGAGCGAAGGGTATTGGCAGGAAAACAAATGAATGGGGCACTGTATAGCTTTATGAATAGCCAGAAAGTGTCAAAAAATGCACGTCTGGCTGTGTATAGAGGAGTGTTGGTTTCTACACTTATGTATGGTAGTAAATGTTGTGTTTGGCAGAAGAAACATAAAAATAGGAATAATGCTGTGAAGATGAGTAGTCTGAGAAGTATAGTCGGAGTGATTTGGTCTGATAAAGTAAAGAATAGTGAGAAAAGAGAACGCTGTGGTGTAAAAAAAGATGTGGTTACAAAGATAGATAAAGGAAGATTTAGATGGTTTGGACACGTAGAAAGGATGGATAAAAGAAGATTGACAAAACAAATTTATAAGGCGAGTGTGAATGGATAAATCGGTAGAGGTCGACCACGGCGAACAATTGTCGTTCAGATCAACATTTTTTTAAAGAAAGGCCAGGTCAAAAATACCAACAATCGACGAGCATGTATGAGAGCACTAAGGAAAGTAGAGGAAGGAAAAGATGTGTGTAAGAACCGTAGCAAGTGGAAGAAAGTGGTCTCTGCCTACCCCTACGGGAAAGAGGCGTGACTATATGTATGTATGTGAGCTTCAAGGATTAAAATATAATTAAAAGAAAAGTGTTTCTAAACATTTTATTAAAAATATGTATCCCAATTAGGGTCAGCTTCTCGGCCACTAACTCCAAAAAAATAGCGAAGCATGCCAGACAAACTTTTAAAGAACGCTCACCTTATCTGGGAGGAGCATAAAAAGTATAGATTTTAAAAAAAAACCTGTAAAGCAGACCTGTTAACACAGTCACCAAAAGACTGGTAATTTTTTCTCTAAAGATGCCGTAGTCAACATTGTTGTGGAGGAAACAGTCTTTTCAATATAAATTTATTATGGTTAATTCTAAATTTTAAAAAAAAATGTAGTAAATATTTGAATATTCCACTAATAAGTGAAAAATTTTTGTTAATAAAAATAGATCTTAAGTTAAAAAATAGTAAATAATGAATGCAAAATTCATAAAAAAATAACTTTAAATGGGAACTTTTGGACATAAAAGTAACAAGCAGGAATATTTGCTACATATTTAAAGGGCTGCTTATTTTAATGATTTTATTTAGGTAAATTAGAGATTACATTTATGGGATCATATGTGTTAACGATTTTTATTTAATTAGTCCTTTTTTTTTGTTTTTGTGTAATTAAATCACAATTATTTGCAATTAATTTGGAGTACCTACTATAAAGCAAATTATTTTTATAAACATTACAAATGTATTTATTAAATAATTTTAATCACATTACCGAAAATCTACATTTAAAATTGCCAAATTTATTACTTCCAGCACAAGTAAGGACGTAATTTTTTTAAGATTAAATTTGTAACAAAAAATAGATGCACTGTAAAGCCTAAACAAAAATAAAACTTACTTTCTATTTCTTAACGGTTGGTTTATCGTTAATGTCGGGAGAAAAGATTTCTTTTTTTAACGTGCAGATTTATCTAAAAAAGATAATAAATTATTACCCAAGTATTTTTATCTTCGCAATAGTTCATAAATTTGTAATTATTTTAAAACTTAAATCATGATACAGAAAAATAATAAATTATTACCTTAAAACATTAATTGTGACGCCCATGATCTTCGTATTCTGTCAGTCAATTAAAAATGTAGCATACTATAAATACAATACAATTATTTTTTTTTTTAACGATAAAGTTTATTTGTAAGATTTGAAAAAAAAATCCATAGGTGGGTACACTCACGCAACCGAACTTTCTTTCATAACAACGTCCCGTGACAATTCACTCAGTAAAAGCATAACTGACTAATGAAACTGTGGGATGTGCAAGCGGGATTTAAGAAAGAAGAGGAATGCATGTCATCAGGTCTTTTCTTTACCAAGTATTTTTGGGTTATTAAAGTTAAAAGTAATTGAGAAATAAAACTTGTATTTCTTAATTATATTGATACGTTCACACAGCCTTACACTTTATTAAAAAGTAAAAAGGTCTACTGCACTTTCATAGACTGTGAAAAGACCTATGACAGAGAAGTAAGGATGAATTATTCTTGTCGACAAAGTCTATGTATGGGGTGAGCGGTAGTTTAATTCGAGCGCTGAAATCACTTAACGATGATTCCAGTACTTGTATCAGGATACACGAACTGGTTTAACATCGAAAAAGGTGTAAGAAAGGAATATATGGCTTCGCCATGGTTTTTTGACTTATACATAAACGGTTCTTAAAAAGATTTGACAGGGAGTGCGCATGGATTGAGAATAAACAATTTGATCATCAAACGCCGATGATCAGGTCATATTAGCATTATCTGAAGAGGAATTGTTGGCAATACCACAAAAATCAAAAGGATGTAAGTAAATGTAAACAAGACGAAAGTAATGGTTTTTTTACAAAAAAAAAACATTACAAACTGCGAGGTGCTAATAAAAGAAGATAGAGTGGAACAAGTAAATAAGTTTATATACTTGGGTTCACAAGAGACAAAAAGTATGAATGTGATACTGAGCAAGACTGTTGGCAAGAAAACAAATCAAAAAAGACACGACTGGCTGTGCATAGAAAAGTGCTGGTCGCTACACTTGTGTATGACAGTGAATGTTGGGTTTAGCAGAAGAAGCATAAAAGTAAGATCAATGCTGCTGTGAGAAAGAAAATGTAGTAACAATGATCAATAAAGGTATGGTTTGGATACGTCGAAAGAAAGGATAAAAGAAGAAAGTAAAAAAGATAAGGTTTGGACATGTAAAATAGATGTATGAAAGAAGATTTACGTAACAGATTTATAAGGGGAGTATAAATGGTCAAATCGGTAAAGGTCGACTTTGGTAAACGTATCGCAATCAGATTAAAATTATTTTAAAGAAACATTGGGTCAAGGGTACCAACAACTAACGAGCATGTATGAAAGCGCTGATGAAAGTAGAAGAAAAAAAGACGTGTGTAAGAACCGCAGCAAGTGAAAAAACTTATCAAAAAGGTGAAACTATATGTATGTATGTACGAGTATGTATTTAATTATCAAGGCGATTTATGTGTTTTCTTTATTTAAACCATTTAAGATGTCGAGTTTTATGGCATTTAAGTTTTTAATTTTGTTATTACTGCCTTTTTTATTTGCAATTTTTTTTGGTTAGGTACTTGAATTCATTTGATTTTAAAAGTCTTAATTTAAGTTGCTGTAGTGATAGTAAAAAGCAGAGCGTATCACAGTGGGTAGTTACACGTTAGTTAATTAGTGTAGTTAAGTTATTAGTCGAAAAAATTTTGGCCAAAAGTCAGAAGGTCCATTGCGCTTTTATAGACTTGGAAAAGGCCTATAACAGAGTGGTGAGGAGTGAATTGTGGTCGACATTGTCTATGTATGCGCTATGTCATCTAAAGAGGAGTTGCAGGCGATGGTAAATGTTATGCATAATGCCCTGAAAATCAAAGGGATAAAAATAAATGTCAGCAAAACGAAAGTATTGGTTTTTGAAAAAAAAGGAAGTTTTAATTAAGAAAGAAATATTGGATCTAGTAAACGGTGGAGGGGCGACCACGCCCCACTCAAAAATGCACGTCTGGCTGTGTATAGAGGAGTGTTGGTTCCTACACTTATAAATGGTAGTGATAATTGGGTTTGGCAGAAGCATGAAAACAGGATTAATGCTGTATGAGAGCCCTGATAAAAGTAGAGGAAGCAAAAGATGTGTGTAGGAACCGTAGCAAGTGAAAAGAAAAGCAAAAGATGTGTGTAAGAACCGTAGCAAGTGAAAAGAAGTGGTCTCTTCCTACCCCTACGGGAAAAAGGCGTGACTACATATATGTTGTTAGAACCTTAGGCAGACTAGTGAGTACAACCTTAGTTAAGTGTTTGAACCATATCATTTTTGGCTAGAAAAAATTATTAATTGATCGAACCCTGATCAGATTATAATGTAAAAAATATTTCGTAAGGGATATTAATAGTAATAATAAAAAAAAAATTCTCTTTTAATTCTGGTGCTCATATAATTTCTTTTTTTAAACGTGAAAAATCCGATCTAAATTTATAAGACTTATGCTACCAATCCTGCTTAATGGTTCAAAAGTGTGAACATTATCCAAAGCATCCATGGAGGAACTTGTGACTATGGGGAATAATATAAGAACACTCTGGTCTAATAATGGAATTTAGAGAATTGGAACAAACAAACAGAGAAATAGTAAGAACTTAATTTAGTATATCTGAGACAGGAAATATCTAAGAAGCACACGAAGAATAGGTTAAAAAATAATATTAGAAAAGATATAAACCAACATTACTGAACAATAGGCAGAAGACAAGACACTTTGGAGGAGAAAAATAAAACAGGCACCAAATCTACTAGGCTTTAATTAGCCATGGGAATAGTAGTAGCAGTTAAATTCGATCCACACCCTGATCTTGACTGAGATTGGTCGAAAGCCTACCTGGTTGCAACCAAACAAAATAACTTTTTGTAACCTACTGGAGATTTTCTAGAGAATCTGGCATGTGGGAATTTCTCGTTTACATCTTTGATGCATAACAAAAGGTTGTAGTGTGATGATGTTATTCTAGGAAGTTTTATTGCATATATGTATGCTCCTTAAAAATATAAACAAAATCAACATTACTGAAAAAGAGGCAAAGAAGAAGACACTTTGGAGGAGATAAATCAACAAGGCACTAAATATATTAGGCTTCAACTAGCCATGGGAATAGTAACCTACTGGAGATTTTCTACAGAATCTGGCATGCGGGAATTTCCCGGTTACATCTTTGATGCATAACAAAAGGTTGTAGCGTGATGATGTTATGCTACGAAGTTCTATTGCATATCTGTATGCACCTAAATTTTTAAATTTCAATAGCTCCATACATTTAAACCCTATTTTTTACAGGCATTTTATGTTATTATATGTTTTAACTGTTTTAGTATATATTGAATTGATATTTTTATCTGCAAAAAAAAAATTATTTGCTCAGAAAGTATTTAAAAATCGAATATGGCTTAATATTTATTTTATATTTATTACGGCTTGAGAATATTTCAAAATATCAATTTATGCAAATATGGTACATAAAACTAAAAAATTAAAACACAAGTAAATAAATGACTTAAATATTTATCGCATTCTACTAATCCTATTTACTATAGCTAAAGCTGCATTTTTTCTTGTAAAAATCACTTAAAATTTAAAATAAATGTATTTAAAAACAATTATACTTACTTTTATTTTTTAAACTTATTAATATTTTTGTTAGTTAAAGCAATTCTTCATTTTATGATCGTAAAACTTGCCATTACCACCACTCACTAATATTTCCATTCGAGGAAACAATGTCAGTCATGTCGTTTTTAATGAAAAGGAGATGCACTAACGGTTTAGTGTGCACTTACAAGTGAAACAACCAGAAAAAGAGGGAGTAAGGAGAAAGATTAAATATAAAAGTCGACAGGAAACGAGTTGGCTGCATGAAATAGCTATTTGTAGGTATTACTAGGGAGGAAAGTGCCAGTAGCAGTAAACATCAAAGCGAGGAAAAGGCACTTTACTCCTGTGTAATACACACGATTTTTCCTCCTACCCATTTAAAACTTTTTTTTTGCGGTCCGATTTTGCAAATCCCAAATTTTGACATATCTCCACATTTCAAGGTCCCCAGAGCCGAATACAATAGTTTTTAAGTGGACGTCTGTGTGTTTATGTACGTATGTGCGTATGTTCGTATATGCGTTCGGAATTATTTTTCGTCTCGATTATCTCAAGAACAAAAAATGATATCTACGTGTGACCAATTGCATTCGACGCATAATTACGCAACTTAGAACTGATTGGATTTTCAGTAAAATCGTTGAAGCTTTTTTTTATGGAGAATAAAAAAACTGAAAAAAATGGTAAACTACCTGAATTTTGCAATTTATAAATTTTACTATTTTTAATACAGAATTTTAATAGCTTTTGAATAATATGATTAGTGCATGTTAGTAATATTTGTATAAAAAATATGACAATATTTCATAATAAGAGATAGTTTCAGAAAACAAAAATGGAAATTGGAGGATTTTAAACTTGTGTCAGTATTAAGAGAATAGCATTGAAGACGCTATAACAGTGAAAAATTATTATTAGTAATAATCAAGCATTGTTTATAACAATTAAATATTGTTACTAACAAATAATTATTAATCATAATTAAAAAAAAAAAATTAATTGGTATAGACAATTGAAAATACCTCCCGTAAGAAAAAGTTTCAAACAATACGGTTGATATGAACAGAATATTGTTAAAGACAATTATAATTTTTATAATCAATTTAAAATCGTTTTTTATAATAATTTTAACAATAATAATTATAACAACAAAACATATGGTATTTTTTTTTTATTCTTTTTACTGGGAAGTTAGTCGTGTGGACCTCTAGGGTCGCACCCAGACCAATGATATTATGAAAATTTATTTACGGCACACATAACGAATTTATCAATATAAGCGAAATAATTAAGTACAAAAGTATTGTTTATTAAACAAATTTATAAATATAGGTATGCTAATAATATTAGAAAATTCAAAATAAGTCTTAATTTTTTAAAAATTCAAATAACTTTACACTCTAAGTTATTCGCCGTATTAACTGTCAGTGAGCCACAGCATACTAAGATTTTCTTATTCAATTATTAGTTTGGTAGTGATCGGATTCACAAAGGGGTGGAAAGGGGATAAAATATAAAAGCCGATATATACGCCGATTTTAGTGTCGAATTTATAATTTTTTGGGTCGCAGAGTTTGATGGTGACATTTTAATTAAGTAGGCACCACTACAAAGGGCGGGGTGGATAGGGGATAAAACATACAAACTATTAAAAATGCCGATATTATTGTCGAATTCATAGTTTTCGGGGTCGCCTAGTTTGATGTTGACATATTAATTATGTAAGCACCCCTACAAACGGAGTGAAAACTTCGCCTATATAGACGCGCTGGGGGATCGAGAAGCCTAGCGTGCGGTATTGCCGGTCCCTAGCCCGGATAAAGGAAGAGGGTTGAGCGTGGGGCTACAACCTCACCCCGTAAAAAAAACAGCCGTTATGGAACCTCAACTGAAGATTCGGAACCGTGAACGGATTACTGATGACAAACCTTGCAAACGAAACAAGGACATGATTATAGGAAGCACCCCTACAAAAGGAGTGAAAGGAATATAAAATATAAAAACTATTTAAAAAGTCCGATATTAGTGTCGAATTCATATTTTTCGGGGCCGCTGAGTTTGATAGTGACATTTTAATTTTGTAAGCACCCCCATAGGGGTGAAAAGGGAAAAGAATATAAAAACTATTAAAAATGGTGATATTAGTGTCAAATTAATAGTTTTCGGGGTCGCTAAGTTTGATAGTGATATTCCCAAAGCAGGCAAGCCAACGTCGTATCTAGCTCGATTGGAGTTCATTTGCCAAGTCAGGTATTTACTTGCAACTGTCAAGGGAATTAGCTTCACAAATAAATCAAACTGTTATTATTTTTGCTGTATTTGACCTACAAATTCTAGCTTTTATATTTGTTTTGTGGAATAATTATTATTGATTGACCAAGAAAATAGATAAGCCAAAGTTTAAACTTTTTTTACATACCTCAATCGTCTTCATACAATACACACATACATCAGAATTGACAAATAAAAAAAAGTGAGAATTTGTATTTAATCTTAAATATGTACTAAAGTTAAAAAAAGTTCAGACAACAGGTTATTAAAAAACAAAATGCAATAAGTAAAAACTTTATTTGCAAAAATATAAATTACACTTTCTTTAAAAATAAAAACACAGCGAGCATAGTTAAAAACAAAAGTGACAAAAAATATCAACAAAATCTCAATTTTCTAAATTGTACTTATTTTTTAGATAAAAATACTAACATTCTGACACCATTATAATTTTTATTCTTTAGCTTATTTAACAACACAGACTTCCTCACAATCGTATCCAACTTAAAACAATCAAATAATTGTCCGTAAATTAAAAGTAATTAATAGGTAATTTATTACTCCCAATTTATAAGAATGCATGCTATTTCTTAAAAAGAAATTATTCAGCAATGATTTTATAAATACATAGACGTGTATTTTATGTTCTGTAGTATGTTCACCACCTTCTTTATTCTTCTTATTTCTTCGTTACGGATTTTATCTCGTAGGCTAACGCCAAGCATTGCCCGTTCCAATGCCCTTTGCATTGTCCTAAGGCGAATCGCCGAGCTTAAGTGGCAATGGGTTGGACATGTTGCCACACTAAGTGTGGACAGATGGGTATCAAGGCTTGTACACTGGGGACCACGGCAAACAAAGAAGAGTGTCGGCAGGCCACAGAGGAGATGGTTGGATAATGTTAAAAAAATAGCAGAAGGAAGATGGTACATAACTATCACAGCTGATTGTTTTTTTAAATAATATTTTTAATGTTGTCTATTGTTACAAAAATGGTTAGATTTTACTCAAAAGTCGATTTATTATTTTTTTTATATAAAATACCTTTCTTTAATTTTTACATTTTTCCCAATTTAAATATTTCCAAATAATATTTTGAAAAAGAAAAAAGTTCGCAAGGAGGAACAATGAAAGCTTTCTGTGTTGTGAGATATAAGTGGAAAAATAATCCACTTTCCTGCAAATACTACGTCCAATCAACTTCGAAATACCAGGAGACATATACATGACAGATTTGTCTTCTCTTTAGTACAAGAGGGTAAAATATTTAAAAATTTTAATTCATCATCATCAATTTTTTTTATTTTTATTTTTGTGTCAATACATCTTTCATTTTTCAAAATTTATATGGCTGAAAACTGATCGAAAATATTAATTTTAGACTATTACCAAATATATGTTATTAACAAATATTTTTAATAGTTAACATTTACAGACAGTGTCGTAAAATTGCAAGTATTTTTATTTTACGAGACTCTTATACCTCTCGACAACAGCTATCAAAACGATACCAAGAATAAACGCATCAATGCCTGAGGTCACTATCCGCCATCGCACTATCAGGAAAATCCTACGAAATCTTGACTCTTTTAAGGCAGTAGGACCAGATGATGGAATTCCGACAATTGTCCTGAAGACCTGTGCTCAAGAACTCACCCCAGTTCTCTGTAGACTCTTCAAGTTATCATACAGCAAAGGAGTATTTCCGTCCATGTGGAAAAACGCTAAAGTCCAACCGATTCCGAAAAAAGGAAAGAAGACTATTCCTGCAAAATATCGCCCTATTGCATTGCTCTCAGTCATATCCAAAGTTATGGAAAAAGCGATTAACACAAAACTTATCAAATATCTGGAGAAATTTGAGACAATCCATGACAGACAATATGGATTTCGACAACTTCAGTCTACTGGAGATTTGCTGGCTTATGTCACTCAGCTCTGGACAAACACTATTGAAAAGAATGGTGAATCCCGTGCAATAGCCTTGGATATATCTAAAGCCTTTGACCGCGTTTGGCACCAGGCATTGTTAAGTAAATTATCTGCCTACGGTCTCCCAACCAAACTGCGCCAATGGCTCTTGAGCTTCATGCAAGATCGCTCCTTACATGTGGCAGTTGACGGTATTTCTTCTGATGCGTTTAAAACTAATGCCGGGGTCCCCCAGGGTTCCATCCTGTCCCCCACCTTATTTCTTTTACACATCAACGACCTCTTGAAAACCACCACGAACTCCATTTACAGTTTCGCACACGATAGCACACTTGTCTCAACTTTCACATCCTATCGATCACTTTCGGTGAATGATACAAATAGACTCAGGCAGGAACAGATTGATTCCATCAATAGAGATCTTAAAGCAATCGTCGAGTGGGGAACCAACAATCTTGTTCAGTTCAACGCCCAAAAAACACAAAGTGCCACGTTTTCCAAGAAAGTGAATTCCTCAAATCATCCCATCACAATGTCCGGAAATACCCTTGAACCAAGTCCCTTCATCTCGATTTTGAAAGTCACGGTGTCCAATAATATGTCCTGGCATGACCATGTTGCTAACATCGCAAAGTCGGCAAGCCAGAGGCTAGGTTTTCTGTGGAAATCCAGAAAGTTTTTTACTCCTGATCAACTGTTGACGACGTACAAGGCTCAAATCCGACCTCTACTGGAGTATTGCTCGCACATTTGGGGTTCAGCACCAAGGCATTCTCTTCGTCTTTTAGATTCCATTCAGAAAAGAGCCATTCGCTTGATAAACAGCTCAACTCTCACAGATACCCTTCACCCTCTAGAACATAGAAGAAGAGTTGCAGACCAGTCATTGCTCTACAGATATTTCCATGGCAGATGCTCCAGAGAAATCAAAACTCTTGTACCACCATTGGCCACATTCGGCCGAAGAACTCGGCACGCTGATCAGTCTCACCCATTTACTCTCAAGATTGACACTACAAGGACCAATCTTCATCAAGAATCCTTCTTTTACAGGGCTGCTATGGAATGGAACCAGCTTCCAAAATTAGTTTATCCAGAGCACTATGACCTGCAACTTTTCAAAAAGCGTGTCCATAATCATTTCCTTTCTATAATCCCTTCCCCTTCTAATAGTCGCAGTGCGGGCCGTCCGCGGCCCACACGATAGGTCTACCCTTTTTGCGACTATTTTCATAAAAAAAAAAACAATTCGTTTAGATTTACAGATAACAAATTTGCGCAGTTAGATTATAAATTATTTCTTCTTTAAAAGTATTACGTTTTTTCTGGCAAACTGTTTAGTTTGTAAACCCGAAAAATAGGAAAAATAAATCGAGTAAGAATCAAGAGGTACATAGTTTGAGCCTCAATATTATTGGATGATGATATTGCTGCCAATTTATTATGCAAAAATCGTTCCACAATAAGTGGTACAGTAAAACGCTTGAATGAGGTAGGTAATTATTCTAGAAGGCCAGGACAAGGGCGAAAACGTTGCACTAACGACCGAGATTAACGTTTTATTAGACAATACGCTTTTAGAATGAGTACTGTCACTGGTTCTGTAATCAAGAACGAACTCGAACCTATCCAAAATGTCACATTTTCTTCTAAAACATTTAAATGAAGCTTAATTAAACAGTAGAAGACCAGCCACTGGTTTCCGAATACGTTTTTGTATGATTGATTATGTTGTTTCGTTAATTTTGTCCAGGAGTTTATTTTTGTTATAGTTTAATATACGTAACAAATTGGCGCCCCACTTTCGGGAAGTTATCTTGTAAAGCATATTGCAACATTATTGGGGCGCCATTCTTAAAGATTTTTATCTTGTCTAGTAGTCCAAGAAACGAGGAAGCGGCCCAATGTTATATGTGCAAAAATTAATATCCAAGAAAAAAAATATGAGCATATAGGAAATTAAAATTCATGGTGAGTTTCTATTTCATGCGACTCGATCCTGATTACCGAACATAACCTAAAAAATTGGCAAAGTTGAGAAAAGCGGTTTTTTTGTTAATAACTAAAAAACTACAGCTCCGATCGAAAAAAGTTAAATCAGGAAATTGTAGGTATTAAAAAGATCCATCTATTAATATATTATAATTTTTCGATATCATTAATACTTTACGAGTTATATTGGAAAAACCGTGAAAAATCGGGTTTTCTATAACTCGTTAACTATAACGTATTCAAACTTGTTACTTACTGTTAAGTATAGCCTATGGCAAGCCAAAAAAGTGTTTTTTTTTAAATTAATAAATATTGATTATTTTTAGATAGATATATGAAGTTTTCTACAAAAAGATGCTCTCTTAATTTAGCTAGTTCTGCTCGGGGGATGAAGCTACAGTAACGATTTAGGGCTTACTTTTTTCTGTAAGAGTTGTACTTTCATATTATCAAAGAAGTAGATTAATTTTTTAATTTTAAGGGTCAAAAAATGACTTTAAAAAATTGCAATATTTTTTTTCATGTTTTTTTAAAATAAATTTCTTAATTTTGTTTTTATAGAAATGACTTTCACGAAAATAGATTTCTGGCATTATTTCACGCATTTTAAAAAAAATGAGTTTTTACGATCATTGGAAGCCGAGATAATTTTTTTATTTCAAAAAAATCTGGAAGGCGCAATAATCATCGTACCGTCGAAATAGATGAAGAATTGCCAAACTTCTTGGACGATCTGCTTACCGACAATATTGAAAAAGAAAAAAAGAAGAGCCAATCGATTCAGCAGACAATCCTTCAATAAAGAAAAGGAGAAATATTTTTTAATGTAAATCTTTCTAAATATAATATACGAGTATTTTTACTGTAATTATTTAATAAGAGTTTTCTACGTAATAAAGTTATTTTATCAATTGGTGAATATGATATTCGTGTTTATCTTGACGAGTTACACCAAATTAAAAACAAAAGGATTTTTGTGCATAGTCCAGAAGCCGAGATACTCAAAATTTTTCAAGCGCAAGCAACTTTGAACGCACGAAATGAATTTTCAGTTCGAGCGCTCAACGCTCGCTCGCTCGCCTGCACGCCTCACTTTATTCATCAATTAATAATACTGCAAATGAACTCGACATATACTGGTATTTTTTTATTGAAAATATAGGTATTCAACTTTAAAATCTATAAAGGTGACTGATGTACGATGATTATTGCACCTTTCAGATTTTTTTGGAATACAAAAATTATCTTGACTCCTAGTGATCGTAGGAATTCAATTTTTTTTTTAAAATGCGTGAAATGATGCCAGGAATCTATTTTCTATAAAAACAAAATTAAGAAATTTATTTTAAAAAAAACGTAAAAAAGTAATGCAATTATTTTAAAGTTATTTTTTGACCCTTAAAATTAAGAAATCAATTTATTTTTTAATAATATGAAAGTACAACTTTTACAGAAAAAAGTAAGCCCTAAATCGTTACTGTAGCATCATCCCCGAGCAGAACTAGCTAAATTAAGAGAGCATCTTTTTGGAGAAAACTTCATATATCTTTAAAAATAATCAATATTTATCAATTTTTCATAGAAACACTTTTTTGGCTTGCCATAGGCTACACTTAACAGTAAGTAACAAGTTTGAATACGTTACAGTTAACGAGTTATAGAAAACCCGATTTTTCACGGTATTTCCAATATAACTCGAAAAGTATCAATGATATCAAAAACCTATAATGTATTTAAAAGATAGATCTTTTAAATACCTACAATTTCCTGATTTACCTTTTTTCGATCGGAGCTGTAGTTTTTGAGTTATTAACAAAAAAACCGCTTTTCGCAACTTTGCCAATTTTTTAGGTTATGTTCGGTAATCAAGATCGAGTCGCATGAAATAGAAAGTCACCATGAATTTTAATTTTCTGTACGCTCATATATTTTTTTATATTAATTTTTGCACGCTCTTTTCCCTATTGCTTGGACTACAGCAAGGTGAGGTGGTCTACGTCAAATCGACATAAAATGATCCCTAGATTTTGCTGTTTTATCTTTAAAGAGCGTTTCTGGTATTCAGTGAAATTCAAATCAATGCTCATTATTAAAACCATAGAAAGGAAAAGAAAAGTTTTTATTATTGAGCTTTGAAAACTGCAATATAATTTTAACTTTTTTGAGACAATCCATCGATATTTAGGTAACTCATATTGTAGTTAAACTGACTGGCATCCCAAGGTTCATCTCCCAATTGAAATTCGTCAGTTTCTTCACTCTGGTCATCTGTGCAAGCTTCGGAAGTAAGAATGGCAGAAGGAGACGGTGCTTCTTCCGACAAAGTATTCTGTTTAAGTAATAAACTAGCTTCAGAAGTAAAATGTGTCGTAAAAGCTTGAGATAATTCAGAGGACGAATGAAATGAAATGTTCGCACTGGGAGTATCGGGTGTTTTATCGAAAAATATTTGAGTTTTTGCGGGACACAAAGGAAACGGTTTGATTGCAGAATAATCCTGTACTTTGTTAAGGAATATTTCAGTTTTTATGTTAGGTGTATTACTATCTACACCCACCTGATGACGTATCGAAAGTGACTCTGCAGACTGTAAAGTGGCCACTGAGGAACAGATTGGAGCCTCAGGAGATTCTAACGGTGAACTAATAGAACTGCCGTCCATGCCAGAATTTAACTGAAAGCTGCGTGCAAAATAACAACACTTTTGTCAGTCCTACCAAGTGACTGTCAATATTTGCCTCCTTTTAATGAAAACATTACTATTAATAGCCTGTACTTTTGTGTGGTTCTTTTTTAATATTTATACACATTACGGATTTTAATTTAAAAACCACTGTTATTTATGTAATTTATTAAAAATATCTTATTATTTTTTTTTAACTTTAGTGCCGCATGTATCCAACATAAATACAAAGACAGAGTTTCATTAGTCGCGTGTCTTCATTACTGATACACAAATATCTCTGCTCTGGCTGCTTGCCTTGTATTATGCGAGGGTGATCTGAAATAGCACTCAATAAAACAGAAATATTATTACGCAGATTTTGACAGAAACACCAAAATTTCAGCCATTTTGGACGCGCAGCTTTTGAATGACAAAACACCAATTTTTGATGAATGATTTTTCGGGTATTTTGGCCGTCGTAGGTCTGAGTTTATACTCGACGTCTCGTCATCTCTAGTGGATGGCATCTTCTGGAGATATAATTGTCTGCTTTTTTAAGGCTGACAGTCTATGACATTTGTATGTCACGATCGCAGGTTGTATACGTTTTGGTGGGCGGGCAAATTTGATAGCTGTTCAGAAATTGGTCATGTTCCAGAGATTCATTCTTCTTATTTTTGAAAGGAAGCAGCCTTGTATTTTTAAGTACAGGTACCCGTGTTCTATTAATTTTAGGTGTTTCCTAAGATTTATTCTGCTGGTGTTTATGTATTTCAATCGGTTTTCTATAAAGCCTCGGGTAATACGCAGATGTGGTGCATAAAACTTGGGTGTCCTCTAATTTAATTCTGTGATCATTATTATTAATTTTGTGCTCCGCGACAGCAAATTTTTCTGTATGTCCAAGACGGCAGTTGACTTTGTGTTTATGACCCTGGTGTTAATGGACCGTTTAGTTGTTCCAATGTAGACACTTCCACAAATGCATGGAATACGATAAACACCTGCAGAACTTGGTGGGGCTCTCTTATCCTTGGCAGATTTCAGATGGTTCTTGATCTTATAAGATGGTTTTGAAGTTATATCCTCCTAGAATCCGGCCGATGCTATCTGTCACTCGAGAAAAGTAGGGTAAAAACGCTATAGAAGTGACTTCACGACTACTTAGTTCATAAAAACAATGAATCTCCGGAACGTCACCAATTTCTGAACAGCCATCAAATATGCCCCGCCCACCGAAAAGGTATACAACCTGCGATCGTGACATACAAATGTCATAGACTTAAAAAAGCAGACAATTATATCTTCAGAAGATGCCATCCACTAGAGATAGCGAAACGTCGAGTATAAACTCAGGCCTACGACGGCCAAAATACCCGGAAAACCATTCACCAACAAACGATGGCCGCGAAAGCCTTTTACAATATGTACCAATTTTTGAGTTGATAAATACTAGTGCGATATATTAAATCAAGAAATAGGCATTAGAAAGCTGTCCGCGCGTTGGTTGCCACGTTTGCTCACGTTAGACCAAGCACGTGTTCGAATAAACATTCTCTACACTTTGCTGGCGCAGGTTAGGGGCCATAAACCGGAGCTTTGACGCCGATTATTGACTGTAGATGAAACTTGGATGCACCATAATACGCCCGAAACAAAAATACAGTTAAAACAGTAGGACTGCGAAGCGGGAATCGGCTCCAAAAAAAGCAAAAACTTTTTCTTTTTCTTCCTTTAGTAGTATAGTCATTTGGTTGAAAAAATAGAGGTTACCTGGAAAGTTTTTTGGGAGTTTTTAAAATTGGCAATTTTATATAATTTAAATTTCCGAATTTTAACTTTGCCACCTCGTATCTTTGCCGCTCGCGCCGCCATATTGAAAAAATGGCGCCTAAAGGCAGTTTTTTGATAATAACTCCTCTCCGACGCATTTTACAGGAAAAACATAACCATACAAAATAATTTTAGAGAAAATTTCCTACAATTTATGTATTAACTTTTTTTTCCTAAAATTAATAGTTTCGGCGTACGAGCGCGCCGTAAACCATTATACATCCACGCTAACGCGTAATATTTAATTTAAGTCTATACATATACATCCTCAAACCAGGAAAAGAAAATATTTCACGATAAATATACTCCATAAATAGTATAAAAGATAAAATCATATTTTATTTTTGCATGCCTCTAGTGGTTGTGATACCACATCAGCATTATTTTATCAAGGAAAAATTAAGTTTATTAAAGTACTCCGAAAAAACCCTGATTTAAAAGAGGTAATCAAAGTATATAAAAATCCAAATTCTGATCCAGAAGTCATTGCTAAAGCTGGAGAACGTTTCCTCATCGAATTATACAGTTACAGTGATGTGAAAAGCCGTAAAAGTACATCTTTAAATAATTATAGATATGCATGCTTCACAGCATCAGCACATAAAAGTAAATTTAATATTGCGTCGCTACCACCAACAGAAGCAGCAGCACGACAACATTCGTTTCGAACTTATCACCAGGTTCAGCAGTGGGAACGAACAAAATGTAGAACAATGGGGATGGAAAAAAGACAAGAACGGGCAAAAAGGGTAGACCTATCGTGTGGGCCGCGGACGGCCCGCACTGCGACTATTAGAAGGGGAAGGGATTATAGAAAGGAAATGATTGTGGACACGCTTTTTGAAAAGTTGCAGGTCATAGTTCTCTGAAAAAACTGATTTTGGAAGCTTATTCCATTCCGTAGCAGCCCTGTAAAAGAAATATTCTTGATGAAGATTGGTCCTTGTAGTGTCAAGCTTGAGAGTAAATGTGTGAGACTGATCAGCGTGCCGAGTTCTTCGGCCGAATGTGGCCAATGGTGGTACAAGAGTTTATATTTCTTGGAGCATCTGCCATGGAAATATCTGTAGAGGAATGACTAGTCTGCAACTCTTCTTCTATGTTCTAGAGGGTGAAGGGTATCTGTGAGAGTTGAGCTGTTTATCAAGCGAATGGCTCTTTTCTGAATGGAATCTAGAAGACGAAGAGAATGCCTTGGTGCTGAACCCCAAATGTGCAAGCAATACTCCAGTTTAGGTCAGATTTGAGCCTTGTACGTCGTCAACAGTTGATCAGGAGTAAAAAACTGTCTGACTTTCCACAGAAAACCTAGCCTCTGGCTTGCCGACATTGCGATGTTAGCAACATGGTCATGCCAAGACATATTATTGGAAACCGTGACATTCCAAAATCGAGATGGAGGGACTTGGTTCAAGGGTATTTCCGGACAATGTGATGGGATGATTTGAGGAATTCACTTTCTTGGAATACGTGGCACTTTGTGTTTTTTGGGCGTTGAACTGAACAAGATTGTTGGTTCCCCACTCGACGATTGCTTTAAGATCTCTATTGATGGAATCAACCTGTTCCTGCCTGAGTCTATTTGTATCATTCACCGAAAGTGATCGATAGGATGTGAAAGTTGAGACAAGTGTGCTATCGTCTGCGAAACTGTAAATGGGGTTCGTGGTGATTTTCAAGAGGTCGTTGATGTGTAAAAGAAATAAGGTGGGGGACAGGATGAAACCCTGGGGGACCCCGGCATTGGTTTTAAACGCATCAGAAGAAATACCGTCAACTGCAACATATAAGTAGCGATCTTGCATGAAGCTCAAGAGCCATTGGCGCAGTTTGGTTGAGAGACCGTAGGCAGATAATTTACTTAACAATGCCTGGTGCCAAACGCGTTCAAAGGCTTTAGATATATCCAAGGCTTTTGCACGGGATTCACTAAACTTTTCAATAGTGTTTGTCCAGAGCTGAGTGACATAAGCCAGCAAATCTCCAGTAGACCGAAGTTGTCCAAATCCTGTTACTACATTTGAGCCCGCTGCTCCGGAAAGCTTGCTGAATCTTATTTCTAACAAATGCAAGAAAAAACGGACACTATTCTCGATCAAATAAACGATAAAATCGAGAACGAAAAGGACCGCGATGAAACGGATGATCCCATCGCCGATGATACAGAAGAAACTTCCGTCTTTGATATTTCAATCAGTACTGAAAAAAAAATTATTGCTAAATTGTAGGAAATTTTCTTTACAATTATTTTGTATGGATATGTTTTTTCTGTAAAATGCGTCGGAAAGGAGGTATTATCAAAAAACTGCTTTTAGGCGCCATTTTTCCAATATGGCGGCGCGAGTGGCAAAGATACGAGGTGGCAAAGTTAAAATTCGGTAAGAGCTCGTCAAAATCTATAAAATTGTCAATTTTCAAAACTCCCGAAAAACTTTCCAAGTAAAAATACCCAATGACTGTACTATATTGCCTATCGTCTATTGATGTTGGCGATTACGTTGGCCCAGCGTACTTTGTTTACTGCCGCTCCGAACAGTTCTAAGGTTTGCCAACAAGGAAATGCGTCTGCGTCCGGTTCCTCTCTTGCTGTTAATTTTGTCTTGTAAAATGAGCTACAACAACCGGTACTTCGCGTTGCGCATTATATGCCCAAAATACTCCGATTTTCTATATTTAATCATATTAAGGATTTCCCTGTTTTTGCAAAGTCTTTCCAGAATAGCGTCATTGGTGACGCATTCGCCGGTAGCACCACATTTCGAATGCCTTCGAGGCGTTTTCAGTGAGGCTCCAACGGTCTGCTTCATATAGCAGCACAGAGATCACATAGCATCGAAGGACTCTGATTCTTACATGGATGCTTAACGAAAGATTACAAAGAACTTTTCGCAGTCGGCTAAAGGCATTTCTTGCTTTCTTATTTCGTATGAGTGGTCCCATGTATCAAGTAAGTTGCATTCCAGATAACAAAAGCTTTTTATTCTTTCCAATGGCGTGTTGTTCACCATAAAATTAGGTGTTATGTTTGGGTTCTTACTTATAATCATAGTTTTAGTTTTTTTACAGTTTAATTTAAGACCATATTCACTGCAGGTCTTGACTACAGCGTCTATTATCCTCTGAAGGCACTATCTGCAAGCAAAACTCTATCGTCTGCGTACCTGAAGTTGTTAATGAGCTCTCCGTTCATGATGAAAAACTTTTACGGCTGGGAAAGTGATGGCGACGGTTTTTTTGGGATAGTCGTAACTTATCTTGTTATACTAGACAAGCTTAAGGCCAAATTTCGGAAAAACGGCCACCTTTGCAGATACAAAAATTCTGCCATGGCTAAAACCCACGAAATACGGTTTGAACTGCTTGACCACTGTCCTTACTTACCAGATCTAGCCCCATGCGACTTCTTTTTGTTCTCTAATCCAAAGATTGCACTTAAAGGACAGAGATTTTTGTTAAATATGGTTACCATCACTTTCATGAACAATTATTTTGCAGAAAAATCACCGAGTACTCTTTGGACAGGTTAAAGAGATGGGTGCCTGTCTGGAGAAGTGTGTAGACTTACAGGGAGACTACGTAGAAAATATAAAATTAAATTTAAAGAAAAAACATCTAGTATCCTAGTTAGGTCGAAAACTTTTCAGATCGCCCTCGTAAATTTATGGGAGCTCTCATACAGTAGCCTGGCACACCTTAAAGCAGTGTTTTTTAACCTTTTTCATTACATGGTCCCTTTAGTATGAAGAAATAATTCGCGACATATACATAAAACACATTTTTTTTATCGAATGCGTCACCAATAGATAATGCAATTTACGCGCATACGTACGACCACAGGCCTGTTCGTTTGTCATGCTCGTGCTGCTTAAAACTGATTTGAGCAGTATTCGACTGTTCGTTTGTTATAGGCAATTGATCAGAGACCGTTCGTTTGACAGGAGCAAGTTGCAATATACCAAATTAAGCAAGATTTATTTGCTCCACCAATTTAGGCAGAGCAGAAAAATCATATCAGTTTGATCTAGCAGAATTTCAAAAATCGAACATTAAAAGTGAATAGAAAATTCAGTATAATTAATGGTGAAGGGACTGATGCAAATTCTGAGTTGAAAAATTATTTGCTTAACGAAATGAAAACTTAATGGTTATTTGCTGGTTTTTGTTCGGATCAAATATTAAATTGTTTTGGTGGGGGTTTTGTGTTCCTTTGAACTAAGCAGTTCATAAATGCTCTTCGTGAATTTCTATCAAGAAAATCATATCAATTTGCACGTTTATGTAATTTATTGAGTAGCGTGAGTATGACAAACGAACAGGCCTCACGACCGCAGGCCAAGTCAGTATACTCCAAATTTATTTGTGACCCGAAATTTTTTTTAAAATTGGCTTTTTTTTCTGACTTATTTGAGCATTTAAATATCTTGAATAAAATTCTTCGAGGGCGTCACTGCTAAAGATAAAATCCATGGCTTTACTAACAAAATTGACTAGTGGTCATCGTCTCTAAATCAAAACCGCTTCGATTCATTTTCTTCGACACAGTCTTTTATTGAATAAGTCGGAAGTGAGTTAAACATAAAGGAATTTCTACCTGGTATGAAAATGAAAAGTTGAAAAAAGAACTGTGTCATTACTTTTCAATGCAAGAGTTATTAAAGAATACTGGGCAAAAGTGGATTTGAAATCCAATTTTAAATGCATCTATAAATGAGGAAAATTTGGCAACCAAACTTAGAG
This sequence comes from Agelastica alni, assembly GCA_950111635.1. Taxonomy (NCBI): domain Eukaryota; kingdom Metazoa; phylum Arthropoda; class Insecta; order Coleoptera; family Chrysomelidae; genus Agelastica; species Agelastica alni. The sequence continues at coordinate 39,896,955 of OX467711.1, read as the reverse complement.
AAAGTCTGCTGGATTTATCTGTCGATCGGATGATGCAATAGGAATTTAAGTCTGTCAATTTCGATACTTTTTGGTTAAAAAAGAAATCAGAATACCCGAGATTAACAATAGAGGCTTTGAAGTGTTTGATTTCATTTGCCACCTCGTACTTGTGCGAGTTGACTTTTTCATCAATGGCCCAAATAAAAAGTAAGTAAAGAAATCGCTTAAATTTGGAAAACGATTTGATTCTCAATGTAGCAAAAATGGATCCATAATGGGAAAAATTGGTTAATGAAAAACGAGCGCCACCTTCGCATTAGTTCTCATAAATTTATTTTTTTTAAAAAAACTGACTTTGGAAACTTGTATCATTCCGTAGCAGCCCTGTAAAAGAAGGATTCCTGATGGAGATTGGTCCTTGTAGTGTTAATCTTGAGAGGAAATGGGTGAGACTGAATGTGGCCAGTGGCAGTAAAAGAGTTTTAATTTCTGGTCTGCAACTCTTCTTCTATGTTCTAGTGGATGAAGGGTATCTGTGAGAGTTGATCTGTTTATCAACCGAATGGCCCTTTTATAAATGGAATCTAGAAGACGAAGAGAATGTGATGAACACCAAATGTGCGAGCAATACTCCAGTAGAGGTCGGATTTGAGCTTTGTTCACAGAAAACCCAGATTGCTGACTTTGCGATGTTAACAACATGGGTATGCCAAAACATATTATTAGACACCATGACCCAAAATCGAGATGGAGGGACTTGATTCAAGGGTATTTCCGGACATTGTAATGGAATGATTTGAGGACTTTACTTTCTTAGAAAATATGGCGCTTTGTGTTTTCTGGGCGTTGAACTGAACTAGATTGTTGGTTCGTCACTCGACGATTGCTTCAAGATCTCTATTGATGGAGTCAACCTGTTCCTGCCTAAGTCTATACCGAAAGTGATCGATAGGATGTAAAATTTGAGACAAGTGTGCTGTCGTCTGTAAATGGGGTTCGTGGTGGTTTTCAAGAGGTCGTTGATGTGTAAAAGAAATAAGGTGGGGGACAGGATGGAACCCTGGGGGACCTGATACAAATGTTTAAAATGATCTCATAATTTATTTTTAATTTTTGTTTATTTGATAAAAATTATGATGCCTTTTAGTTTACATTTTTCTTAATAAATCTTTTTAAAGTTTATTGTTCCTTTTTTACTGCAGCAGCTTTTTGAACCTTTTGCAACTTCCCTATAGAAGCTTCGCGACCTCCCTAAAGAGGCTTTGCGACCTCCCAGTGGATCGCAACCCACACGTTGAAAAACACTGCCTTAAAGCATGTTCGGCCTATGTATTTTATTCTTAGGGGGACGATTTTGTTAGTAGCTCGAGTATTTTAAGCAATAAAACATTTGCGTACCAGATTGGATACATGCAACTGTAGTATTTAAAAACAGATCAAGTGGCCGTGTGTATCCAATGCGGATACATACTAATGGAAACGTCATAAAAAAATTTCTTGCAAGAAAATAATTCTTTGAGTATGTATAAAATTGGCCTGATATACCCAATTTTCCGCCCCCTTGGCGGTACTTAGGGTGTTAATATTCTACACTTTTATTGACAGTCACTTAATGTCTTAAACACTACAAAACTGATTTGTAATTTTAATCTATGTACTATAACATTATTATTAGATAAATTTAATAATCCGCTAACAACACTTGTGTTTTAGTATTTTATAAAAAATAAAAAAAAAATAAATATTTTTATTATATCGTTAAAAATACACACACCCGCAATGTCTTAGAATAATTTTTTTTTTGTTAATCCTGGGTAAAATCAGTATCGTGGATCAGATACTGGTACCAGTTGTTTCATATGCATCAGCATGACAATCGCAGATCACTCACGTCAAAGATTGTAATGGAAACAACAATATCAATGTTGTAGTGCCATTAGGGCACTTACATTTATTTTTGCTCGACCTATCGATGATATAAAAAACCTTTGTCATTGTTAAATTGTTATTTGCTACATTGTCATGCTTAAGGCCGATTCTCACTGGAAGTGCAAGAAACGGCACGGCAAATGCTCGGCAAATATTGTTTCGGTGGAACGTAGTGTGAATTAAACCTCGCAAAATCTATAAGAATCAATGATAAAGATATTTTTGGCAAGAGAGATTTTTTGTCACAACTATGCTGAAGAATTCAAAAATGACTTTTAATTTAAAGTATCCCAGTGGCGTACCAATTTTTTTCTTTAAAAAAATTGGGATCATTACCCGTATGCGCGCCAATGATGAACATAAAATTCTTAAGCCCATGTTTAAAAATGCGCAATAACTACCATTTAAAACCCACTACATTTCATTTGCATATATCGACCGGTGTCAGAGCAATAAATAAATCGTCAGTTTTTAAAAAAAACTTTAACACCCCGTGGCTCTAAAACGAAGTATTTGCGGACATACGTTTATAAAGCAAACTGTCATTATTTTTTCATGCAAAATTACCCCCTGTAGTTTGTCGTACTTATTTACAAAGACCTTGTATATACTGGTAAGGACAGATTTTTACAGACCATAGGGTAATAGTTTTACCCATCTCTACCAAATTAATCGGCTCCGTTCGGCCGTTGGGACAGTGCTTTCCAAGCACACAAATTACCATATGTTTAAAGTCCTATAGTCTGTAAAAATATGTCATTACCTGTATAGGCCCTCGACAGTACCAAATACCTTTGTGTATACCATAGGGCTACCAGCATACTAGTTACACACATACATACATATAGTCACGTCTTTTTCCCGTAGGGGTGGGCAGAGACCACTTCCTTTCACTTCCACTACGGTTCTCACACATATTCTTTGCTTTCTCCACTTTCATCAGTGCTCTCATACATGCTCATCGGTTGTTGCTACTCTTGACCTGGCCTTTTTTCAAAACAATGTTGATCTGTTCGAAATATGTTCGCCGAGGTCGACCTCTACCGACTTGTCCATTGACACTCGCCTTATTAATTTGTTTCGTCAATCTTTTTTTATCCATCCCTTCCACGTGTCCAAACCATCTAAGCACTCCTTTATCTATCTTCGTAACCACATCTTCTATTACACCACAGCGTTCTCTAATCTCACTATTTTTTACTTTATCCAACCGAGTTACTCCGGCTATACTTCTCAAACTACTCATCTCAGCAGCATTAATCCTATTTTCATGCTTCTTTTGCCAAATACAACATTCACTACCATACATAAGTGTAGGAACCAACACACCTCTATGCACAGCCAGACGTGCCTTTTTTATCACTTTTTGGCTGCTAATAAAGCTATGTAGTGCCCCATTCATTTGTTTTCCTGCCAAAACTCTTCGTTCAATGTCATTCTCATACTTTCCATCTCTTTGAACTTTGAACCCAAGTACACAATTCATTTACTTTGCTTTCAAAAACCATTACTTTCGTTTTGCTTACATTCATTTTCATCCCTTTGATTTTCAGAGAATCATGCATAACATTAACCATCGCCTGCAACTCCTCTTCAGATGACGCTAATATGACTTGATCATCGGCGTAAAGAAGGCATTTGACGATCAAATTATAGCATCCTAAGTAAATCCATAAATAAATAAATATAATCTTATCCAGGGAACAAACACAAGTCGGTGCATCTGTCTCTAGGTATAATTAAATGTAGTATTAATTAGCAAAGAAGTATTTTAATAAAGCAATAAAATATCCTATAACACGAAGGACCAAGATACAGCCGATTGAGTTCCTATCCAAGCGTATTAAGGCACAACATGGCGACCCTTTCAAACCCAGACTTGGAATGAGATACTCCAACAGGACATCGTTTATCCAATTCCGAGCATGCCCAGTTGTAAATAATCAGGGAAGTCATACATATCAAATCGCATAAATAGTGCTTTTTAAGTTTCCAATCGAGTATATTTTAGGTTTCGTTCATTTCTGCACGTTTTAAAAATTATTTGGATATTTCCTTTTTCTTTCTGAGAAGTATAGCCGGAGTGACTGGATAAAGTGAAGAATAGTGAGATAAGGGAACGCTGTAGTGTAAAAAAAGATGTGGGTACAAAAATAAAAAATGCTTAAATGGTTCGGACACGTAAAGGGAATGAAGTAGGGAAGTGAATGAGCAATTCGGTAGAGGTCGACCTCGGCAAACATATCTCGATCAGATCGACATTGTTTTGAAGAAAAGTTCCAACAATCGACGAGCATGTATGAGAGCACTGATGAAAGTGGAAGAAGCAAAATATGTGTGTAAGAACCGTAGCAAGTGAGTGGAAGGAAGTGGTCTCTGCCTACCGCTACGGGAGAAAAGCGTGACTTTATGTATGTTGTTACTATGACGCCCTCACTAGGTGGCGCAGCCAGTATGGAGTCGATACGACTCAGACTAATGCTTAACCTCGATCAAGATTAGTCAGGAGACTAGTTGACTAAGAGCCAATTAGGCTGAAAGGTGGTAGCAGCACAATACCGCTTCTTACCAAACAGCAAAAAAATATATATATATAATATATATGTATTAAAAAAATAAATAAAATCGAAGGCATATTTTTATAATATTCCTTGACATGGCGGTTGTGTGTATATTACTAAAACTCTACTGTTCTAACTAGTTTACTAAATAACAAACACATTTTATTATTATAATGAAATCTAAAAGATTTGGAATGTTTAAAAAATGCGTAAAAATAAAGTAAATAATTTTTCGTACTTACATTTGTCTTTGTAGTAAATTTTGCCACACAGCCTTAAGTTCAGATGTAGGCGCTCTTAAGATCACAGTTTTTTTGGTAGAATTTTTCTTGGGGGTTCTAGAAAGGTCAGGTCCGCAATGGACAGTGGGACTTGTAGCTTCTTTGCCGTCAGGATTTATGTTCAATCTAAATTCAGTATCTGAAACAAACAAGTAGATTTTCTTTAAACGTAACCTTTTTATTTATATAATATAATAATATACTCGTATTACTTAAAAAAATGTTGTCAGATAGGGTGTTTTAAAAGTATTATTAAAATTCGGCCCTGTATATTTGTCGGCGTCCGAGGGTCGACCACAATTAGGGTGCATATTAATGAGCGCTTTTGTTGCCTCTGTCTAGCAAACTCTCGAACACCTCGTCTAGCGGGTTCGAGAAGGTAGAAGGATTGTTCCGGACTTTCGAGAAAAAGGTCGATTACTTTGAAATTATGATTTAGAGGAATAAAAAGGACAGCAGCCGCGAAGAGGACATTTTTAAGTTTTTATGAGTTCTTTTTGATAAATTTTGTTTGGTTCCGTTATAGGAACGGCCAAAGTCAATTTAACTGTATTTTTTTTTCCAAACAACAAATGTTGGCTGTCATGTTGGTTATTTTGTAATTATTGCCTTAAACAAGTCAACTAAATCACAATTATACCATTGTTTCGGGTTTTTTAATAAAAAAATATTCCTTTTACGTTTTGTTTCATGTCTTGCATTTTTCTTTCGGTAAAATTTCGCAGCCACAGTATTGCCTATTTTAATTTCGTTTGAGGACGTGCTCAATTATTGTTTTAAGGGGGTTAGGGGCAGTCAGAATTTTCAAAAATTTGACTTTTTCTGCATTTTCTTAAAGTATAATATCTTAAACGCTCTATGTGTGTAGGAGGTATAGGTTAGGTTAGGTTTTATGTGAGTGGGGCGTGGTCGCCCCTCCACCGCGACCCTTAGTAGGTCTATTGTGGCTCACCCCTAGAGGCTACAGTTCACCGCACAATCCAGCCCTTCTTACGAAGTTCATGGTTGTATAGGGTGAGATTTTTTTAAAATCGGTAGGTTCTAGGTTAGTGTAACCAAATATGTTGAACCTTATTCTTCCCAGGCCGGGGCATGAACATAGTATATGTTCAGCAGTTTCGTCTTCCAAGCAGCAGAACCGACAGTCCGTTTGTTGGTTCAGATCTATCTTTCTGAGGTGGTATCTTAGACGACAGTGTCCCGTAAGCAGTCCTGTTAGAATACGCAGGTCATTTCTGCTCCATTCTAGGATCTGCTTAGTTGTGTTTCTCGAGGGTTGTAACGGTAAAAACGCCTTCGAGTGGGTTAGCCCTGGTATGTCGGACCAGTACGTGAGTATTTTCCTCTCCGCCCAGTCCGAAATAATTGTTTTGGCGGCACTTGTGGTGACTCCAAAAACCGGTTCTGGTCCAGTGAACGCAGATTCGGCTCCCTGTTTTGCAAGGGTGTCGGCTTTTTCGTTTCCTTCCACCCCCTGGTGCCCAGGTACCCACAGTAGGGTCACCCTGTTGTTCGCACCAAGGTACTCTAAGGATTCGATGCAATTCCATACAAGTTTAGAATTTATCTTGTTGGAGCTCAGTGCTTTTAAAGCGGCTTGGCTGTCTGATATTATATTTATGTTTTTGTTTGCTAGAGGTCTGTTGGTCAACTCTCTTGCACACAATTCGATAACGAATACTTCAGCCTGAAAGATTGTGGCATACCTGCCAAGACTGGTAGATATTTCAATCTTTGGTTTCCTGCTGAAAACACCGGCCCCAACTCCATCTGAGGTTTTTGAGCCGTCTGTGTACATTACGTATTCAGTCTCTGGGAAGAGGATTTGTCCCCTCATCCATTCGTCTCTCTTCGGAAAGAGGACTTTGAACGACTTTTCTACGTGTATTTTTGTGGCTAGCAAGTCAGGAACCATCCCGAGAATTTGATGGTTTTTTGTTTCACTCAGTATCCCGGAATGATCCCCGAGTTGCTCTCCATTTATTTGCTTTTTCAAAGACAGGAATCTATAGGAAACTATCCTGGCCTCCCTCTCTAAGAGAATATCTAGGGGAGGGAGGAGGTGTTCCATCGCTGCCGTTGGTGTGCTGGACATAGCTCCAGTTAAGGCCAGGCATGCCAGCCGCTGAAGGCCAGCAAGCTTTGCTCTAGCTGTCTGTTGTAACCGTTTGGTCCACCAGACTACTGAACCATACGTGAACAAAGATATTATCATTGTTTGATAAATCCAGTAAATCTGTTTGGGGTTCATTCCCCAATATTTGCCACATACTCTTCTGAGATTCCAGAGATAAAACCTGGCTTTGTTTATTGTTTTTTTTCAAGTGGGCGTTCCAGGTGAGTCTTTTATCCAGAACTACACCCAGGTATTTCACTTCCGTCACAAATGGAATGCTCTCTCCGTATAGGACAGGCTGCCAAAGCTTATCTAGCTTTTTCCTTTTCGTAAAAGGAATAATTACAGTTTTTCGGGGGTTTACAGACATCTGTTCCCTCTCGCACCATTTGTAGTGTAGGAGGTATACAACAAGACCTAATGTTACAAATTAGGAAACATATCAGACAATGTAAAAACTATTAATATCTAGGCTTAGAAATACTGAATAACATTAGACCATGCAATAAGAGAAAAAAAACGTACAAGGTAGGAGAGCAATATCAATACTAAATAAAATTCTCTGGGATCAGACGATATCTAAAACCAATAAACACAAAATATATAATACCATAATCCGAAGCATTATAACATATGGCAGTGAAGTCTGGCCAATAAAGTTCAAAACAGAACAAATGCTAAAAGCCACGGAAATGAAGGAATGGAGATCTGTAGGAAAGTCCAGAAGAGAACGAATAGGAAACCACCGTATCAGAGAGATAATGAAAGTAGAACATACAATTGTAGACGACATTAAGACAAAAGAACTGATATGGTACGGTCATGTACAGAGGATGACAGAAGATAGGTTACCGAAACAAATATTGAATTGGACACCACCGGGACACAGAAAACGTGGAAAGCCGAGAAGAAGTTGAAGAGAAGGCGTAGATAATGAAATTGGAAATAGTGACATAGATAAAGATTCGTGCAGAGATAGAGATAGATGGCGACTGAGTATCGAAAGACGTCGTAAAACGTTGTAAATCGATATAAATAATAATAATAATAATATCTTAAAGTAAATGGAGAAATACTAAATATGCCAAGATGTGCGGATGATACAGTAATTTTATCAGACAGCGTCGAAGGTCTTCAGATCATAATGGATCATATCCACGAGGTGGGGAAAGAAATGGGCATCAAAATTAACGTCAATAAAACCAAATTTTCAATCTGCAGCAGGGTGCTAGACTTCAATTAAACGGTATTCCTATTAAAAGGGTTCACTAATTCTTGTTTTTGGAGACCATGAAACGGACTAACTGGACCCAGACATAGAAATTACAGACATAGAAATTAAACGTAGAATATCAATGACGAAAACAACTTTTACAAGAATAAGAACATATCTATGCAATGACCACCTCAACTTTTATTAATATAAAGAATGGTTAAGTGTTATGTTTGGTCGGTTCTGTTATATGGAGCGGAGGCATGGACCCTGAAATTGTCCACAATGACTCGCATAGAAGCATTAGAAATGTGGATGCATAGACGAATGCTTAGAATACCTTGGACGGCACGCATAACCAACGAAGAAGTGCTAAGGAGGATCAATAAGGATAGGGAATAACTAAGGACTGTTAAACATAGGAAAATGTCTTATATGGGTCGTGTGTTGAGAGGAAGTCGTTATAGAATCCTGAAACTGATGATGAATGGAAAAATTGAAGGTCGAAGAGGTGTAGGAAGAAAACAAGTTTCTTGGCTTAAAAATCTTAGAGATTGGACCGGTATACGAAATGCAGGACAACTCCTACACATGTAGTCCAGTCATATTAGGTAAAAATACCCCTTTACCTGGAAATAATTCCCTAAAACGGGAAACTTTGCATATGTATAATACTAGTCCCTAGTAACGATATATTAGAAAACAATTTTCATTCATGCTGTGCTATGGCCGCCATCTTGAAAAATGGTGGCCGATTTTCACTATTTCGACCATATTTTACTAACCGTGGGAAATACAAAAAAACTTTTTTTTTACATAAGTTAAAGAACACAAAAAAATACATCTTTTTAGTCCCTATAAATTTTTTTGTCCCATCTCTAACGGTTATTCAGAAAAGTTAGTAATAACAAAACTTGAATTTTGTTCGAATTTCTGCAGTTGAAATTTAATTTAACACGTACTCGGAATTTTTTTTTGCAAGGGAATTGTTTATAAATGCGCTAAAATTGCATATTAGATACACTTAGTGTAAAACAAAATAAAAATTTGGAAATTTTTTTATTGTTTTACAAAAAAAAGCAAAAATCGATCAATGTCAAAAACTATGTGATGTTTTTTAATAAATAATATTTTTTGTACAGAAGTTTATTCAAATTAAACATAATGATTTATTACCATTATAACATGAAAAAAAACTTAAAACACTAAATAAAAAAATAAAAGTATACAAAAATAATAAATCTTGAGGAGAAAGAAACACAAATAAAACCTAACATTATCATATTCATTACCATTATCTATATATATAAAAATGAAAAAATGATTGTATGTATGTCCTTCAAAAACTTCCAAACGGCTGGACCGATTGGGATGAAATTTTTAGAAGTTATTTTATACATATCAGGGGTAGTTTAAGTGTTGTTACCAATCCCTACGATGGGGGATGAGAAGGATATGAAATGTAAAAACTATCAAAAACGGCTGATATGAGTGTAGAATTCATAGTCTTCGGGAACTCTAAGTTTGATTGTGACATTCCCAGTTATGTAAGCATCTATACAAAAGTAGTGGGAGAGGGATGAAATATAAAAACTATTAAAAACGCCAATATTAGTGTCAAATTTATTGTTTTTGTGGTGGCTGAGTTTAATGGTAACATTCCCAATTTTGTTAGCACCTCTACGATAGGGGTAAGAATGGTATGGAATTTAAAAAATATTAAATACGGCTGATATTAGTGTCGAGTTCACAGTTTTTAAGGTCGCTAAATTTGATTGTAACATTACCAATTTTGTTAGCACCCCTACGAAAGTGGTGGGTAGGGGATGAAATATAAAAATCTAAAACGGCTGATAATAGTATCGAATTCATAGGTTTTTGAGTGGCTGAATTTAATAGTAACATTCCTAATTTTGTTAGCACCTCTACGGAATGGGTGGGTAGAGGATGAAATATAAAAAATATTTTAAACGCCGATATTAGTGTCGAAGTCGTAGTTTTCAAGATCGCTGAATGTGATTGTGATATCTCCAATGTTGTAAGCACCCCTACGAAAGGGATGGAAAGGAGATGGAATATAAAATATTTTAAAAACGACGATGTAAGTGCCGAATTTATAGTAAAGGTCACTTTCTTTACTGATATTACCACTATCCAATCTATTAGGCGAGTCAATATAAAATTAATCGTCACTACGTTGCAACTCATTTTCAATTTCATCTAGTAAAAATTTCTTGGGCATTTCAAATATTTTTTTACAAAATATAACGAAAAAAAACACCGAATTTTACCCAATCGTGTTGGTTATAAAAATAAGTAATATTTAAAACGCAAAAATGGTGCACATGTGGATACTGAAGTGGTTGTAATATATACATCAGCAGAAATAAAATAAACAGCTTACGATAGAAAGTGTAAAATAAATATCATGCTATCTTTTATTTTTACACAAACATATACTCAACGAAGGCTTAAGAAAGCAATTTAGAAATGTGCTTAGGATATGACAGACCGGCCAACCCGCTGTAATAATAAGACATGGTGTGCCGCCTATACGGCGACATACAAGTGCAAAGGGTAAACGTATTGTGTCGGTAAAACGCATCTTGCCGCTCCTACGGCAACATACGAGTGCAAAGGGTTAATTTTTAAGGTTTCGCATTTAGGCATAGGTATTATTGAAATACAAAATATTCCTTATGAACATTTTGAAGTAAAAAGGTAGAACAGTTATTAATACTTAAATTATTTTGATTATTTATCTTGTTCTACAATCTCGGATTTATCCACGTCCACCTGTGGCGATTTCTTATATAACAATCCCTCACATTTATCACACATTGCTGAACACAGCAGGCCTGCTCGTTTGCACTCACAGTAGTTATAACACTTCTTACAGTTGCAAGAAATAACATGCATGATTCTCTCGGGTGCTAGTGAAAGAGTGGTTGATATAGGTTGCAGTGGATTGTCAGCCAAACTCCATCCCTCGACTTTTTATTATTTTAATTATTTCTGCATTTTTCCTCATTCGTCGTAGAGCCACCTCATTTCTTATTCGGTCCATCCAGCTTATTCGTAGGATTCTTCTGTAGACCCACATTTCAAAGGCATCCAGCCTCTTCAATAATGAGTCGGTCAGCATCCAACTCTCTACTCCATAGAGCAATGTGGAGAATATATAAGCGTATTAATCTGATTTTTTTAATTTTTAAGTGATTCCTTTGGTGCAGAGAATTCTTTTTAATTTAAAGAAGGTGGTTCTGGCTTTTTTAATTTAGTGATGCTTTTTTCTGAAAATTCGAGCTTTAATAACCGTAGAACAAAAAAAACAGACATGTTAAGTTAGTGCATCCTTTGCCTAAATCAAACAGTGTCCTACCAAAAAATGAGTTTGCATCGCTAGTATCGCAGTTTCTCCCGACAAATTCCTTCAAGAACCCCCTCTCCCCACCCCACAGCTAGTTTCTATAGCGCGAACATTTTTACTTCCAATAGCAGTACTATTTATATAATTATAAATATTTAGTTACATCCAGAAACAACTTTTTTTGAGAAGATTGCATCGACTCAATTATGTTCATTTCATTGACTTATTTAAACATATTGACATATTTAAAAAATGAACAATTAATAATAATTATTAGTTAATAATTTTTACCCTCTTTAATAATTTCATAAAACAATTATTTGTTTAATATTATTGGCCCTTATTCGATATTTAAAAAAATATATATTGATCAGAGAGGAAATTTTTCATTCTTAGCATGTGTAAAAATTGCTGAGATATAAACAATTTCTTGGATGGTCCTTAAAACTGTTTAAGCGAAACTATAAAATTTATACTGTCAATTTCAAACCGCACTTTTTGCAATAACTTATAGTATTTTAATTTTTTTAATACTTATAGATTATTCTAAGCGTATTTTTTTAAAATGGAAGCAAAAACAAAAATATCGTATGTTGCTTATTGTCTTAAAAATACTTAAAACAAAAAAAATAAATAATAATTTTTACGTTAGAAAATAATATTAAAAAATAATCAAATTCTGTAACCAGTAACGGTCAAAATATATACAGCAATAGCCAAATAAAGTTGCGTTCACGTCACCAAGGTCGTAATTCTATTGCACGTGTTGCTACACTTCTATAGAGAAGCGTATATACTTAAGTTTGCTAAACAATCGCTTCTAAAGATAACCTGATTAATAAAAAAACTTTTGTAAGAAAATAATGTATAGGCAATATAGCTTTTTTGGGTTCGGACGTCCCTCAATTTAAAATTTAGTGTCATCTATTTTTGAGATAATCTTGTGAAAAAAATTTATAATAGAAACTGTTTTTTTCAAAACAACAAAGCATTTTCTTTTTTTATTGTCAAAATGCCCAAACAGCTGAATAGTCGATGCAAAGAACTTGTGGCTTCATTAATTAATTATTTTGAACAAGAAAGGAATAATAATGGCCTTTTTTGCCCTTATTATTTTAGCGTGTAGCTGCTGCTTTAAAACTCGGTGTAAAAACAGTAAGCAGCATTTGTCAAACAGAGAAAAAATGTGAACAGTTCGAGTCACCAAAAAAAAAAGCGTTGAGCTCATAAACGAGTAACAAATACAAAAACTTTAAATACGAGCTCTTTTCGTGATACCATTTACAATATGTACTAGAGAAGTAAGTATAATTACGACAAATGTACATCTAACATAATTTTATTTCTGTATGATTTTAGAACAGCACGTAAAGATTCAATCATTGTAGTCCTAACTGAAAGATAAAGAATTATTTATTGGTAGTACAACTTCTTTAAAACGATTGCTCGAAGAACTTGGGTTTAAGTGGATGAAGGATAATCCACGACGAGGAATTACCTAATGTTTTGAAAAGATTAAAATTCTTGAGATATTATAAAGAAGCAAAAGACAAAGGTATATACCAATTTGTGTTTCTCGATGAAACCTGGATATTTCAACATGGCATCATTGGTCATTCTTAGCAAAATGAAAATACTAAGAATGTTTAAACCACTAAAACGGATTGCAAAAGGTTTGTTGTATTAAAAAACATAAGTTGTTACATGAACATTTTAATAATATCATTGCAGATATATTATGCTCCACGCTGGAAACTAAAACGGATATATAGAGGGTGCTGAAGCAATATATTGTTCAAAAACTTAACTTAGTGATTATCATGGGGAAATGAACCAGGCGAATTTCTTGAAATGGTTTAAATATCAGTTGATGGAAAACTTCTCTAATTGTACTTGATAATGCACCTTATCACAGCATGTTATTGCATAAAACTCCGAATACAGGATGGTTAAAAAGTGCTATTCAGGAGTGGTTGACAGAAAAAACATTCCCTATTCCCACATGATGTTCAGTAAATATGCAGATATAATCTTACATATTGCCATTTATTTTAAACATTTTTTGTTTTTTTTTTAGAAATAAACCATCAAAGAAGAAGAAGAAGAAATATTTATTAAGTATACAAAAAAAACTCTAATATATGTATACATAAATAACAATATAATCATCCTATATGAATGATCTGTTAAATAGGTTATTAATCTGTAGTAATAAGAATAACATTAATACAATTAAATATAAAAAATTATTACAATGAAATATAAAAACAGTTATAATTCATACAGTGTAAAAAAGAAAAGTATATAACAATTTAATTATTAAACCTTTAAGATTTAACAGTAAACTGGATAATAAGAGTAACATTGCAGATAAAAAATAGTTCTAATTTAGTTCCCTTATATGTATCAACAATTTGTGTCTGAAGTTTTCACAAGATCCACTAGATTTAACATTATGTGGTAAGTTATTGTACTCTACCATACCTTTATAAAACAATGAATTTCTCGTATTTGATAATTTTACTCTCGTCACATTAATGTTGTTCAAATTACGGGTGAAATGATTGTGAATCTCGTATTTGAAATTAACATAATCACGAAAGTAAGAAGGTGCTTCATTATGTATTATTTTATAAATAAATATCATTGTTAGGAAGTAAAGACGTTTAGAGACTGGTAGCCAATGTAATGTATTCAACATTATTAAAATGGGGGTATAGCGATTGCAGCTCAAAATAATCCTCATGCTTCTATTCTGTAGTTGTTGAAGCTGTGTCATTTTATTTAGATTGAATTGATATAGTAAAGTTGCACAGTAGTCAAAATGAGGTAGCAAAATTGACCGGTACACAGTGATTCTTGTATCCATAGATAAATGCTTCGCAATTCTTGAAAAAAAGTATAGTTTTTTCGAAATTTTTTTAGTAATATATATAAAGTGTGCATCGAAAGTAAGTAAATTATCCAGTTGGAAGCCCAGATACTTGACAGTTGTTACGATTTCAATTTGCTCGTTATCAATCCTTATATCACTGTCATTAACATTTATCTGCTTATATTTGTATTTAGTTGTCACGATCATCGCCTTGGTTTTTGCGACATTGAGTTTCAGCTTATTAATCATCAAATATTCACTTACACTTATTAGAACATTATTCATCTTTTGTATAGCAGTGTTAAGACATGAATCACTACAAGCTAATAGTGTGTCATCAGCAAATAAATTTATGAACTCACAATTTACAAAAAGGTCAATATCATTCAGATATAGTATGAAGAGGAGTGGTCCTAGAACACTTCCCTGCGGTACCCCAAGGTTGTTGCCAATTTCTCTTGAAGTTGCATCCCTAACTCTAACTCTCTGCTTTCTACCATGTAAGTAACTTTCAAACCATTTTAGTACTTTACCCCTAATTCCGTATTGAAACAATTTGTTCAACAGTATATTTCGGTCAATGGTCTCAAAAGCTCTTTTGAGATCCAAGAAAACTGCTACAACATATTTACCATCATCTATGTCCCTTTTAAACTTAGTTATAGAGAGCTGCAATGCTGTCTCACAAGAATGCTGTTTACGAAAACCGGATTGATTATTAATAAAAATATCATTATGCTCAATGTGATCCAGTAATTGAGTATACACTACAGTTTCCAAAATTTTTTCTATAGGTGGTAATGTGTTTACGGGTCTAAATTCACTTGCAAGGGTTGTGTTAGAAATCTTGGCAATTAGAATAATAGTGCTAACTTTTAATAATTCAAACAAGTATATAAAGAACGATATGGCAGAACGGTATGGACACAAAGTTTTACGTCTTCTTCCTTACCATTGCATATTTAACCCTATTGAATTAATTTGGGGCATAGCGAAAAATTATTACAATAGGCACATTCGTAGGGATGGTAATAGCGCGAATAACTGCCTAAACATGTGGCATGAGGTACCTATTGTACATGATTACTCCTGATATGTGGAAAAATTCAATACAACGTACTGAAAGAGAAATATTTAAATGATACGAGAGGAAAAGAATATTTGATCGTCCAGAAATTAGTCCGATAGTTATAAATTTTAATAGTGATGAGAGTGACACTAATTTTGAATCAGATTTAGAAAATGAATTAGAATTTGAATCTGTCTAGTTCCTATTCTGTCGACATTCCACATAATGTTGATTTCGTTAGTGTCAATTATTGTCTTTGAAAATACGTTCATTATTAAAACATATTTTATTTTATTGCTTGTGTTTTTATTATGTTTATTATTTGGCAATTCAGTAATAACCTCACCACTTTTATTGTGGAATTCCTTACTTCGTGAAATCTATTTATAAATGTAATTAATAAAAACACAAATGATAAACAATCTATTGTGAAATTTTCTACATTTACGTTTTTTGTTTACTTTAGTTATTTTCTGTTAATTTCCATATTTCGTGAACAATCTGACAATGCTGCAAATGTTTACAATTATGACGTGAACGCAACTTTATTTGGCTTTTATTATATAATTTTAATGTTAAAATTGCAATGTACTTAATCCTAAGCAAAATAAAATACACTAATATTTCCAAAATACTACAATACTTACATAAGTTTATTTTAAAAGGGTAGTCAGATCACATAACCAACTTTAAAATTTCTAATGTGGGGGTTATAAATACCATGGTTAATATTTTTATTTATTTTTAAACCAAATAATGCAGCGTATTAAATGTTTAATAACCCTCGTATTACATTCACATTTTTGATTGACTAGATAACATTTTTATGAAAAAATATTTTAATTATTTTGTCAATAAATTAGTTTTTTAAATGCACCAAATGTTAATTTTTAAAAAACGTCCAAAAATATTTATTAGGAAAAACGACTGTTCATACATTATTTCCTGGATTATTGTAAAATTTCGCAAACTTTGAAGGAGAAGAATTCCAAACGGAAGTAAGATTGGGTGATCGTGGAGGCCGTTTAACTTTTCCACGTCTACCAATCCATCGATTCCTCTGGTAAAGACAATTTTTCACTGCCCTGTAACAAAAACATTTCCTAGTCAGCCAAAAAATGTGAATGTAATATTAGTGCATTTTTATAATTGTCGTATTTTGATTTTGTTTTAACCTTGATTTAGTTTTATCAGCCCATCTCACCGGAAATATCAAAATATACTTATTAATACCAATATGCAGCATCACAAAGCACTCATTAATATGCACCCTAATTGGGATCGACTCTCGGACGCCGACTAATAAAAACGGGGCCAGATTGTAACAATACTTTAATTAAGTAATTGTTTAATACTTATAAGTTATTTAAAATAATAGCCACTTTGTATTTAATATCGATGTCGATAGACTTTGTCAGAGAAGAGAGACCAGTTTCTCTGACTTTTGATTTAAATTTTACGATATACTTCCTTTTTAACTACTCTTGAGAGCGCTGCGAGACGTAAATTAATATAGAAGACAGAAAGACTGTTAATAATGTCAAATACAGTCTGTTTCTGTTTCAGTTTCTTGAAAGTTTCATTTACAAGTTACACTGGGTTTATACAGTAACTTAGATAAAATAAGAAATATGTAATATTAGAAAGTTTCTTCTTCTTCTTCTTCTTCATCTTCTTCTTCTTAATGTGCCATGTCTGGTCGCCCAGACGTTAGCGATTACTGCAAAGAGTGCGTCTCTATATTCTGCAATCCTGAAAAGGTCAACAGCGTTTCGGATGCCTGTCTACTTCCTGATGTTTCTTAGCCAAGAGATATGCCTTCTTCCAACACCCCGTCTGCCTTCTTTTTTTCCTTTCATAATCAACTGAAGGATATGATACTTTTCTCCGCGTAAGATGTGGCCAAAGAGCTAGAAACTAAGTTTGGAGTTTACATTGTCTGGGTACCTGGACACAGAGACATACCAGGCAACTGTAAGGCGGACGAGCAAGCAAAAAAGGGCACCACCTTCCCAGCTGTATCTGTCTCATCTCAACAAGGAGTACCGATTGCAAATTGCCGGCTCCACCTGCACAGCAAAGTAGTTCAAAAAGCCAAAGTGAGATGGCAAATTAACCCACATGCACATCATCGAAACAGATCTGGCCTAAACTAGATCTACGTCGAACTAAGGATGTTTTACCACGAGTCATGACATAACAGCCAAAATAGTACGAAATAACACACCACATGAAAAAAGATCTTCAGGGCCACCAACAAAACGATCGCGAGCCAGCTGGCAATCACCTTCACAAGAATTGCTACATGGAAACCGGCGTTACGCCTTTTATAGAAAAAAA
The DNA here is from genome assembly GCA_950111635.1 of Agelastica alni. Lineage (NCBI taxonomy): Eukaryota > Metazoa > Arthropoda > Insecta > Coleoptera > Chrysomelidae > Agelastica > Agelastica alni. Next base: position 39,879,219 of record OX467711.1, on the reverse strand, counting down.
AAGAAGAAAATATTGTTACTAGACGGACCTATTGTCTGTCGCAACAGTGCGTCGATCACAATTGGGGCTACATCGGTAGCAGATTCGTTTCCGTTGATTGCCCACACCATTTATCGTGGACCTGATTTCTTTCAAAATTTTTCCAAAAGTCCCGTTGTCTGCGTCACTTTGATGATCTGGTTCTTCGATTGACACTGCTCGAATTTTTGGCCTCGAAGTACTAAAGGCTGCCTCCACTTCGAATGATAGCACTAAAGTTTCTCCACTTTTATTGTTCGTCAGTCGAAGAGTCCTCTGGATCTCTGGATCCCTCAGTCCATCAATAAATAGTTGGACGGTCAGTTGCTCCCTGAAGTCTTCCGGTGCCTGTGGGAACGCTAACTGGATCAGCCTTCTCACATCTGCCTCGAACTCTTGCAGACGCGAACTCTTGATCGCCATACCCTAACTCCAGTGCAGCTACTAGGTCTCCATATTTGTTTTGTTGGGATTGTCTGCAGCATTCCCAAATCTTGTCCTCTCAAGGCCACTATGAGTACAGTAGCCTTCTCTTCATCGCTCCACCCATTCGACGGGGCTGCAGCTTTGAACTGTCTGCGATACATATACCAGGAGGATTGTTCATCGAAAGTTGGTGGTTTTACTGTAATTTCGGATGGGGCGACCCTGTCACGACGATCTTGGATTCTAAGTGAGACAATCTGGCTTTGTACTTTATTTATAACCACGCCGATCTCTTGCTTAATTTTTTTTACTTTATATCGTACTGTGACTACCTTCTTCTAAAGAACAACGTCGATTTCTTGCTTGATATCTTTTACCTCATCTTGTACTGTGGATACTTCCTTTCTTAGCTCCCCGTCAATTTTCTTCTGCTGTCCTTTTTTTTATACCTATACGAATAACCGCGAGAAGGGTACAGTAATTTCTCTAATTATTCATTGTCTTCTATGATCATTAAATATTCACATTGATTCGTTCGGCGATGTCGGTTGACAAAGACGGATTCAATAAAATCGTAACAATGTGTATACAGTATTGTACCTTCCATCAGTTTAACTTGACACTAACCATCATAGTATAATTACATACCATTTTACTTAATATATGGACTTTATTTTATGTATGATACCAAAATTTTGTATTTTTTCTGAACCCATACTATAAGTAATTTAAACACATAGGAACGTTTTGATGGGTAACAATTAAAAAATAAAATCATTATTTTACGAAATGAATACCCCAGTAAAATGAATAAAGTTCATCGGAAAGGTAGATTCATAGTTCATCCTGATTAAACCTAGCAGGTACGTCACTCATGATATTCTGAAAAATGGATGGAGCGATCAATCTGCCTAAATGTTTCTTAAAGTTTTTCCTAAATGAAGGAAAAAGTATTATAAAATAACATGCCGGTAACGAAACGATTTTGTGCCGAATTGTTTGCTATTATCGGCAAAAAATATTTTGAGCTATTCGTTACACCCAATTAAAGCCCGGGCCTGAGCGCGCCGTCGGCCAAATCCTTTGGGGTGCCGAATTTGTAAAACAGCGCCCCAGTGCAAAGTGCACCTGAGACCCCAAGCTTGGATCACTTGGAAAGCGAGCACTTTGTTCGCCTGCCAAGCTGCCAAAGCCCCAGGAGCAACTTGAAGAGTTGAACCTGCCACCACCCCCAGTACTCTTTGTACCAGGCTTACTCTCGAACCGAAACCCTGAGGTCCAAAGGTGACCGATGAAGTCAGCGCACAAGTACCTAACGCAGTGCAGGGCACTATAAAGTTAAAGTCTTAATGTAAAACAGGAAAAAAATTATATCTGACTTTAAATATAAGTAGTTAAAAAAAATTTGCAAGACAAATAAATTAAGTAAACAGTCAAATAAGGTATAAATGCACTGGGTTTTGTTTTATACTGGCTACTTAAAACTCATGCTAGAAGAGTAACCACAGATCTACCTATTCTGTTCTGTTCTACGAGAAAAAAATAGAATCCGGGTTCATTATCGCGCGCGCACACACACACACACACACACACACACACACACACACACACACACACACACACACACACACACACACACACACACACACACACACACACACACACACACACACACACACACACACACACACACACACACACACACACACACACACACACACACACACACACACACACACACACACACACACACACACACACACACACACACACACACACACACACACACACACACACACACACACACACACACACACACACACACACACACACACACACACACACACACACACACACACACACACACACACACACACACACACACACACACACACACACACACACACACACACACACACACACACACACACACACACACACACACACACACACACACACACACACACACACACACACACACACACACACACACACACACACACACACACACACACACACACACACACACACACACACACACACACACACACACACACACACACACACACACACACACACACACACACACACACACACACACACACACACACACACACACACACACACACACACACACACACACACACACACACACACACACACACACACACACACACACACACACACACACACACACACACACACACACACACACACACACACACACACACACACACACACACACACACACACACACACACACACACACACACACACACACACACACACACACACACACACACACACACACACACACACACACACACACACACACACACACACACACACACACACACACACACACACACACACACACACACACACACACACACACACACACACACACACACACACACACACACACACACACACACACACACACACACACACACACACACACACACACACACACACACACACACACACACACACACACACACACACACACACACACACACACACACACACACACACACACACACACACACACACACACACACACACACACACACACACACACACACACACACACACACACACACACACACACACACACACACACACACACACACACACACACACACACACACACACACACACACACACACACACACACACACACACACACACACACACACACACACACACACACACACACACACACACACACACACACACACACACACACACACACACACACACACACACACACACACACACACACACACACACACACACACACACACACACACACACACACACACACACACACACACACACACACACACACACACACACACACACACACACACACACACACACACACACACACACACACACACACACACACACACACACACACACACACACACACACACACACACACACACACACACACACACACACACACACACACACACACACACACACACACACACACACACACACACACACACACACACACACACACACACACACACACACACACACACACACACACACACACACACACACACACACACACACACACACACACACACACACACACACACACACACACACACACACACACACACACACACACACACACACACACACACACACACACACACACACACACACACACACACACACACACACACACACACACACACACTGTTTACTGTTTTTAAATGAAGATAATAAAAAGAAGACCTTTTAAACCCTTCTGACCGGGCATTTTTGCCGATCCGTGATAGTAGGTCTGTGGCAGGCCTTACTTTTCTTTTAAATCCTAGTTAGTCTAATGAAACAATTAAATGTGTAAATTGATTTAGAATAATATATAATGTACCTACCTTTTTTTCTCACATTAAAAAACATATCCGAAATATGCGCCAATGGCAAAGGATCTTCGATAACAAACAATACACGATCTCTAGACGCTTTAACAAATAACATAATATCACTAAATAACAATGTCCAATACTGGCGAATATTTCTGCCTTCAACTCTGGCAAGGTCGCCGCCAAAAATCCATTGCCGACCTGGTTTATTTAGCACGAATGGCTGTAACAAATGAAAAATATGATTTACAATTTTGTTCGTAAATAACTAATTAGATTAAACATCTATCCAAACGCATTAGAGAAAACTTGATTTTGTATGTCTCTTTACGCTCTGCGCTCTATTTGTTATTGCAAACAGTTTCGTTTTTATGAGTCTACCAAGTAATTTCGAAAGGTTTATACGTCGTCCATTTATACAGTGTTTTCTTTTTAAAACCAGCCAGCCCAAATAACTTATAATTTTGCATAAATGCAAGAAATACAAGAAAAAATGTCGAATTTTAAATTAAGCGGAAGGTTTAAAAATGTTATTCTGCTGTGGCACCTTTTAACATCTCCCACCACTTCTTTAAAATGTCAAAAAGCAACCCCTACCTTGTGGTACAACAAATAAAATCCCAAGAAAAATACAAATCAGCCATATAACAACAATTTATTCTATCGATTTATTTTGGAGGTTACAACAAATTGTGTAAAATAACATGAGATCATAACACAAACGACCTACGACCTTCATTTTAGTTTGTTGTAATCGCTATGTTTAATGTTATCTGCAAAATAAATCCATGAAATAAATTTTTGTATATGTGGCTGATTTACATTTTTTTGATGATTTATTTTGTTGTACCACAAGGTAGGGGTTGCTATTTGAAATTTTAAAGAACGGGTGGTGTATGTTAAAGGAGTGCCACTTGGAAACAGCAGAATAACATTTTTTAACCTTCCCATTGATTAAAAATTCGGCTTTTTTTTGTTTTTCTTACATTTACGCAAAATCAAAAGTTATTTGGACTGGCTTCTTTTGAAATAAAAGCATTGTATAATAATCGTACATATGAGGTCTGACAGTAAAGCACTTGGACTGGTAGCATAAAGTTACTTTATTTTCAAATTGTTACAAACTATTTATACTCCTCTACAAAACGCTCTCTGTGCCTATCTGCATGCGTCTCTTTCATTATTTATAAAAGTAAATAAGGGCTTTAGATGTTATACTTTTTGGTTTTTTATTATCTTTTAAGGACTAAAAATAGGTCGCTTTAAGGGTTTGTTATTTTTGGGAACAAGAAGAAGTCCAAGTGAGCTAAATCAGGTTAATATAGATTGTGATCAAGGATGTGAATTTTTTTGGTCAAAAACCACTTACAGAGAAGAAATTTTGGCCGGATGAATTTTCATCCATATAGTCACGCCTTTTTCCCGTAGCGGGAGACCGTAGGCAGAGACCACTTAATTTTACTTGCTACGGTTCTTACACACGTGTTTCACTTCTGCTACTTTCCTCAGCGCTTTTATATCGGTTGTTGGTGCTCTTGACCTGGCCTTTCTTCAAAACAATGTTGATCTGATCGAGATATGTTCGCCGAGGTCGACCTCTACCGACTTGTCCATTCACACTGGCCTTATAAATTTGTTTCGTCAACAATCTTTCTTTATCCATACTTTCTACGTGTCCAAACGATCTAAGCATTCCTTTATCTATTTTTGTAACCACATCTTCTTTTACACCACAGCGTTCTCTAATCTCTTTATTTTTACTTTATCCAACCAAGTCACTCTGGCTAGACTGGATTTTAGCTCCTTAGATTTTTGGATTTTTGTTCGCCGTTTGGACATTAAAATGTTTACCACTTGGTTTTTTTTGGATTTTTCACCATGTAAATTTATAGATTTTTTCACCTTTCTCCGATTCGGAAACTTCTATTCAAAGGATTCGATTTTTAATTTTGATTTTATTTTAATAAAATTTTTTTCACGGTGGATGTAAACAGTATTTTGTTCCAGTACCTTCTCGACTAATAACGAATTTTCGATGGAACAGTCTAGATATGTTTGGAATCTTCTAGTCTTCTTTCGTTTTAACGTTAATATATAAATTGGCCTTCGTTCGCGAAAGTTAGTCAGTCTGTTTTCTAAAGTTGATTATCATTGTTCCCTAGTTTACATAAATAAATGTGTTAAATAAATTTAACTTCTGCGTGTGATTCAAGTAAAATGTTACAATAACAATTAAAATGTGTGTAATTTTTACTGCGATCAACTGAATTTGTACACACGGGACAGAATAACAGATCGCAGTTTCGTTTAGATTACAGCGTTTTCGTTATAAACTCCAATTAATTTAAGCTAGTAAGCGCGATTCGAACAATATGGAAACAACATTTACTGCAGTTGTCATAAATTAATTTCATTAATATGTTTCAATTCAGTCGGCTGCGAAACATGGCGAACGCTCGCATTGAGTGACACTACCACCAACAACTGCGGCAAAAATCCGGAAGGACATATTGCTCGATTTTAGCGACGAAACCATCTTCCCAGACTACTCATCTCCGCAGCAATAATCCTATTTTCATGTTTTTTTTTGGCAAACCCAACATTCACTACCATACATAAGTGTAGGAACCAACACACCTCTATGCACAGCCAGACGTGCCCTTTTTGACACCTTCTGGCTGTTCATAAAGCTATTCAGTGTCCCATTCATTTGTTTTTTTGCCAACACCCTTCGCTCAATGTCATTGTCATACTTTCCATCTCTCGTAAACTTTAGACCCAAGTACACAAATTCATTTAGTTGTTCTTTACAGTATGTCATGTTTCCTTCCCTTTCAAAAACCATTAATTTCGTTTTGCTTACATTTATATTCATCCCCTTGATTTTCAGGGCATCATGCATAACATTAACCATCACCTGCAGTCTCCTCTTCAGATGACGCTAATATGACTTGATCATCGGCATAAAGAAGACTTTTGACGATTAAATCATTTATTTTCAATCTATACGCACTCTCTTTCAAATCTTTTAAACAATCGTCTATGTATAAGTCAAACAGCCATGGCAAAGCCACACATCCCTGTCTCACACCCTTTTCGATGTTAAACCATTCCGTGCAAGCCCCGTTTATCCTGACACAAACAGTGGAATCCTCGTAAAGTTATTTCAGTGCTCGTATTAAACTACCGTTCACCCCATACATAGACAATGTCGACCACAATTCACTCCTTACCACTCTGTCATAGGCCTTTTTCAAGTCTATGAAAGCGCAATAGACCTTCTGTACTCCCATATTAATATTATTTTGTAACTTTTGAGCGGATTTTTATTAAGCATTACCAAATTTTACATTGACACATTGCTCGTCTTTTTTCACTCGGCATTTTTCGACTTTGTCCTTCTTTTCGATAATATACTTAAACATTTGTCAGACCTCGTATATGCTACCATTTTGAATTGGTGAACTTACCGTGCATTTTGTAAAGACTAATCTATTTTCTAAATCTTGTACAGTCAACAAAGGTCTTCCTTCTCCCGAAGGTTCCATCAGTCCAGCTTTGGAAGTAATTTCTCTATAAGTGGACTAAAACCAACATAATTAATTTTACTTTTTACTTTTTTTAAACGATTGTAATTTTTCATGTAATTTTATTTTTGTAAGCTTCTTTGTCAATACTCATTAATCAGGTAAACAGTTTTTCTGGAAGAAAAACAATAACACTACTTATTTGGAAGGGGCCTGATCCTTTTTTGTACAAAATGTGTTCTTTGGCAAGTAAGTATACATGAATATGTTTTAAAAGCAATAAACTAGACCGAGTCACATGTTTCCCATCTGGTTTTTTATGAAAAAATAATGTACCTTAAGTTGTTCTATAACAAAACAATTTTTTTTGATTTGATGAATTTAAAGTAGGAATATTACATCAAAAACTATGCATAGAATAAAGTGTACATAAACAACTATATACAGGGTGGCCAACCTAAAACGAAAAAGAGCCATTTGCAGGAACCTCGTTAACGTTTTAGAAAAACGCTTAGACCCGTCGATTTTTAATTAAGAGAAGACACTCTTTTCCGGTATTTTTTACTCCACTACTTTAAACCCCAAGCGAGGGTAAGAATTACCCCTAAATTTTTAAATGGCATTTGGGATCGAATAAGATGTCTTGTAAGCTCTGACAAATCTCTTTACAATAGTATTTAAATTTTAAAATTCTGCCCATTACTTATTGAGAAATTAGATTATAAATGTGAACTTTATCTGCTCAGCTATTCGATTTACAACGTCAAGATCGACATGTCAGTAGAAAGTGTGTACTAGAGTTGGTAAAAAAATTTCAAGAGACAGGAAATGTAGCTAATAAAAAACGAGAAATAGAAAAGCCTGTAGTTAATGAAGCTAATGAAGTTGCAGCTTTGGAACATGTTCATCTTAATCCTATGTTGAGTATGATGCAACTGGCATCTGTGTCTGGGATCAATCGAACTAGCATGGTTAAATTCCATTTAATTTATGAACTTAATAAGGATGACTATGATCGCCGTTTGTAGTTTTGCGAAATAATAAGTGCGCGAGCAGGGAACGATCCAGTTTCTTTTTAACATCTGTTTTTCCGATGAATGCAGTTTTTTCTTGCATGGGACAGTAAATCGCCACAATTGCCGCTATTGACCTGATTCAAACCCAAAACTTTTTCAAGAGGTGCATACACAGCAACCGGAGAAATAAAATGTATGGGTTGGCATTTGCAGTGACTGACTGGTTGGTCCTTTTTTTCTACCAGGCAATCTGACTGGCGAAATGTATTTGCAATTACTGAAAGACGCTATTGACCCTGCCTTGACTGATATGTTTTTAAAAATAATCCACAGTATGACAAAGATCTTTCTGAACTTAACAACTAAAATACGACTTCTCCGATGCTATGTATTTCCTGTGCTCCTATATGAAGTTGAGTCATGGACTGTAACAGATGCAGCCAGTAAAAGGTTGGACGAATTTGAGATGCGGCTGTATACGACGTATACTAAGAAACCGTTGGACAGCCCATGTTACAAACAAAAGAGTACTCGTTATTTTAAACAGGGAAATGGAGATCATGAGTACAGTCAAAAGTCGGAAATTGGAATACTTAGGACACATCATGAGAAACAGCGAAAGATACGGTCTGTTGCAGCTTATCCTACAGGGAAAGGTGCTTGGAAAGAGGGGACCAGACAGAAGAAGGATCTCATGGCTTAAAAACCTGAGAACTTGGTTTGCAACCTCCAACACCGGTCTATTTAGGGCCGCAGTTGATAAAATAATTATTGCCAGAATGATCGCCAACGTCCGGTAACGGACAGGCACTGGAAGAAGAAGAATAACAAAGATCATTTTTATTTTCAACAAAACGGTGCTCCTCCGTATTATGCGGCGATTGTTTGTCAGTATTTAGACCAACGTTTTCCACGGTTTTGGGTTGGGGGAAGAGGCAGCATTAAATGGCCTCCACCGTCGACAAATTTATCGCCCCTCGATTTCTTTTTGAAGGGGGACATCTAAAAAGAAAAATTTTTAAAACACAACCAGCGTCGTTGGAAAATTTGCCTGAAAGAATCGTTGACGAGTGCAGTTAACTTACTCCGGAAATTCTTCGGAATGTGCGTGAACGTTTTAAAAAAAATCTTTATTATGGTATGGAAGCGGGCGGTCATCAGTTTGAACATTTAATCAATTAAGTAGTAAGTAAGCAACTAAAATAATTAGTATTTTAACATGTAATTTTTTTTAAAGTATTGGGAGGCAATATTTAAAGACTATTGTAAAAAGAATTGTCAGAGCTTTCAAAAGACATCTTATTTGACTCCCAATGCCATTTAAAAATTTTGGGGTAATTCTTACCCTCGCTTGGGGTTGAAAGTAGTGAAGTAAAAAATACCTGAAAAAAGTGTCCCCCTTTAATCAAAAATCGACGGGTCTGAGCGTTTTTTCAAAAATGTTGACGAGGTTCCTGCAAATAGCTGCTTCGTTTTCGGTTGGCCACCCTGTATAAACCGATAGTTTTTGTTAAATAAAACCAGAATTAGTGAAATTATACTATATATTATTTGATAACAATATTTTTTTTATTTTTTCATTGGCGAAAAGAGCAACTCTAGGTGATCTCAAAAGAATCTACATATTTGTAATTATTGTTTTAGAATTTATATAAAGAATATTACATAAACACATGAACAATATTGCTATAAAGAATTATTTATGTAACGGAAGAAATAAACAAACTGTAAAGGTCTTCCAAAACTAAGTTTCCTTACACTTAATTTAAAAATAATATCATTTATTTATCTGTTACGAAAAACAAATAAAATACATTTTATTGGGTCATATTTTTCGTTGATTTTTGCTAATTTATTGTTAATAATGTTTTAAATAGTTTTATTTACCTGTAAGTCATGAACAACTTGATTTATCACAGGAAGGTCATCATGATTAGGCTTGGTACAACTTTGTATTGTAATAAAAAGTTTTAAAACTTCCCTGTAATGCTCTAGGGGTTTGTGAATAAATGTTGTTATATCAGGCCTTCTTCTAGGTATTTGTGGCACTCGAAGAAATCTATAAAATAGAAAGTATTACTAAAATAGATTAAAAACCAAATATGTATTAATAAAATTGGATAATTTACCTACAAAATTCCGAGTTGCAATTTTTGGTTTTGTTGGCAAGAATGCAATCAGCTTTTTTGATTCCTGAACAATACCTCTTGTAAGCAGTCATTAGTTCTTGCAGTTTAAGAAAATAAGTTTTTGCTAAAATGTGTAATTGTGGCTCTCCATCGTCCTGCACCAGATGGTCCAAAATATCTTCTGTTATTCTAAGAATCTAAAAAAATAAATATACCCGTATTATTAAACATAATTCAAACTTTTTGAGAATTTAAAACAATCATTGGTCTGAGAAGTATAGCCGGAGTGACTCGGTTGGATAAAGTAAAGAATAGTGATATAAGAGAACGCTGTGGTGTAAAAGAAGATATGGTGACAAAGATAGATAAAGGAATGGTTAGATGGTTTGGACACGTAGAAAGGATGGATGAAGGAAGATTGACGAAACAAATTTATAAGGCGAGTGTAAATGGACAAGTCGGTAGAGGTCGACCTCGGAGAACATGTCTTGATCAGATCAACATTGTTTTGAAGAAAGGCCAGGTCAAGAGTACTAACAACCGACGAGCATGTATGAGAGCACTGATGAAAGTAAAGGAAGCAAAAGATGTATGTAAGAACCATTTGGAGTAACTGCGCGGGAAATTCAAAAAGTCACAGACTTATCAAACTGCCCTCGTAGATACACTGCCGTTATTGCCTGTGATGATATTAGGTTGTTAGTTATAACTAAATGAGTATTTAATAAGTTCCTTTGTGTTGGTACATTACTTTGATAATTACCTCTTCACAATTTTGAAATAGTATCCTATGCTCTGAAGGTGTTATAAGATCTTTTCGCTCAGCTAGTGCAGAAACAAATCGTGTAATAGCAAATTGCAAGCCTGTTGAATATTGCTGCTCTTTGCTAATCAATTGAAACATGGCTTTTTTCCTGTTTTCGTCGGGGTTGTTTGTTGGTTTCTAAAACATTAAAAAAAAAAGATTAAGCATTAAGATCATGAATTAATCCTAGCAGATACCTCGTTTGTAAAACAATATAAATAAATACAGGGTGTCCCAACGAAAAGTACCTACCCTAAATAACTGAGAAGGTAATAACTTTCTAAAAAAGTGGTTAAAATACGTTGACCTTGATTTCAAGGGGACACATTTTACCATAATACTTGTATGCGTAACGTCACCCCTCTACCCTACACGGTCACCCCCTTAAAATATTTATATTGCAAGTGGGGTTGAGTGATACCTCTTTTAAAAGATCTTTGAATTCTCTTCTCTAATTTTTATAAAAATTAATAATGGGTTTATGCAGGTAGCTGTTTTAATAATTTCTGGTTTTAAAAATAAAAACACGAATGATAGAATTTAAATTATTGTATGTATTGTATGTATGTCTTGAGTAACCGCAACATAAGCATTGGTACCTGATGGAGAGCTACGAAATGTTACGTGCTCTCTACGCTGCTGTATGGCGTGGAAGGGTGGACATTAAGACTAAAAACAATGAGAAAATTAGAAGCTTTTGAAATGTGGCTATATAGACGCATGCTAAGAATACCATGGACTGAAAGAGTAACCAATACGAAGATATTGAGAAGAATGAATAAAGATCTGGAATTGCTTGCAACGGTTAAGAAAAAAAAACATCCTACCTGGGCCATGTGTTTCGTAATGACAAGTATGGTCTATTGCAACTTATCATGGAGGGAAAGATAGAAGGAAGGAGAGGATTGGGCAGAAAGAAACAATCCTGGATGAAAAACTTGTGTGAATGGTTTCAAATACCAAAAGCTTCAACTATATTTCATGCGGCGCAGAACAGAGAAACCTATCACATGTTGGTCGCCAATCTTCGGTAGAAGACGGCACAGAAAGAAAAAGATTGTGCAAACTGATCTTCTTTTATTTCCATAAAATGGTATAATCTTTTTTCAAATGCTTCGCGGACATTTCTGAGCACATCTTAAGTCAATAAACGGCATTCTCGAAAGATTCTTTAACGCAAATCTTCCAGATACCTTCGATTTTAAATGATCCCAGAAAGAGAAATCTAAAGGGGTTTAAATCGGGTGACCGGGCTGGCCACTACACAGGTCCTCTTCTTCCAATTCATCGACCAGGAAAGTGATTATTCAGAAATTGACGGAACAGTACAGCAAAATGTGGTGGTGCACCATCTTATTGAAAAAAACAGTTTGTGCTCCAAAAAGCCGTTGTCGTCTTCAAGAATTTGGGTAATCATTGGATTGATTTAATTTTTTAACAGATGAAAGTAAGTGTCGCCATTTAGGTTATCAGCAATAAAAACGGCCCGACAATGTAGTCCCCTAAAATACTAGCCCAAACATTTAATTTTTGAAACTTTTGGCTATTTTTTTTTTCGGGTTGCCACCCTGTATAACATTGTAAATCAATAATGTCCTTATATACTCACACATGTAATGGCTAAAAAAGGACAAAGAGTTTATTGTACTGATTTCAGATAATTTCTTATCCCATCAAAAACATAAATGTAAAATGAGAGCCAAGTTCAATGGTCAGTCCTGAAATTTATTTATAATGACATAAAATATCACCAACTTAAAATATCATTTAAACATACAATATACACAAATTCCGACATAAACACTAAAATGTATATACATAGTTTATAAAGCAGATATACAGATATCATGAAGTGGTAAAATATAAATTATAAATTACTGAACATTCAAATCACAAATATATTTTTTAAATTTGCTAATAGAGATATCAAAAAGTGGAAGGTTATCCAGTGAATTTGCGAGTCTCATAGATCTAGGAATAAATGTGTGAAATGCATAATTAAATCTATGAATTGGTACGTAAAATGTTCGACTCTGCCTTGTAGTCCTTGTTGGAACAAAGAGACTAATTTTACTCAAGAGGTGGGGGCATGTACATGTACCATTTATGATTTTAAAAAGTAACGTAAGATATTTCTGTTTCCTACGGTTCTCAAGAGAGCAGATTCGCAGCTGTTGCAGCCACACGGCATAGTCTTGATAGACATGTAGCTTAAATGCAATATAACGTAAAAAGTTGTTTTGAACATGTTCGAGTTTCCTAATATAAACTAAGTAATGAGGAGACCATACAGAGGAACAGTAATCAAGGTGTGTTCTGACTAACGAAAAATACAAAAGTTTAATTGAACTAACACCAGTTAAATCACGAGTAGTTCTCTTAACGAAACCCAACATTTTCATGGACTTTCTTACAACAGAAGTAATGTGGTGGTTGAAGGTGAATAATTTGTCGAGAATTACTCCTAAAACCCTTATCCGATTGACTGTACCTAGCAGTTGACCATTTATGTTGTTATTGAGTGTGATTAAGTGTTGGGTACGACAGAAGCGAATATGTGACATTTACTGGCATTAAGCTCCATACCGTTAAGAGTGCACCATTCAGAAAGGTTACCCAATTCTGATTGCAATACTCCAACATCCTCATGACCTTTAATAATTTTGAAACACTTCAGATCATCTGCAAATAGTAAAGCATTAGTATGACGAAAACAACTAACAATATCATTGATAAATAGATTAAATAATAATGGACCTAAGTGTAAACCCTGGGGAACACCCGATGTCACTGAAAATTTATGGGAATGGAAATGGTTTAGCCGAACCTGTTGAGCCCTATTGGTTAAGTAACTGCGAAGCCACCGCAAGACTGAACCACCAATGCCAAGAAAATCAATCTTCTGAAGCAGAAGACCATGATTCACCTTGTCAAAAGCTTTGGAAAAATCAGTATATAGGGAATCAACCTGCAGTCCCCTCTTAAGCAATTGTTGCAAGCAATTGTTGTTATAAATAAATTTCAGGACTGACCATTGAACTTGGCTCTCATTTCACATTTATGTTTTTGTACAGAAATTATTAGTAGGTAAGTATTCGTAATAAAATTAATACCAAATAGTTTTCGTTATCATACTGTATTTTGCCACATTTACGGGGTATAATTGTGTTTTTGGTATTATTTTCTATATTTCCTTGCATCTTTGATAATTTCCGTGCTCTACAGGCAGCTGTAGGAGCCGATGTATTGTTAGACCGTTTACATTAAAAGAAGCAATACCACTGGGTGCAGCTACTGCAACTGACATATTCATTCGCTTCTCAACCCAGTTTTTAATTGTATTAATTAAATAACTTTTTCCCCTGCCGCCTATCCCACTTACAAATATTCTCAAAGTTGTAGATTCATCTAATAAAGTCTTAAAGATCTTGTGAAAATACGTTTTTGGTCTACATTAATACCTTCTACCAGATACCAAATCTTAAGCATTTCTGAAATCTTCCATTGCATTCACAGCTTCAACAGGTAAAAAGTCCAGTGAATTCTCTAGACCATCATCTTCCTGTCGATCTCTTTCAATTTTCGCTACTTTTTCTTCAATCATTTCAAACGCTCTCTTTATGTCATTTATGAATTATGTCTCCATTTCTCCGTAATCAAGTCCTTCCTTAATTAGATCTTTTAGAAAAGTGAAGGCTTCATTTAAGTATTTTGTCCAGACTTCAGTACAGCCATGGATAAAACATTAACAAAAGCGAAAAATAGTATTTTTCTGAGTATTTATTTACGTCGTAAGAATAATGATTTAATAAATAAGGGTAGTTTTCCAGTTACAGCACAAGAGCGCATTGTGCGGCATAATACTCAATATAGGGTGTTCCAACTACAGCAACGCCTCGCTCAACCGGGCACTTTAAAAAGTACTGCTTAAGCGTAATGCGTGACGGATACCAACTCAGTAGTATAAAATATAAGATGTTTTTTTCCTTTAAGTTGGCGTTGATAAAAATTTTATTTACATTGTTGTTGATAATTTTTTTTATTGAGGTAATTTCTATTCCTTTCAAAGTAATCTTATAAAAATAATAAAGAGTGAATTAAAACTATGTTAAAGAATATGTGTGGATGAAGGTATGACATCGGCTACTTTACTTTTTTTCCTATAAATGTGGTTAAATATTCATTTTCATAACCACAACTCTAAACCAATTTATTTAACAGGAATATATTTTTGTCAGCACTGCAAAAATTATCAACCAATTGTTATATACCACTTTAAGTCTACATTTATAATTTATAAGTCAATAAATGTTTCTTTCTTCCAACACTAAGCCTAGTGCACTCTGCTGGTAGACTAATGGATGTTCCAATTCAACATCAGCACACTACTGCATTGTGCGACACTGAGTCGAATTATGCTCGGTAGTTGGAAAACAGGATAGGTCTCTGTCGTTTCTTTAAATAATTATATTTTTACATACTATAGGCCTCTTCGTTTGTCATGCTCACGCTGCTCAAAACTGATTTGAGCAGTATTCGACTGTTCGTTTGTTGTAAGCAATTGGTCAGAGACCGTTCGTTTGACAGGAGCAAGTTGCTATATACCAGATAAAGCAGTATTTATTTGCTCCTCTAATTTAGGTAGAGCAGAAAAATCATATCAGTTTAATCTAGCAGAATTTTAAAAATCGGACAATAAAAATGAATAGAAAATTCAGTATAATTAATGGTGAAGTGACTGATGCAAATTATGAGTTGAAAAATTATTTACTTAACGAAATGAAAAGTTGATGGGCAATTTGGTTGTTTTTTGTTAGGATCAAATATCAAATTGTTTTGGTAGGGGTTTTGTGTTTCCTTGAATTCAGCAGTTGGTAAATGCTCTTCGTGGATTTGTATCACGAAAATCATATTAATCTGTACATTTATGTAATTTATTGAGCAGCGTGAGCATAACAAAAGAACAGGCCTTATAACAACTTTTAACGAGACCAAAATCACTAAATATGACAGATTTAATCCATTATTTTGTTTTAAGTAATTCTGCTATGGCATTTTTTAGCGTCAATGCAAACCTTAATTGGCAATCTAAAACCTCTGTCGACCAGACTGACGTGTAATGTGTATTAGCTAGTAATAATTTGATTATTATTTAATTATTTACAATAATGATCTTACACTATTGATGTGCGCTAAATATTAAAATAATAATTAATACTAAATCCCAGTAATAACGTAATAAATACGAAAGTTCGACTATACTTTTAGTTATAAGTAGTTATGAGTACTAAAACTAATATGTTTAGATTAAAAAAATTAAGGGGGGTATTTCATTCATTAAATATTTACGTAAACACCTTAAAATCCTCATAAAGACCTGCTGTCATACATTTTGATTGCTGATTCTTACATTACAGGCACTATAAGTAAGTGTTCCTAATAAAATCAATTAATTGAAAAATTATAATAAAATATATGTATCTCGCAATTTATGAGCCAAATTTGACATGTTTTTGTGAAATAGTTTTTGAGTTATGAGGGGGTCAAAAGTAGCTCCAAATGGTTCGTGTAATATTACACACGGTACCGCTCATCATTCTGTTAGCTTGACACGCTACCGCATGTCTTGATCAAAAATGAGTAGCAAAAAAAAACAAAAACTCATTGTATAAGGTAAATAAACGCTTTCTTGAAGTTAGTTCTGGCCTAGTAATTAACCCTGAGTAACCCACCTGAAAGAAAGAAACTATTCCATAAAGAAAAATTCCCCACTACAGAAGAAATCGAAAACAGGAAAGAAGAATATCAACATAAATTAAAAAAAAAATTAGAACCCATTGAAGAACTAGACGAAAGAGACATAGACAACCTCTCGAACAAAATAAAAAGCGACATCCAAACAGTTACCAAAAAACTCTGCACTAATAAAAAACGAAAACATAAAAGTAAATTAAGCCCCAACACAATCAGCTTGATGAAAAAAAGACGTAAAACCAATAAAGATTCAGATACATATGGAGAATTAAACAAAAAAGTCAGAAAGGAGATTAGAATCAGAGAATACAAGGCAAAAATTGTACGTCAAACCATAAAAGATAACAGCAATATGAAGGTGCTAAGTAGGAAGCTAAGCGCAGGCAAACAAAAAATAAATAAGATGAAAAACCAGCAGGAAATTTTAATAACGGATAAAGCAGTGATTACTACAATTGTGGAAAACTTCTACCGTGAGCTATACACTTCCACAACAGCGATGGCAGACTCTAGCCGACAAAAACCAAAAATTAGGAACGTAGGCTCGGAAGAAATACCAGAAATTACAACTTCCGAAATATATGCAGCACTTAAACAGATGAAAAATCGTAAGGCACCTGGCGAAGATAATATAACTTGCGAAATGCTAAAAAACGGAGGAACAACATTAATACACGCCCTAAAATTATTATTCAACAAATGCCTGGATGAAGGTAAAATATCAAAAGGCTGGCATAACGCGGAGGTCATACTAATATTTAAAAAGGAGGATAACACCGACATCGAGAATTATCGCCCGATAAGTCTACTCTCTCTCTTATATAAATTATTAATGAGAATCGTAACAAACAGACTAACATTAAAGCTTGACCAATTCCAACCAGTAGAGCAAGCTGGGTTTAGAAAAGGCTACAGTACTTTGGATCACCTCCAGACACTAAAATTACTTATTGAAAAAGCAAATGAATATAACATCCAACTTCACCTAGCCTTTGTAGACTATAGAAAGGCCTTCGACTCTTTAGAAATATCCTCTCATCAATGGATGATGCTAGAATAGATTCCAGATACTCGCAGCTTATAAAAAACATATACGAAAATGCCACCTTCTCCGTCCAAATAGATCAGGATACTAAGACGAATACAATCCCGGTAGGTCGAGGTGTACGCCAAGGAGACATAATTTCCCCAAAATTGTTTACGCTGGTCCTAGAGAACATGTTTAAGAAGATACAGTGGGAAAAGAAAGGAATTAAAATCGACGGCTCTTATCTAAATCACCTACGCTTTGCTGATGACATTGTACTTATTAGCTGCAACATAAACGAACTAAAACAATGCTAGAAGATCTAAAGCACATATCGTCGACAGTGGGACTCGAGATGAATGTCAGCAAAACTAAAATAATGAGTCCAACAGGAGAACATTTGGAAATTCAAGGCCAAATAATAGAAAACGTAGATCAGTACATATACCTTGGACATGCAGTAAAGCTTGGAAAGGAAAATCAAACGGCGGAGATTGGCAGAAGAGTAGCTTTGACATGGTCGGCTTTTGGAAAGCTCCAATATATATTTAAAGATGACAATATGCCCATAAGCTTGAAACGGAAGGTATATGAAACTTGCATACTGCCAGTCTCAACTTACGGTCTAGAAACCGCCACATTAACTAAACAAAGCGTAAAAAGACTTAGAACGACGCAACGAGCAATAGAATTAAGAATGCTTGGGATAAGTCTGAGGGACAGAGTACGTAATGAGACCATTCGACAAAGAACCAAAGTCACCGATATCATAGAGCGTGTCGCACACCTTAAGTGGCAATGGACTGGACATGTGGCTAGACAAAACGACAGCAGATGGACAAAAAAGTTAATTCAGTGGAGACCCAGAGAAACAAAAAGAAGCATAGGTAGACCTCCAAAAAGATGGCTAGATGATGTGAAGAGAACAGCGGGCACCTATTGGCAGCAAACAGCTAAAGACAGAAACGCATGGAAGAGATTAGAAGAGGCCTATGTCCTGCAGTGGGCAATAATTGGCTGAAGAAGAACTCACCTGGGACCCTATTTTTGAAAATTAGGGAGTAGAGCAACCGAGAGTAGGGAAGACCAATAGGGAAAAATCACTTAACGCAAGATGGCGCTGTCAATGCCAAAATATCGGATCGAGGTGTGAACAACAAATATTCTGTCATTTCATCACTTATAATAACAAAGTTTTCATTGAAGGGAATTTTATTTATCTCAGAGATTGAGTTGATTTTTTGTGTTAAACTATTGAGTTGAAGCAGGAATTAAGGTTTATTTTCGATGTTTTAGTTTTATTGTCGCTTGATTCTTGTTAAATACTCAGGTATCAATTTTGGTTTGTTTTCGAAGTTTTTCAGTTCTGTTGTCCCTGGAATTCTTGTTGCAATGCCTATGAAAGTGGAAATATCAATTTAGGACATATTGTATTATGTGGGTGAACGTGTTCAACCAATTAAGAAATGTGAAGAGATGTTTAAGGCTGGCCACATTATTTTATGTGGAACTGACGGTCTCAATGAAAAAATTACAAAAAGTTTATGCATGAAATCCTCTACAGTTCTACAATCCCCTTTTGAAATCACCATAAGGCTAGATGAGACATGGTTTCGTGAATTTTCCAGTAAAGCCGGTTTGGAAGGATATCAAACTTACCACTGAAAAAATAATCTTGCTTGCTGCAAACAAACATAAACATTGAGATTGGTTTTCCTATCTTGAAGATCTTTCATTTCTGAGCTGCCTTAGGATTTAAAGGAAATTTATGCAAATATATAATCAAATTGCCATATGTAGAGCATTGTGGAACAGAGCATAAATTATTCGCGTTTTTATCTTTATATCACCCTTTTTAATCCTTTGCAAATAATATATAAAGTTCACTTTACACCCATATAAACAAATGGAGTTTAGTTTGTTGTTCACATTTCGAGAAGTTCATACGATTAATAATAGATGTCACTCACTTCGTGATTCTTCCCTATAACGTGACATTTAAGGACCCAAAACCTCCTTTTTTTGTTTTTTTTTTTTAATTATAATCTCTATCTTGTATTTTAATATAACCGGTGCATACAGTTTAACATATCTAGTAGGTACATCATTTTATTTTATTTTATTTTATTTATTTGGGATACAAACATGACAAACCCATAAAAGTATCCACTAATAGTTACACATAATTTTACAAATTAGGTAAAAAAGAAAATATAAATATAATCATATAACTACATTAAATAAAGTAAATACTAGTATAAAAAAAAAAGAGAGAAAAAAGAGAGAACAAGAGTAGGTAATAAAACAAAATTAAATTTGCAAAAAATAGTCTTTCAGTAGTTTTTTAATCAAATCTGCACTGTGGTAAAAAATATCCATTTCAACAATACTGGACAATTTATTATAAGTATTTGTTATTCTGTGAGCAGGAGAATTTAGAAAATAATTGGTGAGTGCCTGATGTGTGTTAAAGGTAAAATTGTTTCTAGTTGAGTGGCTGGGAATACGAAGTGTTATGAAGTTTGTAAGTTCAAGACAATCTATATTGTTATTGAGGATTTTGTGAATAAACAGTACATCCGCAATTTGCCTACCATGCTCTAGTGAAATTATCTTTAAGTTGGAACGAATACTTTGTCTATCCACATCGGGATAAAATTTCCTTTTACAATATGAAATAAACTTGTTCTGGACTGTTTCTAATTTTGAAATATAGACCGAATAACGCGGGTTCCAAATAGTAGAACCAAACATTAATATACTATTTACGTATGCCATATATAATGATCTAACGGTAAGGGGATTTTGAAGTTCAAAACATGTTCTGTATATGAAGCCCAACTGCTGATTAGCTTTTCTAGTTATATTACAAATATGCCGATCGAAAAGTAATTTAGAGTCTAAAAGAATACCAAGATCCCTAATCGTATATACAGCGTGTAATACGCTATTTAAAATTTCATATGTGTTGTAGTTCAAGTATGAATTACAACGAGAAAATTGTATATAATTACACTTTGAGACATTTAAAAACAAATTTTTTCTCACGCAGTAGTCGGATAAATTGTCTAAGTCTTCTTGCAATCGAACTCTGTCGTAAGCACATGAAATTGAGTGATATATTTTCAAATCATTGGCATACATAACAAACTTAGCAAATTGAAAGCAACTAGAGATGTCATTTATATATAAATTAAAAAGTAAAGGACCTAAATGGGACCCCTGAGGTACTCCTGAAGTAGTTACCACAGCCTTAGATTTAAGAGCACCTAAAATTACTTGTTGTGACCTATTTCTGACATATGAGTCGAACCATCTTAATAAATTACCATGTATACCGACTTCGGAAAGTTTTGAGACAAGGACGGAATGATCTATTTTGTCGAAGGCTTTACTGAAATCAGTATACACAGAATCAACGTTATGCCTATCATTTAGACTTTTAAGTATGTATTCAACGTATAGGAATAAATTTGCATCTACCGAACGTTTTTTCATGAAGCCATGCTGTTCAATGTTAAGTAGGTTTTTTACGTCATGATAAAGAAAATCAAAAATGATACTTTCAAACACCTTACTAAAGATGTTTAATTTAGAAATAGGTCTATAATTTTCAACTCTATTCTTGCTTCCAGATTTATGAATTGGTGTAATAAAGGCTGTTTTCCATGTATCAGGAAATTGACCTAAACTGAGAGATTTATTAAATAGCAAAAATAATGGCTCTATTAGCGATACCTTACAATTTTTAATAAAATCAGTAGGTAAATTATCTGGCCCAGGACCTTTATTGGGTAAATTTTCAATTTTTTTGTCAATAATTTTACGAGTAATTATGTAGTTAGAAATATTTAGTGGTGTGTTAGTATACATATTACCAAAGTTACTAGCATCACTACTTACAAAAACAGAAGAGAAATAATCTAAAAATATATCACAAATTTTCTGTAAGTTGGTAGTAGGGCTCTGAGCAGTGAGCAAGTTATTAAGGAAATTATTTGTTTTTCTTTTGCTTTTTACAAATTGCCAAAAATATTTAGAATTATGAATAATATTCGTTTCTATAGTAGTCAAGTATTTTTTATAATCTTCCTTTATTAAAAATTTTGATCTGCCTCGTAAAATTTTGAATGTTAAGTAATCTAAGTTATTATGGTATTTCTTCCATCGACAGTGAAATTTAATTTTTTCTTTAATCACTTTTATTGTAGAAGAAGAGAACCAATGAGGGTATTTTTTATAATAGCTGGAATATTGAGGTACATGTGAGTGAACTATCTGGTCAATAATATTGTAAAACAGATTAATTGCTCTATTTATGTCAATTAAATGAAATTTAGCTTACAGTTTAACATATCTAGTACATCATAGCTCGGATTAAAGTAAATTAGGTCACTGGTTGCATCGTTTTACTACAATAATAATGTATAGCAATCTTTAAAGAATATTATGGTGGGAAGAAATTATGGAAGATGCTGAAGATGCTGAGAAATTTTATAACGTAAGGCGGACATTACTTCCAAAAAAGATCCTTTCGATCTGTCTGATGAAAAATGTTTAAAGTTATTTAGTCTTATAAAGCCTTTGTGTGTGAATCTTATAAATATGGTCAGGCCTTTTAAATTCACAAACCTATTAGAACATAAGCATTAACATTACAAAATAATAACTATGGCACACAGCCAAACGTGCCTTTTTTGACACTTTCTGGCTGTTTATTGAGCAATGAAGTGCCCCATTTATTTGTATTCTTGACAATACCCTTCGCTCAATGTCACTATCATACTTTCCATCTCTCGTAAACTTTGAACCCAAGTACACAAATTCATTTACTTGTTTCACTCTTTTTCCATTAATCAAAACTTTACAGTTTGTCATGCTCTCTTCTCTTTCTAAAACCATTACTTTAGTTTTGCTTACATTTACTTTCATCCCTTTGATTTTCAGGGCATCATGCATAATATTAACCATGGCCTGTAACTCCTCTTCAGATGACGCTAATATGACTTGATCATCGACATAAAGAAGGCATTTGACAATTTTCAATGACATTTTCAATCCATACGCATCCTCTTTCAAATATTTTAAACAATTGTCTATATATAAGTTAAACAGCCATGGCAAAGCCACACATCCCTATCTCACACCTTCTTCGATGTTAAGCCAGACCGTGCAAACTTCGTTTATCCTGACACAAGCAGTGAAACCCACGTAAAGTGATTACAGTGCTCGTATTAAACTACCGCTCACCCCATACATAGACAATGTCGACCACAATTCACTCCTTACCTGTCATAGGCCTTTTCCAAGTCTAATCAATAAATAATAAATAAAGTAAATAAATGTAAAACTAAACAAAATAATCCAAAAACATGTATTTATTTAAAACATACATAACATATCTAACAAAATAATGGAAATAAATAATATTAAAAATTAAATAATAGGTAAAAACAAAAAAGGTAGTAAAACATAAAGAAAATTACAAAAACCATTTTTATAAAAAAAACACATAAAAGTCTATAATATTGTAACGAGTATAATACCGTGTTATAGAAAATACTACCAATCTTTGATCTTTTGTTTCGCCATACAGAATTTAAAAGCTTCAAATTATTTTATAAAAAGATTTAAAATTTATTACTTGTTCCTTAAGTCTCAAAAGTTTAAGTCATCGTTACAATATTGTTATAAATTTAAACATAACTTTTACTCCATGTTACAAAAATTTAAAACATTTTAATATATTTTTTAAACAATATTAAACAAGCATAATTTTTAAAAATATTGTTACACATTTTTTTATTGTAGCTGTAAAAAGCACATGTTTTTATTTCACACAAAATAAATTAAATCAACATAAATGCATATTGTGGTACTCAAATATTTATTTAAATAATAGGTATGTCTAGGAGGGATGTATGATGGTTTTATTTAAAAATAGTTAAAACCTTACAGACAAAACAAAGAGATATCCGGTTTTTGTAAATAGGTAAATGTATAAATGCCTACATTATAAATGCTAATCTTCAGGTTAAAAAATACAATCCAAGGTTCCAGTTTGGAAATTAACATTGCAATTAGGAAGGCTTTCGGTCCAAGGATCCTACCATTCGGAGCTTCTTATTGACACACTCAGGAAAAGGCCTGTAGAATAGACCTCTTTAGAGCATAGTCTACCAAATTGTTGGTTAGAAATAAAAAGGACGCTACTAACAGCTAATGAAAAGATTTTTTTGTTAAGACCTGGGTCTTTATTCAGACAAATAGCTCTCGTTGATTGGAGAGATGGTGAAGATGCAGCTCCCCAAATTTAAAAACAATACTCCTGGCTTTTGCTTTAGCTGTGTTACACTTTTAGTAAATTTGCAGATTTGAGCTGTTATTATAGCCGTGGCTTTAATTTTAAGGATCCTACCATTCAGAGCTTCTTATTGACACACTCAGAAAAAAGCATGTAGAATAGACCTCTTTAGAGCATAGTCTACAAAATTGTTTGTTTAAAAATAAAAAGGTCTCTGCGAACAGCTAACGAAGAGAGTTTCTCTGTTAAGACCTGGGTCGTTAAGCAGACAAATAGCTCTCGTATGTTGGAGCGATTGTGGAGATAAAGATTCCCAAATTTAAAAACAATCGCTTTATTTTAGCTGTGCTACACTTTGGTGCTAAATTTAAGCTGTTGTTATAGCCATGAGTTTTGGTTTAAGGATCCTACCATTCGGAGCGCTTCTTATTGACACACTCAGGAGAAGGCCAGTAGAATAGACCTCTTTAGAGCATAGTCTACAAAGGTGTTTGTTAGAAAGAAAATGGAATTTACAAACCGCTAAAGAAGAGAGTTATGGGTCGTTATTTAAACAAATAGCTCTATTTGGTTGTAGCCATGATGGAGATTCAGCTCCCCAAATGTAAAAACAATACTCCTGGCGTGGTTTTATTTTAGCCGTGATACACTCTGTTAGTTAATTTGCAGCCTTAAGCTGTTTTCATAACCATGGGACGCCACGTTGATGCTTACTTAAATCATTTAGGTACAAAAGCAATGCTTACCCTATTAATTGCTTTACTAATAAGAAGGACCTGATCGTTCAGATTCATATAATATTTGCCGGAATTTTTTTTTAGTTAGTTGACATTTAGGAAGCATTAACTGACACTAAGTTCTTTTAAAAATATCTAATGATGAAAAGGATTATTTACAATAAAATAAGGAAACCTTTTATTAACAGGACAATTGTAGCATACACAAACAAATTATATTTCTAGTTTAGCAGATTTGTGTAATAATGTTGGTTTGCTCCAGTTTAAAAAAGTTTTTAACTTGCTTTAATGATACAACTTTCACAAACTAAAAGTTCAAAAAAATATACAGAATATTTATGTATAAAACATTTTTAATCCGTTTTAATTAAATATTTAAACAAGCAGTGATTAAAAATAAATTAAAAAAATTATGCAAAAAGCAATATGCTACAAAGTTTGATTTATAATATTTTGTTTAAAAATTAGATTATTATAAAGTTCATTACAATAACTAAAATTTATTTTGTGTAACCAATAAAGAAAAAAATTTACCTAATAAAAACAAAATATACTGATTTTCAAAATCTGATCACCCATCCGGAAAGGGTCGATGAATAACAACGAATTTTTCTTTATTCAAATAAGAAATGATAATACGAATAAAAATTTTGATAAGTGTACACTTTTTAAAGTGTAATCAAGCACACCTGCACAAATGTTATTAAAATTGATCAAATAAATTTTGTTTGAAAGTCAGTATGTTAACAAATTGGTTACACAATAACGAAGTTATTTACTGTGGGCTTTAAGCTTTTTTGTGATATTTTAAAACCGCGTAAGCGTCTTCTGGTTTTAATTGAGATATGTGCCTCTTATTAACCGTAAAACACCCCTTCTGCGCTAATCTTCGGTTTATTTATTATTAACAAATTGTTAATTGTGTATGATCTTTACATTCGATATCGGTTCGGTTAATTTTGCAAAGAAGATCAATCAAAAAAATTATACAATAACACCATTACCAACCTCTGAGCTAAACGTGACCTGCGGAAGATGTAGTTTTCTTTTGTTGTATTCGCCCGAAGCGGTATTGGTCGAACACACTGTAGACGGCCTTCGTTGCATTATATTCGAACTGGAGTTGACAGGAAGAACCGAAGTACTGCTCAAATTGGTGCAAACTGCGATTGGCGTTGACAATCTTTTAACGCTTGGCAAAGAACCATTTCGCGAAGGATTTCGTCGAAATATTTCTAAAGTTAATTGACTTCCGTACGACCTGCAACAAATTGAAAATTAAAAAGTTTGAACGTATAGGTATCATGCGGCGAAATTAGCTGGTTTTTAAAAATAAGATTTATACATTTTAATTATTTTGAAACTTATAAAAAATTTTCAAAGTAATGTTTATTTCTATAATAAAATTGTTATCTAATGTGATAAATAACCGTATCACTAAAAAAGTACTTAGTATGTTTTGTAGATAATAAAAAAAATTTTATACAATTTTTTTAGTTAAATTTGGAAGAAAAGAATAGATCTAAAATACTCGATCACTATCGATTTCCCCACCTAAAATCGTGTAAGTTTGGGAATTTCACTAGCTACAATAAATTTTGAGGCATATTTGTAGGACAAATTTTCAAAAAAGAAGTGTAGAAATTTGAAATATCATCACACCCCGAATATACGTATGCTACAGGTTTACTCTTCGAATATGACTTAATATCCTCCTTACCTGATTAAATTCAAAATCTCTATTTCTGGGATCGTAACTACGTTGTGTTTATCCACGAAAATAATGTAATCACCAGGTAAAATTCCAGCTTTATCAGCAGGAAGTCCTTTTTCCACTCGTTCTATCCTTGGAGGATGAGTCCATACCACCGAAAACCCGAAACCGGATTTCGACGTTTTCGTTAACCGTTTGGTACACGTAAACGGGGTTCTGCCATTTCGGTTGCCTGTTGCTTTTCTCTGGGTGGCGGCCGAAGAAGCATCAGGCCCTTCCGTTGGATCCAGTTCCAAATATCTGTAAAAAAAATTAAATATTTGAACACAAGTCTGCTTTAAAGATGATTATGGGTACGACTCGAATATACAAATACAACACTTTACACTTTAAAATTTTAAACACGCCTTTATTATTCTTTATTCCTGGGTGACAATTGTATTTTTCTAATTCTTTATGCCCAAAATAAGAGAGAATAGCTATTATTTCACCAAAACTTCGCTTCTTTGGTCAAGACATTTAAAATGCACGTGTTTTTAAGATTATTTTAGATTTACAATTAATTCTAACTAGAGTTTAAAAACGTTCTGGAACTGCCAAGAAGTTTCTATTACAAGATACCTCACTATATGTTATAAGAGGTAGTGTGAGATTCTTACTCACTAAAAAAACCCCTCCTTTCTTCTTCGCTGTATGGTGGAACTACCCGAGAGCATTACTTCATCACACAGCTTTGTCCCTTTTTAGTCCATTGTTCCCTTCCGGTCTTCTTCTTTCCTCTTCGGGATATTTGCTGTCATATCAAACACACATGCCACTTGTGATTTCTGTTATATACTCCACGATATTGTTTGGTCCCAGGCGTTCTCCTATTACAGCTTCAGTTCTTCTCTTTTCTTCCTGCCACCTTAAACAGAAGAAGAAGGTATGTTCGGCATCGTCTTCGGCACTATCACAGTAATGGCAAGCCGGCGTATCTCTTATTTTAAATCTGTGTTAGTATGACATAAAACACCCGTGTCCAGACAGCAACTAAGCGATATAGTAGGTTATACTCCCATGATTTTTCTTATCCAGGAAGCAATTTCTGAGATAAGAGTCCTTGTCCACGCACCACCGTTAATTTCTGCCCATCTTTGTTGCCAGTTCTCCATCGAGTGCTCTCTTTCCGCTAATTTATCTGCTTTGTATTTTCCATTCAAGAAAGGAATCGTGGATATTGCTTTTAAAGTATGTGGTGTAAGTAAAAGAAGGAAAGGATGCAGGTTACAGAAAATGTGAGTTGAGGTTTAAAAAGCAGTGTCAGAAAGGAAGAAAGCCTGGCTAGATAGACTAGCTACAAAAACCAATCAAAGAATGCAAAAGGCAACGATTGAGGATGTAAACAAGGCAAAGAATGAGTATAAAAGGTTAAAAGGTGTGGCAAAAGAGGTTGTGGCAAAAAAGAAGGAGAGTGATAAAGATGAATTTGATAAAAGGTTATCTGACGATTTTCAAAACAATATTAAACTCTTCTGGAAGTCCATAAGAACAGCCAGAGGTAAAAATATTACCTCGCAATTGGAAAGATTTAGAAACCAAGATGGTAGTATGGTAAAATGAAGGAATACTTCGAAAGTTTATTTGAGAAAGAAGATACACAAGAACAGGCCCCATTCGAAGACATGAGTAAAAGTTGCAATGAAAGTGAAATTACTACGACAGAAATTGTGGAAGCGTTGAACAGTATGAAATTGGGTAAAGCTGCTGGGTACGACAGGATAACAGTTGAAATGCTGAAGGCTGGACAAAACGTGGTAGCTAGTCTACTGGACCGCCTTTTTAACCATTGTTGGTGTGTACCAGACGACTGGTGCAAGGCCGTTATCGTGCCGCTTTACAAAGTAAAAAGGTTCGCAGCAGGACTGTAAGAACTACCGAGGTATTAGTTTACTCAGCATAATTGGCAAACTGTATGCAAAAATATTGATTAAAAGAGTAACGAATTAAACTGAGATGATATGGGATGTGCAAGCAGGATTTAGAAGAGGAAGGAGATGTATGGATCAGGTCTTGTCATTACGAGGTATAGTCAAAAAATTCTTGGCTAGAAGTCAGAAGGACTATTGCGCTTTTATAGACTTGGAAAAGGCCCATTACAGAGTGGTAAGGAGTGAATTGTGGTCTACATTGTCTCCACTTCATCGTTGAACCTCTCCCTTAACATATGTTCCAGGAGTTTTCCCATGGCATCGACTAGGCATATTGGTCTGTAGGTGGTCTCGTGTTGGCCCTGCTTACGCGGTTTTTCCAGCAGTACTAGTCTAGCCTTTTTCCACGCATGGGGGAATTTCCCTTTTAGAAGCTGTCGATTCATAATGTTTAGACATTCTTCGGGTAATTTTCTAGCTACATATTGGATTATTTCCGGCGGTATCCGGTCAGGTACTGGTGCCTATTACCATGCGTTCCCAGTTTATTATCTCATGTTTTGGGTATAACTTCTCTACTTCTTCTAGTATCGTCTCGTCCGATAATTGAGTATAGAGTCTTAGACCAAGTGACTTTGCCACTATTTTATAGTCATTTTCCCATACGTTGCTTTCAACCTCTTCCAGTACACATTTCCACGCATCTTTCTTTGCTTTTTGGATAGCTTTCTTGAGGTATACCCTTTTTTCTCTATACCGGTTTCTGGCGTCTTTTTTATCTTTTTCCGTTACATTTGTTAGCTTGTTTTTTCGTGTCATGTTTCTTTTTTTGGCAAAGCAGTCCTTCCTGATGTCTGCAATTTCTTGTAACCACCAGTGTACTGGCTTCTTGTTCGTACCCACGCTCTTTTTGGTTTTTAAGGTTTCAATGCAAGTACCGCTAATGAGTTCCATGAAGGTTTTTGGCGACATGCTGCTGTTTCCCCTTTTTATTATTTTTTGTTTTAATCTCTCTCCAAATATTTTCATCTTTGTTTCATCCACTTCCCAGCCTACGTACTTGCTTATTTTTGGCTGTGGTATTTTCTTATACCCTTTGCTGTTTCTCACTTCCAAGAATATGTAGCTGTGGTCTGAGAGGTTTTCTTCATCCCAGCTTATTTCTTGTATATATATATATATATATATATATATATATATATATATATATATATATATATTGTATACAGTTGTGAATATCTAAGTAAAATTTATTGTGTAGAAATATTGGAATAAAATTATTTAGTGTTAACAATCACCGAACCCAAAGAGTAATTATGATAACAATACTAAAACTCCGACTAATCTGGCAAAATGTGAACACACGACGCGATTTTGATGACGTTGGTTATTATTGATAAATCTCGCTTGGACATTGGTTGTTTTTAAAAAAAACCTTCAATTGTATTAATATAAAATTGCTTTCTATAAAAAATATCAAGATCCTTTCCTAAATTGAAGCTATATTGTCTTTAGAAAATGTAGGAAATTCCGATTCATTTTTGCAATTTGACTAAAAAATGGTCGATATATGATATTTCTATAATTTTTTTTAAGAATAAAATGGGTGAAAAAAAATTAAGCTCATTACCTTAGGAACAAATTTTCGTCGGCATACTTTTGCTGTTCGTTCAAAACCGTTTTTGATGTTGACCGCGTTAAATCACTCTCCAAGTCCTGCAAGCAAATTAGTTCTTCAACGCTGGACCGACTTTCGCACATGTTCGCCTCTTTTCGATGATTCTCGACAGGACTAGTAGGTAGAAGACCGGATGTTATCGGGACGTTCGTAATGCTGCCTGTCGATTGGGGAAGAAGTCTGAAAAAACCGCTGATTCCCTGCAAATACAAATATTAGATATAATAATGTCAATTTTCCATTGTTAATGGCATGTCATTACTTCATTACTTTTACTTTTGACTTAAAAGCGTGGAATAGTGTGAAACCAAAAATGTTGATTTTAAGTTTGAAAAATAAAACAACTATTTTTTTCATAGCAAATATTTAAATAATTGTCTTTTTGCTCCATGTATAAAATTACAGGATAGACGCACAGCTCAACAATACAATGAGAATGATTGACTCCTATAGAATGGTTTTCAGTACTAAGTCACATCCCACCCCCAAGTCTGCGTCGCATAAACGCTCTGAACAGAGCGTTTAACAAGATACTGGACAACAAATAATTACCGATCCATACAGACATCGAGGACGCTAACCACAACCATATCTCATCTAGAAAACCACCAATTAAGACCGCACTTAATGCAATAAAAGACGAATGGAGCATCACCGAAGCTTGGTATCAGGAATGGACGTCGAAACAAAACAGTGATATCTTCTTCTTACAGTGTTTTGCTTTCTCAAGCGTTAACGACTCCCATATTGACTACTTCTTTGTATCTATCTCTATCCTGAGCTGCGTGGAGAAGTTCCTTAGCAATTAAACATGTCCATTGTCGGAGATTTTGAAGCCAGGATAGCTTTTTGCAGCCTATTCATTTTTCCCCTCGGTCTTGCCATTCAGAATAAGCCGAAGCAGACTATAACGCAGTCCACGCATCACATGTCCCAAGTATTCCAGTTTGCGGCGCTTGATTGTAGTTAAGAGCTCTCTATCGTGCCCTATTCTGATAAGTGCATTCTAGTTGGTATCTCGGCTTCTCCACGGAATTTCGAGCATCCTTCTGTACAGTCACATTTCGAATGCACTAATGCGGTCAATAATTTTTTGGTGAAGCGTCCATGTTTCGCAAGAGTACAACAGAATAGACCATACGTAGCACTTGGTAAACCTTTCCCGCAGATGAATGTTAAGTTGCTTGGCACAGAGTAGCGGCTCGAGTTTCAGAAATGCTCTTCTAGCTATTTCTATTCTAGCCTTGATTTCTTAGTCTGGATTCATCGACTGATTGATCCAGCTTCCAAAATACTTAAAGTGCTGAACTCTTTCTATATTCTCGCCATGAAGTGTTATTCTTTCCGGGCCAACATTCATTTTGCTAACAACCATAAATTAAGTTTTTTTGGCATTTTTTGGGCATCTATTACTTTTTTTGTTTATCTTATCTAACATACATTGTAATTCTTTCAATGATTTAGCTAGAAGCACAGTATCATCTGCTTATCGAATGTTACTAATGGTTTCGCCTCCAATCTTTATTCCTTCACCAGATTGTGTTGCCCCTTTTAATATATTCTCCGTGTAGAGGTTGAAAAGTGAAGGAGACAAAATACAACCCTGTCTCACAGCTCTCTTTATAGGTATCTGAGTGGTCTCCTCTCCATCTAATGTTACTGTCGCAGATTTATTCCAGTAGAGAGAAAATAACAAACGTATATCATTATTATCGAGGGGTATATTCTGCAGAGTTTGTAAGAGTTTGTTATGCTGTACGCGATCAAATGCCTCTTCGTAGTCGATAAAACATAGGTACACCGGCTTTCTTACCTCCCAACATCTTTAAAGTAGCGTGTTCATGCAAAATAGCGCTTCTCTGGTATCTAAGTCGCCTCGAAAGCCGAATTGTTCATCACTTATGCTTTCTTCGCATTTGTTGTGTATACGGTTTTGGACAACACGAAGTAGAACTTTTAGAGGGTGGCTCATGATACTTATCAGTCGAAAATCATTACAAGACGTGGCATTACTTTTCTTTGGCAAAAGGATGAACGTGGATTTCTGCCAGCTCACTGGAAGTTGACTGGTTTCATAAATATCATTGAAGATACGAGTTAGTACTGTAATGTTTTTAACGTCCAGTAATTTGAGCAAATCTCCTGGTATTTGATCTGGCCCCGGAGTTTTTCTAATTTTTAGTTGCCTGATTGTTTCGGACCGTATGATGTTTGGGCACTGTTCAGCTTCATTTTGCATTATCAACTCACCACCAAGCTTCGAGTTACCAATGAAAACCTGGTACACGCTGAATAGAATCAGAACGCAGCATGGCAGGTGCACCTATACTTTACACAAATGGGGCAAGAATTCAAGCCCCTCCTGCGAGTTCGGCGAAAACCAAACCGTCAAACGCATCGTGGAGAAATGCACTGAAACGGCTTATAACGACAGACCAGAAGATTTCCTATTAGCGACTCCAGAATCAATAGAGTTTATAAATTTGTTGAATGTTCGTTTGTAGTAATTTTGTTGTAATATATATGCTTTGTGTCTTAATAAGCCATACGCTAAATAAATAAAATAAGTTTAAATACTGAATTTTTTTAGGTTACTTTGAATTTCGTAACGATTAAAATTTCAGTGAAAATTCTTAATAAATAGTTAAGATCGTAGGTGGAAAGCAACCTTTCTTGACATTGAGGGGGCATTTAACAACTTAACTTCCAGTGCAATAGCACGGGCATTATTAAATCTACAGTTGGACGATCCGATTGTGAAATTCATAAGCCACATGCTATGCAATAGAGAAATCAAAGCTGAAATATCTGGATGATTTATAAGGAGATTCGTCACCAGAGGGACCCCACAGGGTGGGGTACTCTCGCCCCTACTGTGGAATCTCACACTCAATGAGTTTCTGCTACGAATGGAAAACTTCGGCTGCAAAATCGTGGCCTACGCTGATGACCAAGTTTTACTGGTCTCAGGAAAATTCCCGGAGATCCTATCTCAGATTATGCAAAATGCACTACATGAACTAGTTCATTGGAGCACAGGATGCAGTCTGGGCGTAAACCCAGAAAAAACAAAACTAGTACTTTTTAAGAGAAGAAACAAAATTTCCGTCTTTCCCCTTCCAGAAATTCTAATGTATGGATAATTAGTAAAGTGGCCAGCCCTAGAGAAGGAAGTCAACCATACAAAGGTAGGAAAAGTCCAGAGATTTGCATGTCTGCTGATCACAGGCTGTCTACGGACCACCCCAACAAAAGCCCTTAAAACGATTCTACATATACTACCAGTAGATCTGTTTGGAAAGAATGCGCAGCTAGTGCGGCTCACAGACTCAATGCTGCGACGCCATGGACCAAAACGCACTATGGTCCCTCTAGACTATTAGAGAATACGACCTGTGCACAAAAAACACTGATTACACTAAACCTACCCCTATGTTCGAAGGCGACTTATCCCTGGAAATTCCATCCAGAGAAGATTGGGCCGAGAATCTAGTGAAACCTCAGGGCGCAGTATTTTATACGGATGGCTCTAAACTAGAGGAAAGAAGACCCCTCACTAAGCCTGTCGTTTCATTTGTCTGAACACTGTAGTGTGTATCAAGACGAAATGATAGCTTTTACCGAGGCAGCTGTCTGAATACTCCGCAACGAACAAAAGTTCAGCGAGATATCCATTCTTTGCGACAGCCAGGCTGCTATCAAATCACTGAACTCAGTATA
Organism: Agelastica alni; assembly: GCA_950111635.1. Lineage (NCBI taxonomy): Eukaryota > Metazoa > Arthropoda > Insecta > Coleoptera > Chrysomelidae > Agelastica > Agelastica alni. Next base: position 39,845,068 of record OX467711.1, on the reverse strand, counting down.
CTTGACCTCTAGGGCAGCGGTGCAATGCCGTGCCGCCCTGAATGAGCTAGGATTTAAGTTTATATTGTCTAGGTACCTGGACACACCAGGCAACTGTAAAGCGGACGAGCTAGCAAGAGAGGGCACCACCCTCCCAGCTGTATCTGCCTCATCTCAGCAAGGAGTACCGATTGCAAATTGCCGGCTCCTCCTGCACAGCAAAGTAGTTCAAAAAGCCAAAGTGAGGGGGCAAAATGAACCCACATGCACATCATCGAAACAGATCTGGCCTAAACTAGATCTACGTCGAAATAAGGATGTTTTAACTCTATCCAGAAAGTCCATTAGAAATGCGATCGCGGCCATAACAGTACACTGGACAGGTGGATCCCACGGCGCATGGGAATCGCAGAGCTACGACACGACTTCTGTAGAACCTGTCACGATGAGGAAGAGGAGGAAACAATGGTACATCTTCTCTGCCATTGCCCTGCCCTAGGCAGAAAACGGCTTTATATACTAGGGCAACCGAACTTTGATGATTTAACTGATCTCAGCTTAGTTAGCATTAAGGACCTTACACTTTTTATTAAAAATTCCAACTGGTTCTCACGGTATACCAACGGGCCAAAAGGCCTAAGTGGGATCCCTCCGAACCACCGTTTTAACCTAACCTAACCTAGGTACTTACTCCTTGAGCAACATCTTTGATATCAAATGACATACATCCAAGAAATTCACTGGTCCTGAAATAGAAAAACAATCATTAATGAATTATTATAAAAAGTATGTGAATAATTTATAGTGATTACCCTAAATAATAAAAAAAAAGACTGCTTTAATGAGAAATTACCACTTTCTTAATCTAGAAAGGTATTTCGAATTTATGGTAAACAGCGATATGAAAATTTGAATATTTTGATATGGAATTGTGTTTGCTTTTGACTCCGATCATATTTATGTTATTTATTTTTATGAATACATTGATTTTATTTTGCTAATAAGTATAAAATGAAAGCAATATTTATGTTTGCTTCGAATATTCCTTGAAAATAAAAACAGATCGAGACATTTTATATCCCATTCATTCTAAAAAGGGTAATTTCAATTATAATTTAAATAATTTGCATCTGCTATTTATTTAATTTCCCGTTATAAAATTTTTCTATCAACTTCAGTCTTATTCTTCATAATCATAAATGGAACTTCAACTCATTCGATAAATTATAGTATGGGGTCTGCTGTATGGGGTCGGCTTCAGAATAGCCCCAGGGTAAATCCTGCCTGTCGTAAGAGGCGACTAAAAGGATAACCGTAGGTGGAAGATGGTCCCATCGCCCGGTGAAATACCACCATATCGACTTTGTGTGCTGTGAAATGGATCATTCCATGTTTCAGTGTTCGGTCGATACTTTCCGGTTTCCCTCTTTCCTTTTCCCCAATTCCTCCTTTATTTTCAGGTGCATCGTAATAGTAATAATGATGAAGTCTCCTAGAGTAAAACACTCCGGAAGCAAAATACCTCTCCATTCGGATTACCGGGCGAGAGGTACTCGAGGGGACTCAACATTAAAGATTAATTTTTGCAACATCCGTGGACTCAACAAGAACATCAATGACGTCCACTATCACCTACAGACGAAAAAACCGGATATTCTGGCTCTAACAGAAACACAAGTAAACTCGTCCACCAACAAGGTCCATATGCTTTGTCTTGGTTACGAACTCCATTCTCGACTCAGGTTCAAAGGTGGAGTCTACATTTACGCTAAGGCTAACCTTTCATGCCAGCGTGAAGAGAGTTTGGAACCGAAAGACTTTGATGTGATGTGGTTTAAGCTATCTGATACCAAAGTGACTAAGTTCCTCTTCTGCCTTTACCTATCACCTAAAGAACCTTCATATAACAACCTCTTGGAGTTTTTATCACTCAAACTGGACTACATTCAGGAGAACCATCCAACAGCTGAAACCATAATCATCGAGCTCATGAAATATCTGGAGGACTCAGGAATTATCAATGATAGGCAATATGGCTTCCGCCATCAGAGATCAACTGGTGACCTGCTCGCATACGTCTCACATATATGGCAGCTATCTATTGAAAAGTATGGAGAAACTTTAGCTGTGGCATTAGATATCTCCAAGGCGTTCGATCGAGTTTGGCACCAGGGACTCCTCGCCAAGCTTCCATCTTATGGCTTGCCCCCTCAGCTGTGTTCTATGCTTGCTAGTTTTCTCTCAAACAGGTCTCTTCATGTAGTGGTCGATGGAGTTTCATCTGACACTCTACTCATAAATGCTGGTGTTCCGCAAGGATCCATTCTAGCACCAACACTATTTTTACTTCACATCAACGACCTGTTGAAAGCAACTTCATGTCCCGTACATAACTTTGTCAGGAGTAACCATACCACTGAAGTCATCCATATCGATGCTTGGTATTACTATCAGCAATAACCTTTCCTGAGAAAATCACGTGAGGTCCATTGCCAAAAGTGCATCCCAAAAACTTGGTTTTTTGTTTCGTGCCAAGAGCTATTTCACCTCCAGTCAGCTGCTTATGATCTATAAAGCACATATCTGACCTGTACTGAAATACTGTTCCCATATTTGGAGTGCGGCACCTAAACATATCCTGAAGCTATTGGATTCTGTCCAAAAAAGGGCAATTCGTCTCGTCGGTGATGCCTCGCTTACAAACTCGCTCACTTGTCTGGAACACCGTAGGAAAGTTGGCGATTTGTCTCTATTTTATAGATATTTTCATGGGCGATGCTCTTCTGAAATATCAACAATCGTTCCTCCTTTGGCAGTCTCTTCGAGATTAACCCGTCAAGTTCAGTCTTCACACCCCTTCGTGGTCACTTTGGAGACCTGCAGAACATTACTTTCCAAAGACTCATTCATCCAACGAATTGCGAGGCTTTGGAACTCATTGCCTAGGGAGGTGTTCCCCGAGGCATACAACCTCCAGAAATTTAAGAAGAACACCAACTCCTACCTTCTTTCCCTTGGTTCCCACGATGTTCTCTGAACATTACAGGTTATCCCTTTTCGTGGGAACCAGAACATATAATAAAAAAAAAAAAATTTATGTAAAACAACACATTTGTGCGAGGGCACCCGAATCAGTGAAGAAAATTGCTCCAAAATCTGTTCTGAGGAGGTTTGGTAGAAATCATTCTGACCGCGTAATTTTGATTGGATTTAAAAAAAAAAATTTCAGCATAGACAATAGTATGACCGAGGTATCTTTGGAAGTAATTTTTTGAAAAAACTAATATTGTGTAGGAGAAAAAGTGGCAAATTTACTCGAAACTCTACATTTTTTCTGAAAGTTATTTATCAAAAATTCAAAAAACTACTAGCGATGCCTAAAACGACCAATGCTTCTCAATACGAAAGTTCGACGAAAACGGACTCCACGTAGTACCTATGACTCATTATTAGCGTGTTTTCCTGCTGATTGAAGAAGAAAGAGTGGAACAAGTGAATCAGTTTGTATACTTGGGTTCAAAGTTTACGAGAGACGGAAAGTATGACTGTGACATTGGGCGAAGGGAAACAATTAAATTGGGCTCTGCATAAGTTTATAAGCAGTTATAACGTGTTAAAAAGGCATGACTGGCTATGCATAAAAAAGTGCTGATCCCTACACCTATGTATGGTAGTGAATGTTGGGTTTGGCAGAAGAAGCATAAGGGTTAGTGTTGCGGAGACAAATAGTCTGAGAAGTATAGCTGGAGTGACTAATAAATAAAGTGAAGAATAGTGAGATAAGGTAACGTTGTGGTGTGGAAGATGTGTTAACAAAGATAGATAAAGGAATACTTAGATGGTTTGGACGCGTTAAGAGGGTGGATGAAAAAAGATTGACAAAACAGATTTATAAGGTGAGTGTAATGGGCATGTCGATGAAGGTCAACCTCGACAAACGTCTCTTGATCAGATCGACATTGTTTTGAAGAAAGGCCAGGTCAAAAGTACCAACAATCTATGGGCATGTATGAGAGCGCTGATGAAAGTAGAAGAAGCGAAACTGTAGCATGTGGAAGGAAGTGGTCTCTACGCACCCTCTACCGGGAAAAAGGCGTGACTATATGCATGTTTGATCTCAGCACAAGAACTTACAGAATTGACACAACGACTAGAGAGAATATCAAAAGAGTACGGTCTAAAAATCAACTATGTCAAATCTAAAAAATTGATAGTTGATAAATCGGATAAAACAGCATACAGACCACATCACATTACCAACTGTGAAGTGGTAGATCAGTTTGTTAATCTGGGTGTTACTTATCCACTCCTCCGGCATGGAGATCCTCCGTCAAATTCAACTTGGCCGAACAGCAATGAGCCAATTACATAAAATTTGGAAAGATCGACATATATCCATCAATACCAAAAAATTACTGGTCCATGCCCTACTGTTCTCCATTTTCTGGTACGCTTCCGAGACATGGGTTAAAAAGGCCACCGACAGGCGTCGGGTCGACGCCTTTAAAATGTGGGTATGGCGAAGAATGCTAAGAATACCGTGGACGACACCAATGTGTCAGTGCTAAACGAGATTGGACCATCAAACCGTCTTGGTAGCTTGACGTCAGCGCGAATAATAAACTTCTTCGGACATATAAGTCGTCACGACAACATCGAGAAAATTATTGTCCAGTGCAAACCCCTTGGCAAGAGAAAACGCGGACGCTCACCATTTAGATAGACAGACATTGTATCAAAAGTAACCGAGCGTACACTAGTGGAAGCCATTAGAACGGCTGCTGACCGTGGGAGATGGCGAGAGACTGTGAGAAGAGTTCTGAGAAATAACACCTGACATTAACTTGTAATCACTACACGTCATTTTTGACGTTGGACTAAGAAGAAGAAGAAATATGCATGTATTATGCCTTAAGGACCTATGTTTACCAGTCTCTTCTTTGGCTACGCCACAAAGATACCAAGGAGCTGTGAACAAGTGCATCATTACCTCTTTTTAACACTGTAAACTTTAAGTCAGACTTAAAAGTTAAGAATATTGTAGAGTAGACTGTGAAAGTAGAGCTAACTGTAATATTAATTGATTTATTAGTAATAACCAATTACAATTAGTATTATCCACGAGGCGGGCTTAAATTACCAGTGAGACAGAAAATTCGGTAGAATGTTTTTATTTCCGAGAAGACTTTAGTCGAAAAATGCCTGGTAAAAAAAATGATGACGGGAAAACAACGCATTAACCAAAACAGCTTCGTATAAGTTACATTAACGAACTTTATCAGTTAAATAAAGTTATTATTTATTCCGATTTTTACAAACATTTTTTTTTTAACTATACATTATATTTTTAATAATTAAATATCACGGTTAGAAACTTGATAGGTTTATATAGGTTAGCACATAAAACATACTTATCAATATCAACGTAACATTTTCGTGCTAACCAGCCGACCTAAGCAAGTGCCAGATACCACGCTCAGGGCGACGCGTATGTATACTTTATTTATGTATCTCCTAAACTAATGTAGATTCAATTTTTTAAAAATTTTTGGGACAATAAAATATCTGGCAAATTATGCCGTAGCTCAGCCGTAGAGGGTAGAAAAAAAAAGAAAATAAAAGTGAGCCGCGCCACCGACTTAGACGGTTCAAGCCGGAAACCCCTAGGTCTTATAGGCACTAGCAGAGCCACACGATAAACAACTAAGATTATGATGAACCAAATAAATAAAATTATAGCAAAAATATATTGGATACTTTACTCCTACAATAAATCAATATACAAAGTTCAATAATAAAATTATAACAAATATAGTCAAAATTAACAGCCAACGATAAATCAAGGTACACAGTTCAATAATAAACTTATAACAAATATAGTCAAAATTAGCAGCTAACAATAAATCAAGGTACACAGTTCAATAATAAACTTATAACAAATATAATCAAAATAAACAGCTAACAATAAATCGAAAATCCAAAGTTTACGATTCCATAAAATAACCAAAACAAAGGTAAGAGTCACAAACTTTATCAAGTTACCAAAAAAATGTATACAAGTCAACTTTTTAATAATACTTAATCAAACGTTCACATACGGCTGCTAATTTACTCACATTTTTACCATTTACATAAAGATTTACACTGTTAAAACAATCGAGCTTATTTAAAAATATTTCTTTTTACAATGGCTGTCCTTCAAAATAGCAATATTGTAGGATATTTACAAATAAGTATGAAGAAAACATTTTTACTTGGACACAAAGAACTATTGAGAATATTACTTTAATCAAAGTTCAGCCTTGGCATATTATCCAATGCAATAAATAGTTTTCAACAGTGTACCATATTAATAAATTAAAACAAAACTTAATCGTGGTGTCAAAAACAAATCACGTCGTTTAAATATTCTAAAATAAATCACTTGTAACCTTTGGGTATACGAATTCACTACTCCTGTGGCCTACTCCTGTGGCCGGTTTGATTATGGAACGGCACCTGCTAATTAACAATGGCTTCCCCCCCTCAAATCCCGTATGCGGATATTTTAACTCAACACCAAAATCCAAAATATCAACAACAAAGGTAAGATAGAATGGTCAAGTTAAAAATTAAATGGCTTTTCTTCAAAATCCAATTAAGATGGCCCAAATACAGCCAGATATGAAAGAAAAACCGTAGAGGTTTTGCACACGTGTTAATATCAAATCCTCCCAAAAATTCTCATCACCACACGACTCCCAAGACTGCCACCAAACGACTGACACTAAACGACTCAGGCTGGATATCAAGAAAAATGACACGGAATAAACGTCAACCAACAATCTTCGCAAGTCCATGCTCCACACCAATAATCGCCTCGTCCGTGTTGATAGCCAGCCCCATCCACACAGAAATGCAAACCAAACAATAATATAACCGACAACTCACAACAATCGGGGTCAAAAACCAAAGCAAAATCTAATAACAAAACCCCCACTCAATCTCCATCGATTAACGAAAAATGCCACAGCCATTAACAATCGAATCCTATCACTACAAGGTATGCAACACTATTTACAACGAATGATATATTTAAGTTACAACAAAATACGGTACCTAAGGAATCAGAGACACAATTATAATGGAACTGTAGAAGGGAAAAAAATAGGCACGTGACAAATTAAAATAATTTAAAAATATTTTAGAACCTCGCATTTTTTTCTCTGTTTGCTTAACATGAACTATCTAATATAACAGCTCTACATCGTCATTTCATGGATAAAATTAAGTTATATATTTCTTGTAGAGGCCTCAAATAATTGTTAGCGGTTCTTGAAATGTCGGGCACCTTTCAAAACTCTTCGTTGATGCATGCTCCATGCATGCTTTATTGGATTTAAGTCCAGTTATTACACAGGCTACGGCAAAATTTCAAAATTATTATCGTTAATAAAGCCAGCTACTGTTGCCGCAACATGTGGTGGTGCATTATTATGCATCAGTGCGAAGTTTTCTTCAATGGCTGCGTTATATGAAAGCACAATTGTTTGAAGTATTTTCTCTTTGTGCCTATTGCCATTTACATTCATACATTTACATTTACATATAATGTTGCAGTAAAACAAGATCGGCTCTACCGATTTTCCGCCACAAAAACCATTACTTTACCTCCTCTATATAAATTTATAGTCTGCAATCGTGCTTCATTGTACAATCCTCTTTACACTCTTACAGGTCTTGAGTTAGGATGCATCCCATAAACTTAACTCGTCCGAAAACACAAATAGGACTTCATTGGAAATTTTACCATAACACGTATTCCCCAGCTCTACACCTTCAATGTTGATTCTGCCCCAAACTATTACTGTACCTCCTTTATATGGGTAAACCTACATTCTGCAAACGTGCTTTATTGTCCAATACTCTCCAAACTCTAACACGTCTTGAGTTAGGATGTATGCCACATTTTGACACGTCTGGAAAACAGTAAGTACTCCATTGGACATTTTACCAAAACACATCTTCCTCAGCTAAAGTAAAACGAGCAGCGCGTTGCCCCTTGTTAAAGACAATCATTGATGCATCAACGATCCTCTTGATTTTAAACGAGATTCGTGTAAACGATTTTTAATGCTCCTGGAAGAAACTATAGAAGCTATACTTCGCAGCATTAGTCTTATTTTCGACGTGCCTTTTTTGACACGTTCTGACTGTTCATAAAGTTATACAACGCCCAATTCATTTGTTTCCCTGTCATACTTTCCGTCTCTTGTAAACATTGAACCCAAGTACACAAACTTATTCACTTATTCCACTCCTTTAATCAGCACCTCGAAGTTTGTCATGCTTTTTTCTCTTTTAATCATGCATAACATTGCCTGCAACTCCTCTTCATATGACGCTAATATGACCTGATCATCGGCGTAAAGAAGGATCTGACGATCAAATTATTCATTTTTAATCCATACGCACTCTCTTTCAATTCTTTTAAAAATTGTCTGTGTATAAGTTAAACAGCCATGACGAAGCCACACATCCCAGTCTAACACTTTGTTTTGATGTTAAACCAGTCCGTATAAGCTCCGTTTATCCTGACACAGGCAGTGGAATTCAGTGCTCGTATCAAACCACCGCTCACCACATACATAGACAATGTCGACCACAATTCATTCGCACAGAAACTATTAATAAAATGTTAAAAATCAACTAATTTATTTTGAAATCGTTAGGTTCAGCATCACTGCATTGAATTTAAAATCTGCGAAAGTAGTAAATAGAAGTATGTCGCTTTCCCTGTTTAATATATGTGAGAAATCGTGAAGAATATAGCACTGGAATTCTAAGCAATGGGAATTCCACGTCTGTTTAACTTGCACTGGCAAGTAATCGGCAAGTTTGACGAATTATACTCGTACTTTAAATGATCTACTGTTTACCGCGTTCACTATTTACTAACTTTATACGTTTTTCTGCCAATCGGGTAGTTAAGCACTTTTCAAAACTGTATAATATACTTTAAGCATAAATTAATATCATCACTTGCGTGAAAGTGCTTTCAAAACTGTATAATATACTTTAAGCATAAATTAATATCATTACTTGCGTGAAATGAAATTTTAAAATAGCAGGCATTAAAAATCTGCGACCCATTCGTTATAGAAAAAAAAAATTTACACCTACAATTGATGTAGATCCAGTTAAGCATTCTTCACCACCATTAACGCGATCACTTTGTCTAACCCACTCCGAAAAAGTATTACGCATTATCGAAAAACAAAATGACCGTTCACCGAAGTACTTCGCTATTAGCGGATAACACTGCGCGGCCGAGGATCTGCAAACCGTTAGGGAAAGTTGGTAATTTTGCTGATTCTGCATCTACGTTCCGACCGAAACGCTCTTTGTCGTCGCAGCGTACGACGGGCGGGAAGGAAGGAGGAGTCGGATGATGGTGTGGAATGGAAACATTTTGGATCATTTCCAGCTCAGGATCGATCGGTTATACGGTAAACTCAAGGACGATGATTTTGCGCAGACCGACCAACAGGACCGGGGTCTGCCGTAGGTATTAATGAATAGCGGGACGCATTTCGAAAAAACGTTACGAAAATTTTTCGTTATTTTATCGACAAAAATACGGAATTTCGCATTTTCAAAATTCGATGTGCGACAAAAATTAACTGCGAAAAGAACTGTGCCATAAACATGCCAAAAGTGCATCCCAAAAACTTGGTTTTTTGTTTCGTGCCAAGAGCTATTTCACCTACAGTCAGCTGCTTATGATCTATAAGGCACAGATCCGACCTGTACTGGAGTACTGTTCCCATATTTGGAGTGCAGCACCTAAACATATCCTGAAGCTACTGGATTCTGTCCAAAAAAGGGCAATTCGTCTCGTCGGTGATGCCTCGCTTACAAACTCGCTCACTTGTCTGGAACACCGTAGAAAAGTTGGCGATTTGTCTCTATTTTATAGATATTTTCATGGGCGATGCTCTTCTAAAATATCAACAATCGTTCCTCCTTTGGCAGTCTCTTCAAGATTAACCCGTCAAGTTCAGTCTTCACACCCCTTCGTGGTCACTTTGGATACCTGCAGAACATCACTTTCCAAAGACTCATTCATCCAACGAATTGCGAGGCTTTGGAACTCATTGCCTAGGGAGGTGTTCCCCGAGGCATACAACCTCCAGAAATTTAAGAAGAACACCAACTCCTACCTTCTTTCCCTTGGTTCCCACGATGTTCTCTGAACATTACAGGTTATCCCTTTTCGTGGGAACCAGAACATAAAAAAAAAAAAAAACATTTCCACCTTCTACAAGAAGGCTGTTAAAATCTTTTCCTACATATTTTTTTACATTTTTAAAAAATGACGAACGAAATTTTATAATATTGTTACGAAATTTACGAGTGCGGTTTGATAAGCCAGTGACTTTTGAATAAAACAAATTTTTTTCCGCAAATAAAATACATAATCACCTTTTAGCTCGATACATTTAGTCCAGCGTTTTTCTAATTTTTTATTCCCCCCAAATAATAGGTTTTTTCAAAGCTCTCAAAATACGCGTTTGTTTCGGTAATGACTTCTTCATTCGACTCAAATTTCTTACCGCACAGCCATTTCTTTCGGTTTGGAAACAGAAAATAGTCGCAGGGGGCTAAATCTGGAGAATATGCTGGATGGGGTAGCAGTTCGTATCCCAATTCGTGGATTTTGGCCATCGTGACTAGACAAGTGTGCACACGTGCATTGTCTTGATGGAACAGCACTTTATTCTTCGCCAAATGCGGCCGTTTTTGCTTCAAATCAACGTCGAATCTGTTCAAAAGCTTTGAATAATATTCGCCGGTGATCGTTTTACCTTTCTTGAGGTAATCGATGTGAATGACACCGCGTACATCCCAAAAAACTCTGGACATGACCTTGTTGGCTGACAGACTCTGTTTCGCCTTCTTTGGTCCACGTTCACCACGAGCAACCCACTCTTTCCATTGTTTCTTGATCTCTGGCGTGTTGTGATGGATCCATGTTTCATCCACAGTAGCAAAACGGCGCAAAAATTCGTCCGGATTACGGCTGAACATCGCTAAACACTCTTTTGAAGTGGTCACACGATTGCGCTTATGGTCGAGTGTGAGCAATCGCGGCACCCATCTCGCAGAGAGTTTTTTCATGTCCAAATATTCGTGTAAAATATGATGTACCCGTTCAGTTAAGATACCTACAGCATGAGCCAACTCACGCACTTTCATTTTCCGATCATCCAATATCATTTCATGGATTTTATCGACGATTTCCGGCGTGATCACTTCTTTTGGGCGACCTGGACGTTCGGCGTCACTAGTGCTGGTACGACCACAACGGAACTCTGTAAACCACTTCTTAACCATTGAAATTGATGGTGCCGAGTCCCCGTAGTATTTTTCAAGTCTTAGTTTTAGTGATGGATTTTTTACGTAAAAAGTAATGCTTAATCAGCACACGAAATTCACTTTTTTCCATTTTCGTAAAAATTCACAAGGTTGTCTGCTTTGAACGGCTATCAAACACCAACTGCACGACGTAGCTTGCTCAAAATTAGAAAGTTGCCCACTGATAGATTATAGTTGACGGCAGCACTGTTGCATTTGGAGTAACTGCGCGGGAAATTCAAAAAGTCACTGACTTATCAAACTGCCCTAGTACTTCTTTCTTGGGTTCGGTGATTTTAAACTCTCGATCTCTTCTTCTTCTGCTGCATATCCACTAATGGATGTTTGTGATCACATTACGCCACATATCTTTGTCTCTTATGGTATGTATTAGATCTCCTGCATTATTCAGTCCTTCCATTGTATGATATTGCGGAGCCATGACATCTTCCGGCCGACACCACGATTATCTTCTATCTTTCCCTCTATTATTAACTGAAGTAATTGGTATCTTTCATTTCGTATGACATGTCCCAAATACGCTGTTTTTCTGCGTTTGATTGTTATCAATAATTCGCGGTCTCTTTTTACCATTCTGAGGATCTCTTTGTTCGTCTTTTTTGCTGTTCACGGAATTTCAAGGATTCTTCTATATATCCACATCTCGAAGGATTCTAGTTTGTTCATAGTGCTCACTTTCAACGTCCACCCCTCCATACCATATAGAAGTACTACTCGATACAATAACAAAAAAAATTTTATTCCAATACTTTTACACAATAAGTTTTACTTTTATAAATTACATTATTTAACTAATTACAACTATTTAAATTTCATAACTTATAAACACTTTTAAAACTCTTTTTTACGACCGCTGTCTTTTTTATATTTCTAAATCATAATTCCAGACTATTTCACCTGTTTTCTCGAGAGTCCGAAACAATCTTTTTACCATTACGAAGTCTCTAGATGCGGCGAGAATTTAGTAGACGGAGGCGGAAGCCGACAAAGTGCTCATTAATATGCACCCTAGTTGTGGTCGATGCTCGGATGCCGATAAATAAACAGGGCCGGAGTGTAACAATATTTAATGAATACTAGCTTTCGCCCGCGACTTCGTCCGCGTAAAAGTCGAAAATGGCTCTAATAGGAGTTTAAATTGGTTTTTTATGCTATTAATTTTGCTTTAACATAAATTATTATGTTAAAATGTTTAAATACTTATAAAATATAACATTATTATAGCGTAGGGATTTAAAGGTTATATAAACATAAAAATAATATAAAATTTTGTTATATTTTATGAACACGAAGCTCAGCCTTTGATCTGGTGAAAGTGACACGGGGGTATTATCTTTTTACAACGAAATCGAAATACTACATCTACCGTATTTTTGTTTTTTCCTTTGGGTGCTAGAATCACCAGGCTACTCTGTGCGCTTACTCTGGAGCATGCCACATACAACTTGCCGTGGTAGAAGCAACTTTCTCTCAAGTCTGCTTACGCTACTTTAAGAGTTTGACCTTGAGCTTTGTTTATGATTATGGCTAAGCAGACTTTGATGGGAAACTGCACTCTCTTGAATTCGAAGGGATAATTTGTTAGTATTAGGAAAATCCTGGGAATAAATACATTCTCTCCTCGAGAACAACCTGTCATTATAGTTGCCTCGATTATCTTGCGATGGATGCGGTGGAGGGGCGACCACGCCCCACTCACATAAAACCTAACCTAACCTAACCTAACCTTGCGATGCAATGTTTTCACTTGCAATCTGGTGCCAATGCATAATTTTGGTGTATTTATACTGGGCAGCAACATAATTGGCGCGCTAACTCTCAAATTTAATATATGAGTTGGGAGACCGGGAGGCTTCAATGTATTCAGGAACTCGACCGGATAATGAATGGCATCATCGGTGTTTATCACCGAGTCGACGGATTTAAATTGAATGATCTCAAAAGTATTTCATTATTGACTGTGGCAATCAGGTTACTCTGATGTGGGTTCCAGGTTACAATGGAGGCAGTCTGCCTTGCCAAGGAAGGGGCAAATACAAAATTTTTCTGTGGACTCTTCAAAGCCCACAAAAGATCTGATAGGTCGAAGTGCTTGAGAAGCAGCATAGCCTTCAAGATCCCCCCTACAATCTACAATCTTAATTTGACGACGTTGGCTCACAAGAATTGTCGTTACCTCTGAAACTTAAGTAGTATTGTTTTAGTCGCCAATGCGCGGGATTTCCTTTGTTTGCACCTTTTAACATTTTTAATGAACTAACTTTTTTATTTTGATATTATAACGATTTTGCGATGGGCCAACTGGAATATGCTTCGGTGACGTCGCAGCCAATTACGAGAAAACTCCAGGAATGTCACGCTATATCATGTTTCTTCTTAAAAACGTGTTCGAACTCTCTAGATTTTACTGAACCGTAGCGTCATATATAAATATCGACTGCTGGTCGCGGGAGTTTAGTTGGTATCTGAAGTTGATATTTGTGTTTACTAGTTTACATAAATTGTAAAGAAAAGTTATAAATAAATTTGTTGAGTACCGATAAAGTAATTATGCTCTACCTTTAATAATAAACTTCAAATTTATAAAAATATTACCTTATTGCTCTGTCTCGATGCCACACCTCTAAGTGTATTTTTTTATAAGCGTCTTCTATCAACGGAAATTTAAAAGTGTGGTTGAATTGTGGACTATTGGAGTCTGCTTGAACTGGTGTCCTTTCCAGCAAGCCACTGCGTTTTCGACCGTCACTCAGTGCGAGCTGTAAACAAAAAATAATAGTGACATAAGTCAGCAAAAAATATTGCCACAGAAACGCATTTTTATTTGAAGTTAAATATTAAAGATTTCAATAAATTAAATAAAAATATTAAAAAGAAGCATTTAACTAACATTGCAAACTGATTTATAAAAAAAGGTTTTGATTTTTTGAAAGATTAAAATATACTTTAAACTCAAATATAATCCCTCCCCCTTCTAATAGTCGCAGTGCGGGCCGTCCGCGGCCCACACGATAGATTAACCCTTTTTGCAACTATTTTCAGTAAAAAAAAGCGAGTATTTACTCCTCGAGCTTTTATGACTGCTCTTATGGCATACTAAAAGTAGAGTTTAAATAAATTCTTGAGGAATTGCATTCCATTTATCATGTGCTGCAATCCAAAGCTCCGGAATGGAATTTCTTCGTCGTATGCGGCATTTCAGATGATCCCACATGTGTTCGATCGGGTTTAAGTCTCGGCTATACGGTGGCCAATCTAATGTTTAAATCTGGACTTAATTTAGAAAATTCGTCACTATGTTTGCTGCATGTGGTCGAGCGTTATCGTGCATTAGTACAAATCTTTCGTATCGAATATGGCCAACATGCTCTTGAAGGATATTCTCAACATACAAGTCACTAGTCATACATTCAATTAGTTCGACAAGTTCGGTACGTCCTTCCTAATTTATACCTCCCCAAAGCATTAAACCGCCACCTCCACTCGACTCTCTATAAGATTGCAGCTGGCGTACCGTTCCCCGACTCTTCTGTAGACGTGGTTTCGTCCATCTGGCTTCCATAATTGAATTTTGATCTCATCCGTAAAGAGACTATTTTTTCATAGCTCGATATACGACTGAACATGAATTCTTGCCAATTCTAATCGACGAATTTTATGAATATTAAAAAGACGCGGGCGTTTGGCCGTCTTGGCTTTTAAGCTGCTTTTTTTAATCTTCGTCTAACTGTTTTCGAACTAACATTAACTTGTTTTGCATTTAGTAGCTTATTTCTGAAATGTATAAATGTCAATGTGCGATTTCGTATAGAACTCAGAACCAAAAAGCGTTCATCCCTTGCAGTTAGACCTTTTACGCCCTTGACCGGGTCTTCGAAAATAATGTTCAGTCTATTGAATCCTTTGCAAAATTTTCGATACAGTACCGCTTCAACTTCATTGCAATGTCTGATTGGTGGCATACTGTTGTAATTAATTGAGAAAAATGCAAAATCAAATTACTTTACCACAAGTAACTTAATTAGTGATGGGTACTTAAATAATGTAACACAATATGTATAATAGCAGACAGCAGAAACAACAATCGCCATTAATTTTAAATAAATGTCAAAATATTTATGACACGTGACTATGTTCGCCTCCAAGACGAATAATATTAACACAGAAAAGTTTATGGAGATAATTCAAAATCATTGTGAAATAAATAAAAGTGATAATATAAAATATTCCATAATTTTGCCCATAAGCTTTTACAATGTTCAAGAAGCACCACAATATTTTTTATATTTTAAAATTGGAAAAAATAACAGCCTAGAATTAAATTTCAATTCTTATATTTAGTCAGCTGTTGACACGTAGCCGCCATGACAAATACGTCATCATAGTTCACTCAGAGGCTTCTACATACATACATACAAAAAGTCACGCCTTTTTCCCATGGGGGTAGGCAGAGACCACTTCCTTCCATTTGCTACGGTTCTTACACACATCTTTTGCTTCCTCTACTTTTATCAGTGCTCTCATACATGCTCGTCGGTTGTTGGTACTCTTGACCTGGCCTTTACTCAAAACAATGTTGATCTGATCAAGATATGTTCTCCGAAGTCGACCTCTACCGACTCGTCCATTCACACTCGCTTTATAAATTTGTTTTGACAATCTTCCTTTATCCATCCTTTCAACGTGTCCAAACCATCTAAGCATTCCTTAATATATCTTTGTAACCACATATTCTTTTACACCACAGCGTTCTCTTATCTCACTATTCTTTACCTTATCCAACCGAGTCACTCCGGCTATACTTCTCAGACTACTCATTCACTACCATACATAAGTGTAGGAACCAACACACCTCTATGCACAGCCAGAAGTGCCTTTTTTGACACTTTCTGGCTATTCATAAAGCTATGCAGTGCCCCATTCATTTGTCTTCCTGCCAACACCCTTCGCTCAATGTCACTGTCATACTTTCCATCTCTCGTAAACTTTGAACCCAAGTACACAAATTCATTTACTTGTTCTAGATGTCGTAATATTATATAGTTAGCTGTAATTTTCTACTGTCTATTTGAAATAGATAATTTTGCGCGTTCTGTACATATACATATGGCGTAGGTACCATTTACGGCACAGTAGCAAAAGAATTTTTTGAATAAAAGTAATGAATTATTTTTATAAACAAATTTTTTTTTTGTTATTAGACATTACAATAATTAAAAACCTCGTGTTATATTGAATCTATGATTAGCACGTATCTTATAATCGTTACGTATTCAGATTTAAAAGAAAACATATTAATTAACAACACATGTTTCGAATTAAACTAAAATAAGGACACGCGAAGCTGTAGTTTACATTTACGATAAAATGTGATAGCGTTTAGTTTGAAAAGATGTCTTGAGTTCCTTGAAGCGTCCTTCTCAAATTCGTTGACAGTTACTGATCGTCAGTCCACAGTAATTACGTACGGTCGGATACGTTTTGCAGCATGCTAGAAACGCATAACAGCATAATATCGTGGAGACGTATCTGTCTGGCAAAGGATTTTTTTACGTCCCAGTTAAATATACGTTGTTAGTTTGTTATCCTAAATTCGTAGTCGGGAGGCAGGAACCATATACTTTAGATTAGTTTAGTATCGACAACTACTTTATTTGGTAATGGGAAAAACTTCGCAATTAGCTCGTTTGTAAGGGTAGTTTTAAACGGTTCTTTAGAAATCAGTAGTAATTTATTCGAAAATTGTACTAAAATTAAAAATTAGGTACTCCTCCACTGTATACCTAATAAAAATACAACAACATAAATGTGATTCACCTCATCGATTACACCCGGTATCGTCTAAAAATGGTCAGAATTTTAGAAAGTGATCGATGTTTTCTTGCAGAATCTCTTTTTAAACGTTTTGTGCTAAAAAATGGGTTCTTCTATCATCTTTTGATACTTCCCTACGAAGAACACTTCTGTTAAAATTTAAGCAGCGTTGCCGGTTTTTTATTAAACGTACTGTTT
Organism: Agelastica alni; assembly: GCA_950111635.1. Taxonomy (NCBI): domain Eukaryota; kingdom Metazoa; phylum Arthropoda; class Insecta; order Coleoptera; family Chrysomelidae; genus Agelastica; species Agelastica alni. Next base: position 39,827,659 of record OX467711.1, on the reverse strand, counting down.
CTAGCAACGAGTTTTTTGTTTTTTCTTCTTTTTCTTCCTTCTTTAATGTTAGCGAATTCCCTGTTTTTCTTCGTATCCTCTGCCGTTCAATTGTTAGAGATGTTGTCGCTCCATCTCTTAAGGGGTCTTCCAACGCCCTAACGTAAATTTTCCGAAAACATTGAAAAATTGAATTTTCATGTACTTGATTTTCGAACACGAATATCGCCTGTAATCAAGACTTTTTCGATGAATGAACCTCACGAAAAAACTGCTCCCGATCCAAACTAAATTGCTCCGTGGTCGGTTCATCGAAAGGTGCGTGCAAAAATGAAATAATTGTTAAACAATTGATTCGTAGATTTCCCGTCGCAGGCAGACGAAGTGCGCATGCGCGACCGAGCCCACCCCAGCCAAAGTTTATTCAAATGCAATTCGCGACAGCGACAGTCTCAATTAGCTTCATTTACTGACGTCGTCGGCAGAAAGATTAACTCCCTCGTAAATTTTCCGAAAACATTGAAAAATTGAATTTTCATGTACTTGATTTTCGGCAATTAAGATAGGCGAGTAAGCTCTTATAAATACCTTGGTCACGAAATCTCTATTGGTAGTGACAACCAAACTCGTGAAATATCGAGAAGAATAGGCCTAACATGGGCGGCCTTTGGAAAGCTGCGCAATATCTTTAAGTCAGACATTCCAATATGTTTAAAAAGAAAAGTATTTGACCAGTGCGTGTTGCCTGTGCTTACATACGGGGCTGAAACACTTACCCTCACAAAGAACACTACAAATAGAATAAGTATTGCGCAGAGGAAAATGGAGAGGTCGCTAAGAGACAGCATCCCAAATATAACATTAAGGAAAATTACCGGAGTGGCAGACGCGGTTACTCGTATAACAACCTTAAAATGGAACTGGGCCGGTCATGTGGCGCGACTTTCGGACAATCGCTGGACAAAGAGGATACTTGAGTGCCAAGACGCATACAGAAGTAGAGGCTGCCCACCAACCAGATGGACCGACGATATCGAAGGGATAAGGACCAACTGGATAGAGGCAGTACAGGATCGACAAGAATGAAAAAAGCTACGGGAGACCTGTGTCTAGCAGTGAACGCGATTGGTCGATTGATGATGATTTTCGAACACAAATATCAATAAAGACTTTTTCGATAAATGAACCACACGAAAAAACTGCTCCCGATCCAAACTAAATTGCTCCGTGATCAGATCATCGTCAGGTGCATGCAGATTGTAGATTGTAGTGGAGGTCGTGAAGGCTATGCTGCCTCTAAAGCACCAAACCCCTCCAGCCCGCAAAGTTTATTCAAATGCAATTCTCTACAGCTATTGTTTTTGCATGCAGCATGCTTGAGAGGCAGCATAGCCTTCACGACCCCCCCCCCTACAATTTACAATCTGCATATATCTGATGATGATCTGACCACGGAGCAATTTAGTTTGATCGGTAGCAGTTTATTCGTGTGGTTCATTCATCGAAAAAGTCTTTATTACAGGCGATATTCGTGTTCGAAAATCAAGTACATGAAAATTCAATTTTTCAATGTTTTCGGAAAATTTACAAGGGAGCTGATTTTTCTGCCGACGTCAGTTAATGGAGCTAACTGAAACTCGTTAAACTAGCTGTCGCCAATAGCATTTGAATAAACTTGAGCAAGAATGCACTATTTTGAAATCGTGGAAATGTTTGCGGTCGCATTAATAATAATTGCAGATTAAAAATATTCGACAACAGAAAGTTGTAAACATTATGTTGTACTTTAATAGTAAAATTTTCCCTAATTTACTAATATTGCTAGTGTGGGCAGTGCCTTTTTGCCTATATTGTTTGCGCGCTACTGCTATCAAAGTTTACGGAATAAATATATTTTTCTGTAAACTTTGCTGCTACGATAAGGTTAAACCCTCAAAGGTCGACAAAACAACCTTCCGAGATATTTTAATGCAATCGATGATAGACAGTATCGGCTGAAACTTCAACAATATGTTCTTGTTGAAACTTGATTTGTAGTTCTGCTGCCGTCAAAGTAGAACATCTACGGGTACGACTAAGACCTCATTAGCGCGTTGCGTTGCGTCGTCGCAACGGATCAACGCATTGTATGCCACACCTGCGTTGCGACGACGCACGACATCACAAAGCAAGAGAGTGACGCACATCGTTTTAGTGTGGATTTCAGTCTTGATCGACAAGTTTCCGACGTCGCACCGGAGCTTCGACAGCGCAGCGCATAACCCTTCCCCCGCTTCGTCTCTCGTCCGTCGATCCGTTGAAACGCAACGCATGTCCTGCGGATGGTACTTAAAATATATGTAAAACGACGTAGTGTTGATGCTCGACAACGCAACGCACTATTAAGGCCTCAGTGTAATTGGTATTCATAAAACAATCGTGTCATCATCATCAGCCCCTCGACGTCCACTGCTGGGTATAAGCCTTCTCAAGCGTTTTTCATTCTTCTCTCTTACGCGCGGTTCTAATCCAGTTTGTGGTTATTCGCTTTATATCATCTGTCCATCGAGTTGGTGGTCTCGCTACACCTCTTTTGTCAGCTCCAGGTCTCTATTCTAGTAATTTCTTCGAGCATCTTCCGTCCTTTGTCCAGCCCATCGCCATTTCAGCCTTGTAATTCTTTCTATTATGTCTTGGACTCCCGTTCTGCGTCTCAAATCCTCGTTTCAGGCTCTGTTTCTCAGGCTCACACCTATCATTACTCTCTTCATTTTTCTTTGTGCTATCTGTAATTTTGTTATGGTTGCCTTTGTCAGTGTGAGTTTCTGCTTCATACGTGATCACCGGTAATATGCATGTGTTAAAAGTTTTACGTTTTAGACTGATAGGCATATCACTTTTAAGGACGTTTCGTAGCTTTATAAAAGCAGCCCATCCCAGAGAGATTTGAAGCTCGTTCGTCTGGTTATCCCTGCCGATACTGATTTCATGACCTAGATATACATACTTTTCTGCTGTTTCTACGTTTGTTCCGTTTATTTCTATGTTTTTACTGGGTACTGAATTTGTCATTTATTTTGTTTTATTAAAGTTTATATTGTGTACGGAGGTCGTAATACGTGTGCGATATTTGTGTGTTTTCTCAACACACTACATCTCTGTCTTTCCAATCACTTGCTTAAAGTGATGATATCACGCTGTATGTAGTACTCTTGTCACGTGCCTATTTTTTTCCCTTCTACAGTTACAATATTAATTGGATCTCTGATGGTTTTGTATTTCTCAGGTGCTCGTAAATAGTTTCGCTTACCGTATTTTGTTGTAAATTTGAATTTATCACTCGTTGTAAATAGTATTGCATACCTAGTAGTGTTAGGATTTAATTATTAATGGCTGTGACATTTTTGTTAATTGGAGTGGGAGTCTTTGTTATTAGATTTCGCCTTGATTTTTGGCCTCGATTGTCGTGTGTTGTCAGCTATATTATTGTTTGGTTTGCTTTTCTGTGTGGATGGGCTGGCTATCAACACGGACGAGCGCGATTATGAGTTGGGAACATAGATTTGCAAAGGTTGGCTGACGCGTGTCCCGTGTCATTTTATGATATCCGGCCTGGGAGTGAGGAGTTGAGAGAGTCGTTCGGTGTCAGTCGTGGAGGTCGGGTGAGAGTTTTTGGAACGATTTGATATTAACACGTGAGCAGAACTTCTACGGTTTTTTCTTTCATATCTGGCTGTATTTGGGCCATCTTAATTGGATTTTGAAGAAAAACCATTTAATTTTTAACTTGACCATTCTGTCTTGCCTTTGTTTTGGATATTTTGGATTTTGGGTCGAGTTAAAATGACCGCGTGCGGGATTTGATGAAGGGAAGCCATTGTTAAGTAGCGGGTGCTGTTCCGTAATCAAGCCGGCCACAGGAGTAGTGAATTCGTGTACCCAAAGGTTACAAGTGATTTATTTTAGTATATTTAAACGACGTGACTTATTTTTAACACCACGATTAAGTTTTGTTTTAATTTATTAATATGGTACACTGTTGAAAACTATGTATTGCATTGGATAATATGCCAAGGCTGAACTTTGATTAAAATAATATTCTCAATAGTTCTTTGTGTCCAAGTAAGAACGTTTATTCATACTTATTTGTAAATATCCTACAATATTGCTATTTTGAAGGACAGCCATCGTAAAAAGAAATATTTTTAAAATAAGCTCGATTGTTTTAACAGTGTAAATCTTTAAAAATACTACTTGGTGTTTCTGTTTCTTGGATCATCGATGTAACAGTGGCGTCTCAATGGAGTTTTCAATTGGTTACATAGTATTGAGTTTAATTTTATCAACTTATCAGTTATTATGTGCTTGATCTAAGTGTTTTCAATAGTTTAAAAGTAACAAATTACTTTCATTAAATTTGTACCTGCTCCAAGTTGAATCTGAATGTATACATTACTGAATATACTTTATGTAGTTATTGTGGTGGTTTCAAATTATTATTTTCGTTGCAAGTCCATTTATTTTGTATTTTTTTTTAATCTTTTGCTATCAGGAATTCTATATAAAACCAATCATTTTTGAAATTTTAAATATTGTGAACATTTTTTTTTGTTTTTAATTCTCTTTTGTACATCATTAGGTTTTTATTATTGTCTGAAAGATTGTTGTAATTAATTTAAATATTATTTTGAGAAAAGTGTATTAAATTCGTTTAATCCACTTATAAAAATACAGAATTTGTTGTAAAAAATCAGAACATCATTTTTACTTAATTAATATATTGCAGGAATTGTAAATATAGTTTTATTTATCTAGTTCACCATAATTGTTTGTTGTTTATCGTGTGGCTCTGCTAGTGCCTACTAGACCTAGGGGTTTCCGGCTTGTACCGTCTAAGTCGGTGGCGCGGCTCACTTTTATATTTTTTTCTTCTACCCTCTACGGCTGAGCTCGGGCATAATTTGCCAGTAGAGAGACCACTGGCAGAGTACTCTTTAGAGAACTAAAAGACGTGGCACTTTCTTTCACGGTAGTCTGAGCTAGCCCCATGCCACCGTTCTAAAAGCTCACTGCTCCAATTATTTCACCTCTAGTCAAATGTCTTTGCTGCACGGTTTACAAACTCTATGTGACTTGCACGCATAAATCTTAAAAGCCAAGTTTTATTGCAGAAAAATAAAAAAATATATCTCGGCGAAAAAATGAAGTAAAAATTTTAAAGTCGATGGTAAACAACCTAAAATGGTGATAAAGTAGTGGTATTTTTATAAATTTTACTAATAATTGACCCTTAAATACGTTTTAAAAAAAATTTAAGCCAAAAACTAAAATGTATCCAGACATTGCTGATCTGCGCATAAATTTAAAATACAGTTAAAAAAATACAACAACTTACCTTGACGTAAGCATTGATTTTTTCTTCATTAGGCCGGTAGAGGTCTTTACAACTGATCACTGAAAAAAATATATATAAAAAATTTATTTTAAATAATTTATTAATAATTTTAATACATTTCAATAGAAACACCTCGTAAGGACGACTATGGTGTCAGTTTTTTTATTTATTCAAAACCTATTAAATTATTCCCAACCCGTTTAGTTAGTTCAGTTATCGATAGATTAATCAGTACAATTGTAATATGTACTCAGACCAAAGGGTTACAACAGAAAGCTAGAGTAAAGCTTGCTGGCCTTCAGCGGCTGGCATGCCTGGCCACAACTGGAGCTATGTTCAGCACACCAACGGCAGCAATGAAACACCTCCTAAATCTTCCTCCCCTAGATATTTTCTTAGAGAGGGAGGCCAGGATAGTCTCCTACAGATTGTTGTCTTTGATAAGGCAAACTCATGAAGAGCAACTAGAGAATCACTCCGGGATACTAAGTGACACAAAAAACCAACAAATTTTCGGGATGATTCCTGACATGCAAGCCACAAAAATACACGTAGAAAAGTCGTTCAAAGTCCTCTTTCCGAAGAGAGACGAATGGGTGAGGAGAGAAATCCTCTTCCCAGAGACTCCAGATGGAGTTAGTTGGAGCCGGTGTTTTCAGCAGGAAACCAAATATTGAAATATCTACCAGTATTGGCAGGTATGCTACAATCTTTCAGGCTAAAGTCTTCGCTATCGAATTGTGTGCAAGAGAGTTGACCAACAGACCTCTAGCAAACAAAAACATAAGTAGTCAGGCTGCTTTAAAAGCACTGAGCCCAACAAGATAAATTCTAAACTTGTATGGAATTGCATGGAATCCTGAGAGTACCTTGGTGCGAACAACAGGGTGACCCAACTGTGGGTACCTGGACACCAGGAGGTGGAGGGAAACGAAAAAGCCGACACCCTTGTAAAACAGGGGGCCGAATCTGCGTTTACTGGACCAGAACCGGTTTTTGGAGTCACTGCAAGTGCCGCCAAAACAGTTATTTCGGACTGGGCAGAGAAGAAAATTCTCACGTATTGGTCCGATATACCAAGGTTAACTCACATGAAGGAGTTTCTACCTAAACTCTCGAGAAATACAACTAATCAGATTCTAGAATGGAGCAGAAATGACCTATGAATTCTAACGGGACTGCTTACAGGACGCTGTCGTTTAAGATACCATCTCGGAAGGATAGGTCTGAACCAACAAACGGACTGTCGATTTTGCTGCGGGGAAGACGAAACTGCTGAACATATACTATGTTTATGCCCCGGCCTGGGAAGAATAAAGTTAATTTATTTTGTGTTTCAATAATTTGGGTTTATATATTTTGTTTTTAATTCAGTAAATTGAATTTGTTTTTCATTGACGCTTCTGGAGTGATCGTCACCCATTGCCAAAAATTCGAGTTTACATATTTTTGAAGCTGGTGTTTGATATGTCCCAATGCGTTTCAACATACGGCTCAGAGACATTAACAATAACCAAAAACAACATTCAGAAAATACAAGTCATGCAACTTAAGATGGAGATATCAATGCTGGGAATTACCCTCCGAGATAGAATCCCAAATAGAACCATCAGACACAACACAGGAGTAAGAGATGCTATCGAGACCATTCTGCGTAAGAAGTGGAACTGGGCGGGTCATGTGACCAGAGTAACTGATCGATGGACAAAGAAGATATTACAGTGGAGACCAAAAGTGAAAGCATACAGAAACAGAGGACGCCCACCAGCCCGATAGAGTGACGACATAAGGAGACACGATGAAAACTGGATGCTGATGGCTCAGGGCCGGAAAGAATGGCAAAATATGAGAGAGGCTGTCCAGCAGTGGACAGTATAGGATGATGATGATGATGATAATGACTATTATGATGATGATGACGATTATGATGATGATCATGATAATAATAAACATTTCCTGGAAGAAAATGAAGTCTAATGAGAAGTACTTACTACAAAAAATTGGTGATAAAAGAGTGTCCTCACATACATTAAAAGGTAAAAACAAAATTATTAGACATAACATAATCTTTGGTAATATTTTTGATGGTGGACTATCGGGAAGAATATTAAGAGGGCGCCTAAGAACATTATATTTTATGGATGTGAGAGGTAACAATATGTCTTTAAATTTAACATGCCCAATACAATAAAAGCTAGAGTTTTCAACCAATATGTCCTTCCGGTTCTTACTTATGGAACAGAGACCTGAGAACTAAACAAGAATATTATAAATAGATTACAAGTAACACAACGAGCCATGGAAAGACGAATCCTAAACATCAAGCTACAAGACCGCATTACCAACACAGAAATAAGAAGAAGAAAACAAAAGTTAAAAATCTTATAGAAAAAATATGTGCACTAAAGTGGAACTGGCCGGGAGAATGACAGACAACAGATGGACGCAAAGAATGATAGAATGGAGACCATGGGAAAACAAAAGGAGTAGAGGTAGACCGCAAACGAGATGGTCGGATGATATAAAGAGACTGGCTGGACATGACTGGATAAGGAAAACCAATAACAGAGGAGACTGGCAGATGTTAAATGGGGCCTTCATTCGACGATGGGTGGATTAAGCTGGATGTGGAAAACCCTAATGAATGCAAACACCTACTACCAAATAAAGTCATTGGCCATGAATAATAAAGAATCTCGTCACGCTCCTTTCTATAGAGCATAATAATAAATAAAATATAATTACATTAATTTTGTATCAACTCTTCCCTCACATAACATAGGAGCATACCCCACCCACCTTTTACGTGGTTTATGGATGCCCCTTGAGATTTTGAATGTGGATCACTTACCATTAACTAAAATATTTTCATTTCGAGCAAACAGTTTCACCAACATGAATCCTCTGACGTCTGTATTTTTGCACACCGATCCTTCTTCGGAGTAAATTGAAGAATCGTTCGCTTTTGATACATGATCAAACACCAAACATTTTCTCAAACCTCTGTTGATCTCTGCTGGAGGCCTTAAATCGAACGTCTCACTAAACGTGTCCTTATTTTCCAAACGACAAACGACGGGAGTACACTCAGAATTTGCCACGCCATTTTCTGGTGGACTGTTTATTCCGAACGTATGCTTCGGCTTTTCGTTACTGCACGCTCTTCTTCTTCGTATGCATTTTTGTCTGCGCAAAGTAAATTCATTTGGTACTGATCTATCATGGAATAGTTTTTTCGTTTCCATTTCTGCAAGTTGATTGGATTGCCTCTTGCGTAGTCTCGTAATATCGTCCACACATCGTTCGTTGTAAGTTTTATTTAATTCTATAATGGTCTTTTCATCGTTGCTACATTCGCAAACAAAATTATTGTCCAGTTTGAGAGATTTTTCGGTGTTTAAGCTTTTAAAGCCGGAATCTGAAGAACGCTCCGACTCTGTTTCGATTGCAGCTTTCCTACGTACATTATTATTTTCCTTATAGATATTGTTGTTTTCCGCTTCTACCTTTACATTGCTACCACTATCTGGTTCCTTCTTTGTGATTAGTTCTTTATTATTTTCACTGGTATCCAGTAGGGCGTTAACAAGTTTGTCTAAAGATAGATTATTAATAAAAGAAGAGTCATCGTGATTATTTACAAATTTGTTTTTACTAAACTTAAAATCTAGAAATTTTCTGACTAGAGGTGTTACTTTATCGTTGGTATTACTAAAAGAGCTCGTTAATCCTGGCAAACAACTGGCATATTCGGGGGAAGTTAGGAATGTTATTTGGTGTAGGAAATCGTTAACGTGGTCGATTCTTTGTTTCTTGATTGGTGGGCATTTTAAATCTTCCATGCCCACTGTTGACGGTAATTTGGTACAACTTTTTTTGTTTGTAGTTTCTAAACTGTGCGTATTTTTTGCAGAACAGGGAGATTGTTCATTATTTAAACTAGCTGCAGTCGGTATTTCCTTTACATTTGTTCTCTCGGTTTTTTTATTGCATGAACATAAATCTTCGGCAGTTATTGCTTGTATATGGGAGTCGACTGCTTCGAAAGGCCTAAAGTAATTACTAGTTTGACTATCTACCAGAAAGTCGTTGTGGATGCTGAGGCAATCCTTTTTCTTTTTGTAGTCGTGCCCGGTCAAAGGTGTATGTATCTTCTTTTGACTTTTCGGTTTCTTTGCTGACAGAGCTCTGTGATTCGCTAAAAACTATAAAAAAAAAAACAATAAATGTTTAAATATAACACAAAAATATTTCTAAACTAAAAAGGTACAAGATTTCAGGTGCTTTTTAACGGGCAATATTTTAACTGCAATATGTGGCTGCATATGAGCGTATAGGAAATTAAAATTCAGGGTGAGTTTCTATTTCATACGACTCGATTCTGATTACACCGAACATAACCTAAAAAATTGGCAAAGTTGCTAAAAGCAGTTTTTTGTAAATAACTCAAAAACTACAGCTCGATCGAAAAAAGTTAAATTAGGAGATTGTAGGTATTAAAAGGATCTATCTATTAAATTTATTATAATTTTTTGATATCATTGATACTTTTCGAGTTATATTTGAAAAACCGTAAAAAATCGGGTTTTCTATAACTTGTTAACTGTAACATATTCAAACATGTCGATGGAGTTTCATCTGACACTCTACTCATAAATGCTGGTGTTCCGCAAGGATCCATTCTAGCACCAACACTATTTTTACTTCACATCAACGACCTATTGAAAGCAACTTCATATCCCGTACACAGCTTTGCCGATGATAGTACCCTCCATACCGCTTTCTCTTCCAGGGCCCCTATATCAGCCCATGAAACCAGAAATGAACGAGGAAGAAATGTTAACAATATAAATATGGACTTAGCAACAATTCTCGAATGGGGATCCAATAACTTGGTAGAATTCAATGCAAACAAAACACATGCATGTCTTTTTTCTAGAAAAGCCGATCTCACTGTGCCTAACATAACTTTGTCAGTAGTAACCATACCACTAAAGTCATCCATATCGATGCTTGGTTTTACTATCAGCAATAACCATCATAATGCCAAAATAAGATCAAAACTTGTTGAATGTCCTAACGGATGTTCACTGGACCAGAACCGGTTTTTGGAGTCACCACAAGTGCCGCCAAAACAATTATTTCGGACTGGGCGGAGAGGAAAATACTCACGTACTGGTCCGACATACCAGGGCTAACCCACTCGAAGGCGTTTTTACCGTTACAACCCTCGAGAAACACAACTAAGCAGATCCTAGAATGGAGCAGAAATGACCTGCGTATTCTAACAGGACTGCTTACGGGACACTGTCGTCTGAGATACCACCTCAGAAAGATAGATCTGAACCAACAAACGGACTGTCGGTTCTGCTGCGTGGAAGACGAAACTGCTGAACATATACTATGTTCATGCCCCGGCCTGGGAAGAATAAGGTTCAACATATTTGGTTACACTAACCTAGAACCTACCGATTTTAAAAAAATCTCACCCTATACAACCATGAACTTCGTAAGAAGGGCTGGATTGTGCGGTGAACTGTAGCCTCTATGGGTGAGCCACAATAGACCTACTAAGGGTCGCGGTGGAAGGGCGACCACGCCCCACTCACATAAAACCTAACCTAACCTAGACACACACGAAGAATTTTTATTACTACTCCAATCCCTATTAAGGTTAATTTTTGAGAGGAAAGTTCAAGAAGACTTTCGTAGTAAAAGTAAAATAGAATACTGGCGTCTAAAACAATTTTTCTGTCTAGTTTCTTTAGTTCTAAAATTCGAACCACGCTCGTGTCTTTATTGAAATTGGACGGAAACATGTCGATTTACCACCAAACAAAGTAATCCTTAACTCACGGAACGATAACGTGAAATTAGCCGGTTACGTTAGTCTCGTGTTATTTTGAATTAAAAATAATTAACATATATAAATTGACTTCGTAAACTTACCGACTCCCAATGTTTGTCTTTAATGTTCGGTGTCAAATTTCCGACGTCTTTAAAAGCTCCGTTTTCTGGTACCGTTTTGATTGGCGTGGAGGTGAATCTGTTCTCTTTGTCGACGTCTATGTGTCCGTTGTGGTCTTGGCCTTCGGATGAAACGTGCGTCCCGATTCCGGAAGAACGTCGCTTGTGTCGCACCGAAACGCTGGAACGTCGTCTTTTTACAGCGGACGGTGATTTTTTGACTCGGGGCGTCGATGTGTATTGGGTTACAGTTGGCGTTGGATATTCGACAGACATGGGATGTTCCGATTCGTCGTTGCTTGAGACGTCGCGACGGCTCAGTACTGCCCATTTTAACATTTTTGGAATAGCTATAGTAACGAATAATTTGTATAAACTATAAAATCATAAATTGTAATTTTAAAAAAGATAAAAAAAAAGGTTAATATCCAATTAAAAGCCGGTCCTCGTAACAAATGTCCTTGTGAAACAGCCATACAGAAATTTATTATTTCAATAGGGTACTTTCGGTAGTAAAAAATAATTATGAAATTTGATAAAAATTAAAATTTATGTTTTTTTTTTTTTTTTTATATGTTCTGGTTTCCACGAAAAGGGATATCCTGTAATGTTCAGAGAACATCGTGGGAACCAAGGGAAAGAAGGTAGGAGTTGGTGTTCTTCTTAAATTTCTGGAGGTTGTATGCCTCGGGAAACACCTCCTTAGGCAATGAGTTCCAAAGCGTCGCAATTCGTTGGATGAATGAGTCTTTGGAAAGTGATGTTCTGCAGGTCTCCAAAGTTACCACGAAGGGGTGTGAAGACTGAACTTGACGGGTTAATCTCGAAGAGACTGCCAAAGGAGGAACGATTGTTGATATTTCAGAAGAGCATCGCCCATGAAAATATCTATAAAATAGAGACAAATCGCCAACTTTTCTACGGTGTTCCAGACAAGTGAGCGAGTTTGTAAGCGAGGCATCACCGACGAGACGAATTGCCCTTTTTTGGACAGAATCCAATAGCTTCAGGATATGTTTAGGTGCCGCACTCCAAATATGGGAACAGTACTCCAGTACAGGTCGGATCTGTGCCTTATAGATCAAAAGCAGCTGACTGGAGGTGAAATAGCTCTTGGCACGAAACAAAAAACCAAGTTTTTGGGATGCACTTTTGGCAATGGACCTCACGTGATTTTCTCAGGAAAGGTTATTGCTGATAGTAAAACCAAGCATCGATATGGATGACTTTAGTGGTATGGTTACTACTGACAAAGTTATGTTAGGCACAGTGAGATCGGCTTTTCTAGAAAAAAGACATGCATGTGTTTTGTTTGCATTGAATTCTACCAAGTTATTGGATCCCCATTCGAGAATTGTTGCTAAGTCCATATTTATATTGTTAGCATTTCTTCCTCGTTCATTTCTGGTTTCACGGGCTGATATAGGGGCACTGGAAGAGAAAGCAGTATGGAGGGTACTATCATCCGCAAAGCTGTGTACGGGACATGAAGTTGCTTTCAACAGGTCGTTGATGTGAAGTAAAAATAGTGTTGGTGCTAGAATGGATCCTTGCGGAACACCAGCATTTATGAGTAGAGTGTCAGATGAAACTCCATCGACCACTACATGAAGAGACATGTAGCAACATACTTAAATATTCTGATTCCGTATCATAAAAGTACATTATTGTTTTATTATATTGAAATTAAAAGTCGGTATTTTTAATTTGTATATCACGTGACCTTAAACACGAGCCGCCATTGTGTGACGTCAAATAGGCAAAAACTGTCAGTTCAGTGTAAACAGCTAGGTATATATCTATCAACTCCAAGGAGTAATAATTGTGTTCTTTCGTCAGTGCATTTCATTTGTACCTATTTATTTATTAAAATGTAAACCGGTTTTGTAAAAGCAGATAGTACGAATCTGTCAAAAATTGATTCAATGATGGTTGCATATAGCTGTTAACGTTGAATGAGTACCGGTCGTACATACACGACTGTTGTTTTTTCCAATATTAAGTCACCAAAATGGCTAACAGTGTTTTCGCGGCAATAAAAAAAGGTTAAAATTTAATATAATTTTATGGCAAGAAAGCTTGTTTATTTTGCCGAAATGTATTTTTTTGTGGCTTTAGATTAGAAGAATCAACATTTTGAAGTACTTCTTTAAACATAGTAGAATACCCTATTATTTTGCCTATTTATAAAAAATCCCGAAACACGTTTATTTTAGATTATAAAATAAAATATCTTCTATCCCTACATCAAGCCGCAATCATGTCTCTTCATTGTCTCCTTAAAATTGTTATTGTTTGAAATCTATTGGAAACAATATTATTAAAAAAAATCAAATCATGTGATTGATGAAATTCCCTACATACATACATACATAGTCACGCATTTTTCCCATAGGGGTAGGCAGAGACCACTTCCTTCCACTTGCTACGGTTTTGACACACATCTTTTGCTTCCTCTTCTTGCATCAGTGCTCTCATACATGCTCATCGGTTGTCGGTACTCTTGACCTGGCCTTTTCTCAAAACAATGTTATATGATCAAGATATGTTCTCTGAGGTCGACCTCTACCGACTTGTCCATTCACACTTTATAAATTTGTTTCGTCAATCTTCCTTCATCCATTCTTTCAACGTGTCCAAACAATCTAAGCATTCCTTTATCTATCTTTGTAACCACATCTTCTTTTACACCACAGCGTTCTTTTATCACACTATTCTTTACCTTATCCAACCGAGTTACTCCGGCTATACTTCTCAGACTACTCATCTCCGTAGCATTAATCCTATTTTCATGCTTCTTCTGCCAAACTCAACATTCACTACCATACATAAGTGTAGGAACCAACACATCTCTATGCACAGCCAGACGTGCTTTTTTGACACTTTCTGGCTATTCATAAAGCTATGCAGTGCCCCATTCATTTGTCTTTCTGCCAACACCCTTCGCTTAATGTCACTGTCATACTTTCCATCTCTCGTAAACTTTGAACCCAAGTAGACAAATTTATTTACTTCACAGTTTGTCATGCTTTCTTTTCTTTCAAAAACCATTTCTTTTGTTTTGCTTACATTTATTTTCATCCCTTTGATTTTCAGGGCATCATGCATAACATTAACCATCGCCTGCAACTCCTCTTCAGATGACTCTAATATGACTTGATCATCGGCGTAAAGAACGCATTTGACGATCAAGTCATTCATTTTCAATCTATACGCACTCTCTTTCAAATCTTTTAAACAATTTTCTATGTATAAGTTAAACAACCATGGCGAAGCCACACATCCCTGTCAAACATCTTTTTCGATGTTAAACTAATTGGGGTAGATTAACAGTTTAAAATAAAAGATCCGTTGGTATTTTAAATATTACATTGACACGAAACGCCTTCAACTGGCTCCTATCCTTCAGTTCCTCCTGTACATCACTGTCGGCGTCAGTGACTCGAATATTTGTATGTGTTGCTATTTTGCTGCACATATATGGTAGGTACTAACGATTTATTTGTATTATATTAGGAATTTGTGTTGTGTGTGTGTCAAATTTAATGGTTTAGATTGTGAGCAAGAGTTCTATTTTATAAAAACCCATTCACTTTCAAGTATAATCTTGAATGAATGAATGAATAAATGAGTAAATAGTTTTCTACCTATCCTAGAGACGAGGTCACCTTTTTTAAAAATATCTATACTTTATACCAGCATCGGTTATTACTTCATAATTTTTAAATCAAAATATTCCGAAAACGGTACACAGTATCGAGTTTTACCAGGAGTACATTTTCGGTGTAAAATTGAATTATGTGTAAGTTCATTTAAAATTTTGATTAATAAATCTAACCTTAAAAAAGTTATGTTTAATACTACACGAACCGTGTAACTAGCGCCCTCTATGAGAGTCAGATTTAAAAACAAATTCTGGAGATGTATCAGCTTCTAAAACGTATTCGTATAAAATTTCATCACAATATTTCCAGTAGCTTCGGCAAAATCGTAATAAATGTGTATAAATTGTTTTTCGTTCAACGCCCTTAATCTTGGATACGGATAATATTTTACTAAGCAAACCCCAATAGTTTTTTTTACTTTTCTACCTATCCTAGAGACGGGGTCACCTTTTTTTTAAACACCCTGAATATGGTAGAACTGTCAACACTACATTAAAATAAAGAAGAAAAAACCTGTAAAGATGTAAACATATTTCTTTTGGACGTTTATTTCTAATAACTGATGATAATTACAATATATTTCTGATATGACTGCTTACTCGAATATTCTTCGTTTTTAAGCGATTTTACTTAATCAAAACGAATTTAGTTTTCATCAAAATTGCTTCGAACCTTTTAGTCTTCAATTTCTTTTTTCGCATCACATCTATTAGCAATAAGTATCTTTTATTTCAAAATCCCTTTGTTTACGATAAATATCAAAGTTTGTACTCCTTTTGATCGAAGCTAACGGAAATTTTCTGATCCGCAACAGCAAACTTTTACACAAAAGATTGCAGTTTTTTATTCAATAACGAAATGCAGCATCCGTGATATAAAAAGTAATGCGATCTCCGAGTAAACTTCCGTGAAACGCAGCAGCGTAACGCAACGAAAACTTAAAAAGGGTATTAGTCGTAACGATAAGAACCCCGTTTCTGTATACGAAAATACCGTTCGCCCCTTTTTATCTGCGGCACTGCCGCAACAAAGATGTTATAAAATGTGTGCGTAGTTTATGTAAGTAAAAAAGAAGAAGAGGGACAACCTCTCCAGGTGATACTCTAACCTGAACCTAACCTAAACCATTTAAGAAGGGGACCGAACGACACAATACATGATCTAATTTTAAAAAGGTGTATGAATATTTCTGAAAACCAATCACCGCGTTTCTCACGAATGGTTCCCATTCATTTTTGCTGATTGGGGTTTTTCTATACTTAAATCGTTGTAACAACCTCGAAATTTATATACTGACAATTTGAAAGGTAAAATCTCCATCGGTAGACAAAAATGTATTTTATTTTTAAGCTTTCTTTAGTGTTACGATTATCAATAAGGAAAATTTTCACACATTTGTCTTCTTCAGTGTTTAGTTTAAAAAATCATAATATTTTTTACATAATATTTAAAAATATTTTATTGGGTTTGATAAATAATGTTTTCGTGTAAAATTCAAAAACGTAAGCAAGATTTTAATGGAAAAATCACAAACATTACATATTTGCACTTTACGGAACGTTTAAAAGTTATTTGTAGCTAATTATCACTAAATAGACAGGAGCCTAAGTAAATACACTTAAAAATTCTACCAATTAAAAGCCTATCTTTTATATAGTTACCATAGCAACTAAAAAAATTTCCGGAAATTTTTCTCCTTGGTGTAAGGAGCATGAAATTACACTGGAAATTTTTTAATGTGTGTAGGTAAAATGACATTTACATTTTACCTTCTATTATATTCTATATGTTAATAGATAAAAATCATTTATTAACAGTTTACCATTAATACTCGTATGTACTTGAAAATTACAAAAACACATTTTGTTACTACGTTAGTTGTTATATTTTAACACAATTAACCATTTTTAACTAAAGCATCTAAATGTGTTTGAAATTCCTTAGCAACGTCTTCTCAATGAAGAATATAAAATCGAACATTCACTAAAATGTATAAATTGTCCATGTTTCATAAAATATATATGTAGTACTTTGAAACAATCTTATTCTGGTGTAAGTAATCCACGTAGAGTTCCATATTTTTAACACACCAGAAGCAAATGAGTTTGATAATGCCAAACAAATTCGGTGAATAGATTTTTGGCCCGCATTTTTTTCATAAGTACGTTAAAAAATTTAAGTGCCGATGATACATATTAATTTTACAACCTTGAATAAAACGTATATCGCAAATCGCTCCATTTTTATAAACTCTACAACCCAACGATATATTTAGATTATTTTTTGACGTTCCTCGAAACCAATAGAAATTTTTTTTTCGGTAATTCATATACGCTTTAGCCAATCAAAACATTATTATAGTGGAAATAATCTACTTACATTATTCCAGCGAGAATGATTCATGCACATTGTTTTTATTGAATGACAACCACATGACAACGTGTTTTCTTCATCTGACGCGCCTATCATAAATTTTCAAGAAATTCGTTAAATGAATCCCAAACGTTTTAGTGAATCATCAGTCGATAAATTTAATAGAAGAAATTTTTTTGACAGTTCTAACAACCATTCAAATTTTGTCAATTTGTGTCACATGAAACAATTTCACCCAATCATGTCAACATTACACTGATAATTCCACACCTGCAATTTTGAACCAATCAAAATACGTTATTTTGACAGATCACCACGGCAACGGAGGTATTTTAGCGGAAATTTTTTTCTCGTGGGATACCCAACAGCGAATTATACTGGAAATTTTTTGACGTTTACAATAACAGAACATTTTTGACAGACTGGTTTTTATGTGTTCACATAATATTTAGTTTTGATACATTTTAATTACAAAGCTAAGTTTTCTATATTCTTCACCTCCTCTCTTCTTAATAACGAAAAGCGCGCATAACGCACGTTAATAAAAACGCAAAAAAAAAAAACAATTTTCTACCACTTGTAGTTACTCAAAACTTATGTAAAATTAAAGAATATACCATTTTCTATCTTGAAATGGTATTCCCATGCAACTACAATAAGTAGAAATTACCAATTTGAAGGCCTAAATAATTTCTGGATGAAGAAAATAATTTGCATTGTTGAGAATCGAAAAATAAATTTTAAAAATATTTGATTTTCTCCACAATTCGGTGTGAAATTTTCTTACCGAATACCACGCGACGTCAAATTAATATCCGCAAATTTTTTCTCGCTCATGAATTTTTTTAGAAAATTTCCGGAAACAATTTGACCTCTAGTGGTATTACTAGTGAAATTTTTTTGCTCAAGTTGATATCCAATAAAATCAGTAAATTTGTGGTCATCTGATCGAACACAACCAATCAAAACAAAATTATACTGAAAAGAGCCCATGGGTTCTTTTCACTAAATCATGTCATGTTGCTATGGATACATACCTACATTTCCTTTCAATTCGATTTTGACAATTCAAATATTTCAATATGTCACGATTTGGTTGTGATACTCAAGATAAGCTTTCATGGACTTTTGTGATGTAAGAAAATATTTTATTTTCATAATCAGCAAAAAAAAATTTATCCGAATAACCCTCGAACATTGATGAATGCTCAAAATTTTTATAACATCTATCTCAAGCTTGTTGCTTATAGGCAAAATTGTTTCGACAATTATCAATGTCATTGGGTTATTACTATTGATAATTGCATTCAATGCAATTATTAATCACTAAGACAACACGATTGAGTTTGACAACTACATTCCAAATAAATTTCAAAATGTCACGTTATGGCAATGAGAATGTTCAAAGTATAAATGCGCTAATCAAAGAAAAGATTCCCAAAAATACAACCTACAGTCACAAATATATTTGGGGAATATTTATGGGATTTTGCTGCGAACGAGAATATGAATTAAATGAACATAGAAGCTTAGAAGAATTGGCGTTGATAGTAAAAGATTTGATAAAGATAAAGACAATGTGGAACGTTTCGTGGAAACATTTGCAAAAAAAGTACTGTAATGACTATAATATTATGATTGACCCGTTTAACAATAAAGTATTTAAACCAGCCCGCGATGCAATCATGAAGAAACTATAAGCGGATCTATGTAAAAGTATGTCCATTTCAGTTTTGTTAAATTTTTAGCAAAATAATATTGCTATGGGATGAAAATACTCCTGAAGGTCTTATTCTTAAATTTTACCATATTGCTGCTGCAGAATTAGCGTGGCAAAGAGGAGAGGCAGTTGTTTGTCTGGTGGATTTTTTTCATGTCGAGAAAAATAACGATGACTCTCCAACAAATCGCATTGAATACAATCCGGTGTTCAGTAAAACGTGCCAACGTGGTTCTAAAAGCTGTACAAGTAGTAAATGGTTGGTTTTCAATTGTGAAAGACAAAGCTGCCCTATACGTCTTTTTCATAAACTTATATTAATTCGAGACGACAATATTACCTCACTACGACTGTTTTTAAAACCAAATCTACACTGGAAAAATGAAACTAACAAATGTTACAATAATGTACCTATTGAAAGAAATACAATAAATGAATGGACTAAATCTGCTGCTGAGGCAATTGGCTTAAATGTAAAGGACAAAAAGATAACAAATGACTCAAATAGATCAACTGCTGTTAGCGAATTGGCAAAAAGTGGTGTAAAAGAACAACAATTGCTGAAAATTACTGGTCATAGCAATCAAAATTCTATAAAAAAATACTTAAATCTCGATCAAAAACACCACAGCACCATTCATAATTTTATGACAAAATTCTCAAGCCAGTTGCTTGGTAACAGCCCTCAGCCCTCGACTTAGGGCTGTTACCAAGAAACGAGCTTTTGATTGTCATGAAATTATCAAAGGTAATATCCCAAGACTATGACAAATAGCCGACTATTATTTTCGTCATAATTTTATCAAGAGTACCTTGTATTTCGAGACAATTTGATGAGACCATATAAACATTATTAATCTGAATAACTCTCGAGAGCTTTTAGCTCGAGATAGTTTTTCTTTAGCTCCGATTAAAAACAGAAAAAAAATTCTCGAATATTTTTTAGAAAACTCTTGTTCTCAAAAAATTTCCAATAATAATTGAAGCTCTTGTGGTATTATAAATGAAAATAATCTGAGATATATATTTATATTTACAATAAGTTGGCTCATAAAATATATTGTATTCTTAACCCATATTGTATGTCTCCGTATTTTCTAATGATTTTACTAGAGCATAAAAAAAATTGACAAACACATTTTTTAATTTCTTCTTTATATTATCGCTTTTCAACATTGAAGATGTGTTGGTATTGATTTAAGTTGAAAATAAATCACATGAATTTTTAAATTAAACATAAAAATACACCATTTAAAACGCGAACTAATAGTGAGAGCCATTGCCATGCTAGGAAATGGCGCTCAACCAAAAAATGTAGCGCGAACATTTGGAAAATTTCAAAGCGCAATTATCCGCATGTAGAAACTAAAGATGTATCTAAAAGACACACAAACTGTAATGAATTTATTTTATAATTAGTGTTTTTTATTTTGGAATAAAACTAAATTTAAATTGTAGTTTTTTATTCAGTTATTTTAGGTTATTTTTATGTTTTTCTATATTCTTTTTAACTTCCCAGAGGAAAGTTATACTAATGGGTCCGATTTTGTGAATCCCAAATTTTGACATATCTTCACATTTCAAGGTCCCCAGAGTCGAATACAATAGTTTTGAGTGGACGTCTGTGTGTGTAGGTTCGTGTGAGAGTTTTGAATTATTTTTCGTCTCGATTATCTCAAAAACAAAACATGGTATCGACTTGGGACCAATTGCATGTAAAGCACAATTACGCAACTTAGAACTGATTAGATTTCCAGCAAAATCGGTTAAAATGTTTTTTTTATGGAGAATAAAAAAACAGAAAAAATGGTACTCTACCTGAATTTTGCAATTTATAAATTATACTATTTTAATACAAAATTTTAAGATATTTTGAATAATATGATTACGGCATGTTAAAAATATCTTTATGAAAAATATGATGACAAAATTTCATAAAAATAGATAGTTTTAGAAAACAAAAATAGGTTGGAGAAGTTTAAACTTATGTCAGTATTGAGAGAATAGCATTAACGGCGCTATATCAGTGAAATATTATTGTTGGTAATAATCAAGCATTGTTTATAACAATTAAATATTATTACTAACAAATGAATATTGATCATAATAAAAAATAAATTTAACTGTTATAAACAATTGAAAATAGCTTCTGCTTATAAAATGATAAGAAAAAGTTTGAAAGAATACGGTTGACATAAACAGAATATTGTTAATGACAATTATTATTTGTTATAAACAATTTGAAATCGTTTTTTATAATAATTATTATTACAAAAATACATATGGTATCTTTTCATTCTTTTCACTGGGAAGTTAGTTTTGTGGACGTCTCGGGTCACACACTGATATTTAAAAATATTTTTTTAAATATGTTGTGGTTTGAAGAAACTTTGTATAAATGAACTATTTAATTTATCAACTGCTTAGTTTAAAATGTCCATCTCAGAATACAATATCCTTGGATTATTTTCATGTATTTTTATATAAAAGTTCTGTAGATAAAGAAATATTGAATGGCTTTCGGGTTTACCAGTTTCAATTTCAAGATGATTTCTGTTTTACAATATTATTGACCAGATAGTTCACTCACATGTACCTCAATATCCCAGCTATTATAAAAAATACCCTCATTGGTTCTTTTCTTCTACAATAAAAGTGATTAAAGAAAAAATTAAATTTCACTGTCGATGGAAGAAATACCATAATAACTTAGATTACTAACATTCAAAATTTTACGAGGCAGATCAAAATTTTTAATAAAGGAAGATTATAAAAAATACTTGACTACTGTAGAAACGAATATTATTCATAATTCTAAATATTTTTGGCAATTTGTAAAAAGCAAAAGAAAAACAAATAATTTCCCTAATAACTTGCTCACTGCTCAGGGCCCTACTACCAACTTACAGAAAATTTGTGATATATTTTCAGATTATTTCTCTTCTGTTTTTGTAAGTAGTGATGCTAGTAACTTTGGTAATATGTATACTAACACACCACTAAATATTTCTAACTACATAATTACTCGTAAAATTATTGACAAAAAAATTGAAAATTTACCCAATAAAGGTCCTGGGACAGATAATTTACCTACTGATTTTATTAAAAATTGTAAGGAATCGCTAGTAGAGCCATTATTTTTGCTATTTAATAAATCTCTCAGTTCAGGTCAATTTCCTGATACATGGAAAACAGCCTTTATTACACCAATTCATAAATCTGGAAGCAAGAATAGAGTTGAAAATTATAGACCTATTTCTAAATTAAACATCTTTAGTAAGGTGTTTGAAAGTATCATTTTTGATTTTCTTTATCATGACGTAAAAAACCTACTTAACATTGAACAGCATGGCTTCAAGAAAAAACGTTCGGTAGATACATATTTATTCCTATTCCTATACGTTGAATACATACTTAAAATTCTAAATGATAGGCATAACGTTGATTCTGTGTATACTGATTTCAGTAAGGCCTTCGACAAAATAGATCATTCCGTCCTTGTCTCAAAACTTTCCGAAGTCGGTATACATGGTAATTTATTAAGATGGTTCGACTCATATGTCAGAAATAGGTCACAAGTAATTTTAGGTGCTCTTAAATCTAAGGCTGTGGTAACTACTTCAGGAGTACCTCAGGGGTCCCATTTAGGTCCTTTACTTTTTAATTTATATATAAATGACATCTCTAGTTGCTTTCAATTTGCTAAGTTTGTTATGTATGCCGATGATTTGAAAATATATCACTCAATTTCATGTGCTTACGACAGAGTTCGATTGCAAGAAG
Source organism: Agelastica alni (assembly GCA_950111635.1). Lineage (NCBI taxonomy): Eukaryota > Metazoa > Arthropoda > Insecta > Coleoptera > Chrysomelidae > Agelastica > Agelastica alni. The sequence continues at coordinate 39,804,798 of OX467711.1, read as the reverse complement.
ACTTAGACAATTTATCCGACTACTGTGTGAGAAATAATTTGTTTTTAAATGTCTCAAAGTGTAATTATATACAATTTTCTCGTTGTAATTCAGACTTGAAATACAACTCATGAAATTTCTAATAGCGTACTACATGCTGTAGATACGATTAGGGATCTTGGTATTCTTTTAGACTCTAAATTACTTTTCGATCGGCATATTTGTAATATAACTAGAAAAGCTAATCAGCAGTTGGGCTTCATATACAGAACATGTTTTGAACTTCAAAATCCCCTTACCGTTAGATCATTATATATGGCATACGTAAATAGTATATTAATGTTTGGTTCTACTATTTGGAACCCGCGTTATTCGGTCTATATTTCAAAATTAGAAACAGTCCAGAACAAGTTTATTTCATATTGTAAAAGGAAATTTTATCCCGATGTGGATAGACAAAGTATTCGTTCCAACTTAAAGATAATTTCACTAGAGCATGGTAGGCAAATTGCGGATGTACTGTTTATTCACAAAATCCTCAATAACAATATAGATTGCCTTGAACTTACAAACTTCATAACACTTCGTATTCCCAGCCACTCAACTAGAAACAATTTTACCTTTAACACACATCAGGCACTCACCAATTATTTTCTAAATTCTCCTGCTCACAGAATAACAAATACTTATAATAAATTGTCCAGTATTGTTGAAATGGATATTTTTTACCACAGTGCAGATTTGATTAAAAAACTACTGAAAGACTATTTTTTGCAAATTTAATTTTGTTTTATTACCTACTCTTGTTCTCTCTTTTTTCTCTCTTTTTTTTTATACTAGTATTTACTTTATTTAATGTAGCTATATGATTATATTTATATTTTCTTTTTTACCTAATTTGTAAAATTATGTGTAACTATTAGTGGATACTTTTATGGGTTTGTCCTTTTTGTATCCCAAATAAATAAAATAAAAATAAAATAAATAAGATAACCTTTGTAGTTAAAATTTTTAATTACTTTTGGTTTGGCGAAATGAAACTTTTGTGCATTTTTTCGTAGAAATATTCGATGCTACTTAGACGAGCACTGCGTTTATTAGTTCATAATTTTAAAGATCATATTTATTGGGAACAGTTTTTACTACATTTAGTTTAGCAAATCGAATCCCAAGCGAATTTTTAAATGGGTATTACGATACGTTCCTGATCTTAAAAATAATATTTATTGAGGATAATTTTTAACTGCATTTCGCTTAGCAAGACGAAGCCCAAGCAAATTATTGTGCGAATGTTGGGCGATACTTTGATCAGATATTAATTACCTCGACGATGAAGTAGGTATTGCAACACAGTTTGAACACTTGTTCGGGTAAAAAATATTTAAAGCTGCCATTTGCTTCTGTTGTTAACCCTTTTGTTGCAGAGCTCTTTAACTACTTGAACATTCAAGTGCGGCATATCAACCCGAGATAAAAAGGTAGAATCAAAAATGGAACAATACGTGGGGGGATGCTTTTGAAAATACCAAAATGACCGATCAATTAGAAAACTCGATCTAATTATTAACACTCCAAATTACAAAACGGGGATTAGCTTGTTCTACATCGCAAATTTTGTGCCTATAGATTTGTTTTAATATAAATTAAAAAAAAAATATTTTTTATTTTTCCGAACCGAAGGGTAAAAAAGAAAATGTATTGGTTTACCCCCAAAAATAAAAATCGCCAAAACCATGTGCGCTGCACGTTTCATGGCCCCACGCGTCGAATGGCACCATTTTCAGCGTGACGGTTGTTTAAAATTTTGTCTGTGTGTAGTATGTGTGTGTGTGTGTGTGTTGAAAAATCTTATGGGCACGATAACTTGAGATTAAGGTGGTTGGTCACCAAAACAGGGTAGAAGTTTTGCCCAAAGGACAAGACCGAGTTCAAAGATAGGCCATAACGGTACATTCCTCAAATTTACAGCATATTGTACTTTCCGCACGATAACTTTAGAAGGAGAGCTAGGGCGATGAAACTTTCAGGTATTTTTTTTTTACTTTAACGAACTAAAGGGTAACTATATTAAATAGAAAAGAGCCCTCGGTTTGGACAAGTTAGTTTTGCTACCGCAATACTGTTTATTTTATTAGTATTTAGATGTTTGCTGAATGAAAATTGTTTTTTTTTCACCTCCCCGATATTTGCTTCTATTTTAAACTGTACCAAAGATATTTTAGTTAGAGCAAGTACACCAGGGATTCCCGAACTATTTTGGGCAAGATACCCATTTTCCAAAATAGACCGATACTTCAGACCCCCATAGTCAAATTACTTTAGAAATCCTATCTCTAGTTTTTTCACTATTGATACAAAATACCAATTTAAAAACTTTGCGTTTGGTGTGAGTGAGTAAACTTGATATCATTTTCTTACCAAAATTTAACAAAATAAATAAACTTAAAATTAAGTAAATATCAAGTGTAATTAATAATTATGATTACAAATGACGTGAAAATACTTAATTAATTATTAAAAAAAAAACATTAAAATAGCTAAGCATTAAGGGAGGAAGAATATGGATTTTTTTTTAGTTTCCCATACATTTCTTCTGTATGCTAGGTTGTAACGTGTCTTTTTTTTCCCTTCTACAGTTCCATTATAATTATGTCTCTGATAATTTTATATTCCTCAAGTACTCGTAAATAGTGTCGCGTACCGTATTTTGTTGTAACTTAAATATATCATTCGTTGTAAATAGTGTTGCATACCTTATTGTAATAAGATTCCATTGTTAATGGCTATGGCATTTTTGTTGGTCACTGGAGATTGAGTAAGGTATTTTCATTATTAGATTTTGCTTTAGTTTTTAGTCTCGATTATTGTGTATTATCGATTATATTATTGTTTGGTTTACATTTCTGTGTAGATGAGGCTAGCTATCAACACGGACGAACGCGATTCTTAGTGTGGAACATAGATTTGCGAATATTCTTGTTTGACGTCAATTCCGTGTCATATTTCTTGATATCCGGCTTGGGAAGCAGTCTAGTCGTGTGATGAGAGTCTTGGGAGTGGTGTGGTGAGAATTTTTGGGGCGGTGTGATATTAACAAGACCTAACCTCTACGGTTTTCTTTCATATCTGGCTGTATTTGGGCCATCTTAATTGGATTTTGAAGAAAAACCATTTAATTTTTAACTTGACCATTCTATCTTACCTTCGTTGTTGATATTTTGGATTTTGGTGTCAAGTTAAAATAACCGCATGCGGGATTTATTTGAGGGAAGCCATTGTTAATTAGCAAGTGCCGTTCCATAACCAAACCGGCCACAGGAGTAGTGCATTCGTATCATCCATATCAACGATGAATTGCAGTGTTATAAAGACTTGCTTGGTGTTTTTTTAGCAGGAACTCCGTATTAGGGTGTTCAAGATTAAAGTTATTTTTTTTATATTTGATCTGCAATATGCGTTTGCCCAAGGGTTGCAAGTGATTTGTTTTTGAATATTTAACGACGTGACTTATTTTTGACACCACAATTGAGTTTTGTTTTGATTTATTGATATAATAAATTGTTGAAAACTATTTATTGCATTAGATAATATGCCGAAACTAAACTTTAATTAAAATAATCTTCTCAATAATTCTTTATGTCCAAGTAAAAATATTTTCTTCATACTTATTTGTAAATATCCTACAATATTGATATTTTAAAAGACAACCATTGTAAATGTATTTTTAAATAAACTCGATTGTTTTAACAGTGTAAATCTTTATGTAAATGGTAAAAACATGAGTAAATTAGCAGCCTTATGTGAACGTTTGATTTAGTATTATTACAGAGTTGACTTATATACGTTTTTCTTTTTTTGGTAACTTGGTAAAGTCTGTTACTCTTACTTTTGTTTTGGTTATTTTATAAAATTGTAAATTTTAAATTTTTGGTTTGTTTTAGCGAAAAAAATGTACCATAGCTGCTGATTTGACTATATTTGTTATAATTTTATTATTGAACTGTTCTCTCTGTGTTGATTTGACTATATTTGTTATAATTTTATTATTGAACTGTGTACTTTGATTTATTGTAAGAGTAAAGTATCTAATATATTTTAGCTATAATTTCATTTATTTAGTTCACCATAATCTCAGTTGTTTATCGTGTGGCTCTGCTAGTGCCTATAAGACCTAGGGGTTCCCGGCTTGAACCGTCTAAGTCGGTGGCGCGGCTAACTTTTATATTTTCAACTATACTCCACTACATTTATTCTACTGAGGTGGGCGGGTTAGCAAGCATGGCCAAATTTAAGTCTACTAATGGTGACAATACTACTTTGAGATAGTTTATAGTTGCTGTACCATTGTTGGTTGGGGATATCTGGATGTAGAAGTGTATATCTTGTAGGCTTGCTATGACAATACTCGTGCCATAAGTGTTTTCATCTGTCTTTTAATTTATTTTATTTTGAATTATGCATTCATCAACGGTGATCTTGGTTTGTCCACTTTCAACGGATTTTTTTGCTAAATTGTCTACATGTTCATTATGTCGAAGACCAATGTGTGCTTTTATCCATACAAATTGTATGCTGAACTCTTCTTGGACTAGCTTATTTACTATCAGTTTGATTTTTGACTTGATGGTTGACTTATGCTCATGAAAAATTATAGGGAATCCGATATTATTACCGATTTTTTTTGTCGATGTTGTCCGATAAATTCGAGAGCTTTAACAATTCCAATCGCTTCAGCGGAAAAAATAGAAGAAAGATCATGTAGTTTATATAGCATTTGGACATTGATCGATGGAACATGAAACGCGCACCCTACGCCACTGGATTGTTTAAAAGCATCTGTATATATTTCCATGTAATTCTTATATTTTGATACACCGCGTTCGTTGATTTTCAAACGGTTCCTGTGTTTCAATATTGCGTTGCAACCAGAACTTCTGATAGCCTTGGTTGAATTTCTGCTTAAGCTCCTCGTCTGTGCTGTTGGTAATCAACTCTTCTTGCATTATCACATTGGCTTTTTCCATGGCTGTGTTAATGTACGGATTTATTATCAATTGTGGTCGTTTATGTCGACCTCTGGAAAAACGATTTCGACCCCAATGGGTTCGCGAAAAAGTGAAGGTATACATTTTTGGAGGACGTCAAGCTAACCTATCTTTTATTAAATCATATTGAAAAAAATATATTGGGGAAAAAATCTAAAGAAAAGCTAAAAAATATTATGATATAAATATTAAATCGCCGTTCGTTAGTATCGCAAAAACTGAAATACCTCTTGACCGATTTTAGTGAAATTTTTAGACAATCTTTAGATTAGCCCCGCAGGGTTCGGTAGCGATAGGATCAGCGAGGGGGATGAAATATAAAAACTATCAAAACGGTTGATATCAGAGTCGAATTTATGGTCAGATTTTAATGAAATTTTGTAAATATGTATTTATTGCTCCAACTTGAGAGATGGAAAAGTTTTTATCCCGAAAGGGGTAAAAGGAGGTTGAAATATAAAAAATATCACAAATGGCCGATATTTGTTTGGAATTTATTGTTTTTAAAATCGCTGAGGTCAATAGTGACATTCCCAATTATGTAAGCATATATACAAAAGGGGTGGGAGGAGGATAAAATAAATTAAAAACGCCGATATTAGTGTCAAATTTATAGTTTTTGGGGTCGCTGAGTTTGATAGTTACATTCCTAATTTTGTTAGCACCCCTGCGAAAGGAGAGGTAAAGGAATGGAAATAAAAACTATTAAAAACGCCGATATTATCGTCGAATTTATATTTTTCGGGGTCGCTGAGTTTCATAGCGATATTTTTAAAGCAGGCAAGCCAACGTTCGAGCAGGACAACGTCGGCCGGGTTCGCTAGTCATTTCATAAGCAGGAGCTTTTTTCAATTGTTTATAACAATATATTGTCAGTGGAAAATCTCAAATACATAAATCTCATTAGTATTTCATATGTCATTATGCTTGTTATGAGTTATGTTTTTATTTAAAATGTTAGTTGGATTCATTTCAATAATTTGTTAGTTATTATATACTGAAGTTAAATTTTCTGCATATTATACATGTCTTTACTCATTACAATTCTGTGTTTCTTTATCCAAACAATAACAATAAGCCTACAACAATGTTATGAGTAGTTAGCCCATGACCATATCAATGTAGATGATGATAGATCAACCATCAATGATGATGATAGATCAATGTCATATTAATAATTATTCAATATCAAATTAGAATACTTCAGTAAACTAAATTTAATTTGCTATAAAAAATATGTTCTCTAAAAGGAGTTTTCAAGTATGCTAGCTCTCCGCGGGCCGGACAAAATCTGTCCGCGGGCCGGATGTGGCCCTCGGGCCGTAGTTTGGAGACCCCTGCTCTAGATAATTGAGACGAAAAATAATTCCGAATGCACATACGAACATACGTACATACACACGCAGACGTCCACTTAAAAACTATTATATTCGACTCTGGGGACCTTGAAATGTGGAGATATGTCAAAATGTAGGATTCGCAAAATCGGACCCATTACTATAACGTCCCACTGGGACGTGTGTAATGTTAAAAAACCACACACAATGCATGATATTTGTCGTTCAAAATTAACGTTTTCGCCCACTTAAATGTGCCACGTGTTCCACATGCTACTAGGAAACGTTTTTATGACCCAAAAAATATTTACATAAACTTGGGGTGTCCTTAAAATTTCTTAGCATGCCCTTATTTATGGAACCGTTTAACTACGTTAAAGTATTTCAAGCATTTAATTTATGTCAGAGCTAGCTAGTCACACAATACAATGCGGAAGATAGGAAGAATAAATAAACGAATATTGTTGGTAAGTTATTTTTCATGAGACCTGCGAGTTTCAATATCACAAGAGAGTGAGAATAAATTAAAAATAATTTGACAGATTTTAGAAAAGGGTTTGAGTGGCTATTGCCAAATGATGTTTTGATTAGCTAGAACGTATATGAATTACTGTAATTGAAAATTTCTATTGGTTTCGAGAAACGTCAAAAAATAATCATTGTAACCAATAAACACATTTAAACTACGGTCTGAAAATAAACTTCTCAAAAACCAAATGCATGATTATTAGTAGAGGAAAAGTACCTTGCAATAACGGAAGGATATGGATAGAAAACAAAGCCATTGATCGAGTTTCGAATTTTAAATCACTTGGCTGCTTCTTGCATGAAAGCTGAAATATAGATAAAGAAATTAGGTGAAATATTTAGATGGGACGAAACGCGTTCTGCAAATAAAAAACAATAATAAATTAACCGTGAATTCAATATTAAATTTGGACTTCGTTTATGAAATGCTACGTATGGTCAGTGTTGTTATGTGGTGTCAAAACGTGAACCTTAAAAGTAGATACGTTAAACAAAATAGACGTTTTTGAGATGTGGTTTTATCGACTAATATTAAGAATCCCATGGACTGATAAGGTTACAAACTAAGGAGTTTTTTGTACCATCAAAAGACAAACAACAACATATTTTAGATATGTGATCCGAAATCCAAAATATCACATGTAACAGCTAATAGGGAAAATGCATGTATTTTTTTACAATTTTATTCCATAGTTTACATCGCGAGAATATTACATCTAGAATCTCTACTCCAGGAGGAATTAGACAGGGAGATAGCCTTAGTCCATTTTTATTCAACCTCTTGATGGAAAAAATCGTAGAAGTAACATCTATGAATTCGGGATACAGAATGAACAATAGGGCTATCAGTATGGTCTGCTACGCCGACGACGATGCAATATTCGTAGAAAGTGAGAATGACCTACAGAGACAGTTATTTAAGTTCTACCAGATCAGTCAGCAACTTAATATGGATATATCCATAGGTAAAACGAAAACCATGACCATCGCTAGGGAGCCAATGAGTTGCAAGCTGGTAATAGATAATAAACCTATAGAGCAGGTCATGCAATTTAGATACCTGGGTATAGATATGTCCAGCGCTCACGACCCGGTAAAGGACCTTAAAAACCAAATTAACAAATCAGCTATAATATCAGGATGTCTAAGGGAAATAGTAAGGGCTAATCCTTATATGCAAAAGGAGAGTAAAATCAAAATATATAAGACATGCGTCAAGCCAATAATGACATATGGTATAGAAGCGAAAAAGGATACCAACAGCACCAAAAGAATGCTACGAGTACCGAAATGTCAGTACTGAGAACAATAGCTGGGAAAACAAGAAGAGATCACGTAAAAAACACTGACATTAGAGCACAATGCGACTTACAGGATGTGGTGGGATGGGAAACGCAGAGGAGAAGAGAATGGTATAACCACGTGAAGACGATAGACTACCACGCATTTCACTGGAGGGAAAACCAGCAGGGACCCTTCCACCCGGAAGACCACCAAAAAGATGGAGAGACAGCTGGCAGTCCGCATCTCAAGAAATATTACAGAGGCAAGTCCGGAATCAACAGATCATCTAAATCTCTAACAAGTAGAGAAGGAGAAGAGTTAACATCGCTTACATTACATTTTTGCGGTTGGGCCATTGGTGTGTATGCTGCTCTTTTCTTCTTCGCCGCATAGTCGGCAGTTTTTCTCAGCCGCCAGCTTAAGTTTGAAGAGGTGCGCCCTTAGTGTGACGTGGCCAGTGAGCAGGCCAAGCGTGCTGCTAAGCCTACTCCGTTTAATCGTCTGCCCTCTTCTGGAGAGGTTTTTTCATCAACTGTCTTGATGTATTTGCATTCCACTGAGCAACTGGCTTTTTGGTTCCACCAGGGTCTCATTTCTTGCCAGTTCATTGGCTACCTCATTGGCATTTATCCCTGTGTGCCCAGGAATTACATCGCTTAATAATATTAAAAAAAATTCTACGCCAAAAAGCTAATTCAAAGTTTAAAGGTTAGTTTAGAAAGGTTAGGTTGAAGATTTTTAAACAAGTATTGTAATTTGCTGAAAAGGTATGCAAGATAAAATAAACATTATAAATAATACGTAATTAACTTAAAATTTTCACTTCTTTAATTTTAACAGACGTGAAATCAGGATTTGATGTTAAAAATGTGGTCATCATCCATTTTTGGCAAATTATCTGATTGCGGTTTCACAAAACTGGTCTTAGTCATTTTTTTGTAATGTATTGTAATTTTACTTCTAAATGTGCAATCAAATCGTAATAAAACTGACTGAATGACAAACACTTCAAAGTAAAAACCAAATACCCAACCTAACTACTCAGACTCACTCGATACTCGATGTTATTGAAATTTGTAGATCCAGACTTTTACGTCACTTCGCTCTGCCCAATGACGTCACTTTTTAAATGTTTGAATTTTCCACAGTATATTCGCAATATTTAAAAATTAATTTTCTTCAAAAAAAAAAATTTTAATAAAAAATATTAATAGAGGCATAATTTTTAAGTAATAAGTTTATTAAAAAAAATAATTTACCCTTATTTGAATAACCTGCATATTCCCTATTGTCCAAGGTAAAATTAAAGAAAACGTGGCATCGAAATAAAACAAATGTCATGGTTTGGGAACATTTAAAATTGGATCGGCATGGAACAATTGGTCAATTACTTCACTCAACTTCAAATCAAAAAGAACACTCCAACGTGATTGCTAACATTACTTAGGTAAGTAAATATCAACATTCCAATTTGGTCGCCAACATCTCTATATGGATTAGCAGCCAAAGAAGCAGAACCAATAACCAATCTGACAGCTTTTATAGTTGCAAAATTGAATATAACCTGTTTCAAATGAATCCAGACATTAAAACTCTCAGTTTTAATACAGGTTATATAAAAAATAAAGTGTGCGGCACGAGATGAAACTCGATTTACTGCGAATAATATTATTACTCGCCCACATCTAAAGCAGCCTGAAATCGTTCTGTTTCATCCCTTGCTACACAATGTTATGGATAATCTTCGAAAGCTAAGCCTGAGTAAGAGAAGTCATTTTAACTAAACGGTTGTTTCATTTAAATAAATAATAGTTTAAAAAAAACTAAAAAACACGCTTTTAGAGTTAATCAAACTAAGAAGTAAAAAATAATTCTTAACATAAGAATAAAATTACTGACGAGAAAATCAATGTCACTGTTCTAAAAGCGTGGGGTTTATTTTTCGATTTTTAGTTCGATTTGCTATTAAACAATCTCTATCTGTCTCCGTTTTGATATGCCAAACAATTTCAAAATGTAGTTCGCGAATACCTTAATAAAATTTAAAAAAAATTTGTATTAAATGGTGAAAGCACAAAAATAATGCATCGGTCGGGAATCAAATCCGGGCCGCCCACGTGGCAGGCGAGCATTCTACCACTGAACCACCGATTCGATGAACTGTGTTAATATTTGTTCTGCGCGCATGAGTAATTCACGCACTAGTTCTATCTCTCTTGCTCTCATGTTAAGGATCCCTGAAGAAATGTATGAATCCTGGCGAAACTAATCAAAATAATCGGATATTTTGATCGAATTATTGCATTGTCGTCGGTCTTTGACAAGTGTGCAAAATCGAGGTCAAAGAGTCAGTTACAAACATACAAACAAGATACAGGTGAAACTAATATAAGCGTGTTAAAAATACTAGTCAATAAATTGTTTACTTACAATATCATAATGATTTAGCAGCACTTTGGTCATTTTTCCAAAAAAAAAAATTTATTTCCAATTACTGGAACAATAATTCCGTTAAAGTCGTATATTTTAATTTCATTAAGTTTTCGTTAAATCACTAATTTGCATAAAACGGTACGGTGCTAATGCAACCCTTACTACAGGGTGTTCATGTACCGTAAAGACAATAATTTAAATTTAGGGGGGTGGAAAGATTTTGGTTTTGATATTGGGGGTGACCTCATAAAGACATAGTAAACGATAAAACCGCAATTGTTATTTAATTGGCCGCCATATGTCTACAAACAAGAATAGTAATTGAGTGTATCGTTTCAACGCTGTCGGTAATTTTGTAAAATGCAAGTAGATAAAAAACTGTAAAATCTTTGAAGAGCTTTCAAGGCAAATTTGTCATTTTTTGACTCACCATCCGTTTCGTTGTATATTTCTCGGTTGTATTACTTCAACGCCGTATCTCAGTTGTTAAATTGCAGTTAAATTCAAAACTTTAAACGTTGTATGCACACCTATTGCCCTTTCTAAAAGCAGTATAATAACAATATTTATTCACTTTCGGTTTGACTGGGTATATGGCGTTGTAACAATACCACTGAGATACCCGATATAAATAAATAGTCACGCCTTTTTCCCATAGTGGTAGGCAGAGACCACTTCCTTCCACTTGCTATGGTTCTTACACACATCCTCCTTGCTTCCTCTACTTTCATCAATGCTCTCATACATGCTCGTCGGTTGTTGGTAATCTTGACCTGGCCTTTCTTCAAAACAATGTTGATCTGATCGAGATATGTTCGCCGAGGTCGACCTCTACCGACTTGTCCATTCACACTCGCCTTATAAATTTGTTTCATCAATCTTCCTTTATCCATCTTTTCTACATGTCCAAACCATATAAGCATTTCTTTATTTATCTTTGTTACCACATCTTCTTTTACACCACAGCGTTCCCATATCTCACTATTCTTCACTTTATTCAAACGAGTCACTCACGCTAAACTCTCCAGATTACTCATCTCCGCAGCATTAATCCAATTTTCATGCTTTTTCTGCCAAACCTAACATTCACTACCATACATAATTGTAGGAACCAACACTCCTCTATGCAAAGCCAGACGTGTTTTTTTGACATTTTTGGCTGTTCATAAAGCCCCAGTGCCCCATTTATTTGTTTTTCTGTCAACACCCTTCGCTCAATGTCACAATCATACTTTCCGTCTTTCGTAAACTTTGAACCCAAGTATACAAACTCATTTATTTGTTCCACTCTTTCTTCCTTAATCAGAACCTTGCAGTTTGTCATGTTTTCTTCTTTTTCAAAAACCATTTCTTTCATTTTCTTACATTTATTTTTAAACCTTTGATTTTCAGGAAATTATGCATAACATAAACCATTGCCTGCAACTCCTCTTCAGATGACGCTAATATGACTTGATCATCGGCGTAAAGAAGGCATTTGATGATCAATTCAATTCACACGCACTTTCTTTCAAATTTTTTATTTAAATAAATGACAAAATATTTATAATAAAAAACGTAATACAAATAAAAATTAAAAAAGCGTAAGAATTTTGTGGATATAAAAGCTGCTTTTCATATAGGAGATAGACAGAAATTATGAAAGTCGATAACAGAGGTGAAAGTAGACATTCTGATAGATTAAATAAGAAGTATGTACGAAACAGTTAGAGCAAAGTATAGCTAGTAGAGGAAATATCGGAGGAGTTTGTAATGGAAAAAGGAATCAAGATCCTTAGTGTTTATAATTTTAATGATCAAGATTACCAAATTGCTTGATATCTCAAAAACGACATGTGTAGAATTAAAAAAACAACTAAGTACAATATGTCTTTTTAAAAAAATGTATCATTATGCTGCTTTTTTTTTTAAACACCCCATATAATTCTAAATGTTTTTAAATTATGCACAGTTTTTATCCAAGTTTTTGACTATTTTTATTTACTCCAAGCAATCGTTAACTCACCCTGTATTACAATAAAAATATATTCATTTTATTGCAGTGAGTAGATAACTGTTCTTATTGAACTTAATTAATTTAATTTTTAAGTTCAAGTTGGGTGCTTTAAGAAAAGCAAAAATTTACTAAGTTAGGGTTGGATCGTATTATTGTAACCCTTACTAGTTCCCATGACGTTTCTGTACCTTTTGCCCTTTACATGTACAGGTTTTTCAACCCTTTTTTTTCGCTAAAGGTCCCGTTTGAGAATGTCGATGATAGCTTTTCAAACTCCAGGATTGGTATAGCGTAAAATATTTGAAGTTTAATGTAATAACTTTTCTTGCAGGCTAAGAAATCGGAGGTTTAAATTTAATGTTATTTTTAGATTTTTGTTTAGACATTTAATTAATAACAATAGTTAAAAGTTCGCTATAAATTTTTAACTTCTCAGCGGAAGTTATAGTAATGGGTCCGATTTCGTATGTTCGTATGTGCGTTCGGAATTATTCTTCGTTTCGATTATCTCGAGAACAAAAAATGATATCGACGTGGGACCAATTGCATTCGGCGCATAATTACGCAACTTAGAACTTATTAGATTTTCAGCAAAATCGATTAAGCTGTTTTTTATGGAGAATAAAAACACTGAAACAAATGGTAAACTTTCGGAATTATTTTTCGTCTCGATTATCTCGAGAAAAAAAAATGATATCGACGTGGGACCAATTGCATTCGACGCATAATTACGCAACTTAAAACTGATTAGATTTTTAGCAAAATCGCTTAAATTGTTTATGAAGAATAAAAAAACTGAAAAAAATGGTAAACTACCTGAATTTTGCAATTTATAAATTATACTACTTTGAATACAGAATTTTAAGATCATTTGAATCATATGATTATTACATGTTGGGAATATTTGTATGAAAAATATGATGACAATATTTCATAAAAAGAGATATTTTTGGAAAACAAAATAGGAATTGGAGAATTGTCAGTATTAAGAGAATAGCATTGAAGACGCTATAACTTTGAAAAATTATTGTTAGTAATAATCAAGCATTGTTTATAACAAAAAAATATTGTTACTATTAAATGATTATTGATTATAATAATTAAAAAAAATTTCAATTGTTAGGAACAATTGAAAATAGCTCCCGCTTATGAAATGGTAAGAAAAAGTTTGAAAGAATACGGTTGACATCAACAGAATATTGTTAATGACAATTATAATTTGTTGTAAACAATATGAAATCGTTTTTTATAATAATTTTAATAATAATAATTATTACAACAAAATATATGGTATTTTTTCATTCCTTCCACTGGGAAGTTAGTCGTGTGGACGTCTCGGGTCGCACCCAGACCACTGATATTAAGCATATATTTTTAAAAGTTGTTTTATTTCGATTAAAACGATGATGTTTGCAAAACTGGGCCTTTCAATATAAACCTGTGCTTTTTTTGTTTGTTTATATAGCTTTTAAAATACTTTTGCTCGTGATCACTTCTTGGCGCCAATTTTTTCTTGTGTTACGAATGGGAAACAGAATCTTTACAGCCTTTGGGCATAAATTTTTTTTAATTAACCGATCAATTTTTTGGGCGAAAAATCATGTCTGAGCCACTGCCAAGTTTGATAGCGTCTTTAGATTACCGCACTCTTACTACGTCTCAAGTATAATAGGTACATTTGTAAAGACAGATGTTTCTTTATCTGTAACAACCTACACCTTGCAGCTCGTTATCCAGTGAACTGAATTTTAAATTAACAACCCGTTTTTTCATTGTTTCATTACATTATTGTTAAATTATCTTCTTATTTAACCCCTGGTCCCGCGCATTTCTTATAACCTCATCTTCAGAAACAACTGATTAAATTAATAACGAATCAAATGAAACAGAAAAATTGCCATTTAAAGTATTAATAAATAATATGAAAAATTTAATTATACAAACTTGCTATCTTCCAAGACAAAAAGGAAACATATTTTGAGAAGAAAATGTTAAATTTACTGTTTCATTTGTGTCAGAATATTTGGTCACGTAAATAATTTTTTTGGTTTAAAAAAGGTCGAGAAATAATTTTTTCTAAGTCGTCAGATTACTTGTTTGAAGTTTATTACACTTAAAAAAATTAATTTAAACTTTTTTATCCCAATATTTTATCGCAATACAATTATTTTTTATGTTTTGTAAGATATATCATAATTTAAATACATAGACATGTAGATTTTGACTGCTCATTAAAAAGTTTGTTAATTTAGAATCTTTATTTTGGTAGGTACTCACCAAAAGTATGATTTCGAAATATAAGTACACTTCATGTATCATTTGAAAAACTGAAATACACTGTACATTCACTGAGAAAAGTTCACTTAAAACTTCACGATTACAATCATAACTGATTATTACTCTTGGTTGTGTCGGACGCCGGTTACAGAGGGCAAGTGTTGATCGCGCCACATTTACCTGGTCATACCTGGTATTGTCTGCCTGTAGTCTATATCCCGTCGACTTTCCCCTCCACCTTTATCGCACCCAGATTGAGACCCTGTTTCCCCTAGCCATCGACGGCTGCGACCTTGGCAATGAGGTTTTGGTAAAGGAAGTGAACATTACATACGAATTAAAGGATTATTATTTTTAAATATTTAATATTTTTTCCTAAAACTGGTTAAAGTGTTGTTCTGTTGATTATATTATTTTGTTTATTTTATTTTTCGGCTGTCCTAATTTTTTTTACGCCGTCTTTTTTTTGTGATAATTTGTTTTTGTTGGAAAATGAAAATAGAAGGCACCTTATATGTTTCTATGTTTACCAAGTAGTAACTGTCATTACGGTTTTTTGATATGACATATTGTGTTTTACTACCTTTTTATTTATTTAATTGGGTCTTTTTTATTACGTCCCCGCATTTCCAATTCATTATTACTGAACGTGAGTCTAACTTATTTGTCAAAATTTACATACATAGAGTCACGCCTTTTTCCCATAGGGGTAGGCAGAAACCACTTCCTTCCACTTGCTACGGTTCGTACACACATCTTTTGCTTCCTCTACTTTCATCAGTGCTCTCATACATGCTCTTCGGTTGTTGGTACTCTTGACCTGGTCTTTCTTCAAAACAATGTTGATCTGATCGAGATATGTTCTCCGAGGTCGACCTCTACCGACTTGTCCATTCACACTCGCCTTATAAATTTGTTTCGTCAATCTTCCTTCATCCATCCTTTCTACGTGTCCAAACCATCTAAGCATTCCTTTATCTATCTTTGTGACCACATCTTCTTCTACACCACAGAGTTTTCTTATCTCACTATATTCTTAACTTTATTCAACCGAGTCACTCCGGCTATACTTCTCAGACTACTCATCTCCGCAGCATTAATCCTATTTTCAATGTTGATAATTTGTATTATTATGATATATGGTTTTTTGCGGTGTTTTTTTTTGTGATACTAAAATTGAAACGATACAGAATAGATTAACATGTCCCCCGCACAAGAATGACACTCACGGTAACATTAAAATATATTATACTCTTTTTTTAGGTGTTTTTTTATAAAAAAAATGAGCGAGCATTGCAGTAGTCGCATATGATGTGTAACATTTGACATCTCACCTTAGTAATAAGCAATTTTAAAATTTTATTCTGAAAAAAATGGGTCAGGTATTATTTAAAATGATTTTTTGTAACAAACAATAATTCTTTTCATTAAAAATTGTATTTTATTTAATTAACACTGACAGTGACAGAAATCAACCTCAAAATGGCCATCTTGATGGCTAACTCTAACCGTGCGATCATTTGTCAAACCAACTCTCGGAAAAATGGTTGACGTCTATTGACGTTTATCTGACGGTCAACTCTAACTGTGAGCTCATTTGTCAAATCAAATGTTACTGTTACACATTTCACGAAATGACCCCCACAAATTGCGAGTCTTCTTCTTCTAGGTGCCATGACCGTTTAACGATCGTTGGCGATCATTCTGGATATCATGTTTGCAATAATTATTTTGTTGGTAGCCGTTTGGAAAAGTTGTATAGTGGTGTGACCAAACCACTGTCTGAGATTTTTGAGCCAGGAAGTTTTTCGTCTGCCGAGTCGTCTCTTACTATTAATCTTACCCTGTATTATAAGATGTAGAATGTCATACTTTTCTGGGTGTCTCATGATATGTCCGAAATATTCAAGTTTTCGTAGTTTTAAAATATTGACCTCTTCTGTATCTTTATGCATTCTTCTAAGCACCTCCTAGTTTGTGATCTTTTCCACCAAACCTACTCTTAGCATCCTCCTGTACAACCACATCTCAAAAGCTTGTAGACGTTTGAGCGTGGCTTCTTTTAGTGTCCAGCTCTCGACTACATACAAAGAAACTGGAAAGACATATGCTCTAATCATCCTCGTTCGCAGGGCAATCGATACATCGTGACTGGTAAAAAGTTTTTTCATGCGAATAAATGTTGCCGGGGCACACTTAATACATATTTTGTCTAATTGTGTTCCGTTGACGTAGACACTAGCAACTTGATTATGAACTCCTTTGCTTATTAGCATGTATTTGATTTTTGCCGTGTTTATTTCCAAAACAAATACTTCGCAAGCATCAGTCACCCTATTAATAAGTCTCTGTAGGTCATCGATGGACTGCGCGAGTATTACGGTGTCATCCGCGTATCTTATGTTGTTGAGAATTTGTCCATTTATCACAACTCCCAAATCCATGTCTTCTAGGGCCTGCCCAAATAACTCTTCAGAGTATAAATTTAAAGGGAGTGAAGACAATATACATCTCTGTCAACACCATCAGGGCCTGGTGCTTTGCCATTCTTTACCATTTTTAGTGCTTTTTCTACTTCTTTTTTGCTTATAGGTTGACCAGTGACCATTTCATCTATTCCATGCTCTTGATTTCTGTTGTCGTCAAACAGTTCCGAAACATACTGTCTCCATCTTTTCAGTATCAGGTTTTGATCTGTAATAAGTTGACCATTTTTATCTTTTAAATTTCATCAAAATCGGTCCAGCCGTTGGCTATAGAAAATACATAAAAAATGCGGGGACGTATTGGATGAGACCCATTTAATTTACTAATATATCAATTTCTTAGCAAAGCAATCAAAGAGCGATAAGCAGGTAGCTGAATGGCATTTAAAAGTGTCAATAGGTGCGCAGCGAGTGAAAAATCCAATTAAAATTCAAAGTGGAATACAATCTCGCAAGATTAAAGTTTGTTTTTGCCGCAGCCTTTGCGAAATAATTGTATCTCAGATCGCCCAGGTTTTACGTTTTGTGCAGTTCTCCATAAAGAGCAATTGTGATGTGCCAGCTGCAGCTGCAATATTATCTGGATTTGCGTTGCTGTCCAAGAAAATCGCGGCAGTGTATTAAAGGTCTCGATGTTTTTAAAACGTGATGACAATTTTTGTTTTTCCCTTGCCTAAAGAATGAAGACGTGGAGTCACATCCACTGAAGGCGTGAATAACTAGAAAGAGTTGAGGGTAAATTTAATTATATTTTAAAGAGGTGTTGGTGTAGGTCACATCACGTTGACCTTGCTTACATTGTGTAAAAAATATATTCCGACGCTTACGAGCAAGACAAGTAAGTCCACATCCTCACCAACAATTACGACATCTTGAGTAGTGGTTAAAAAGATAGCTGTTGTTATTATCAGTCTGTCGGCATCTTCTTTGGCCTGCAATGTTGGAATATTGTGTTTCCCATTTAAACTCCCGCCACAAATAAAACACAAATTTGCAGAAGTCCCGGGCTCCAACATTTTTAATAAATGAGTATAAATGGCCACTCCCGGCTTAGTAGTCAACCTTACAAACACCTTAAAACTATATCTGGAAGAGCTTCGGGTCTGTTGTCTTCAAAGATTATAGAGGAGGAAAGACACGTGTTTAAACCATCCAAGCATTCCTTTATCTATGTTTGTTACCACATCTTCTTTTACACCACAGCGTTCTCTTATCTCACTATTCTTCACTTTATCCATTAGATTCACTCCAGCTTTATTTCTCAGACTACTCATCTCTGCAGCATTGATCTTACTTTCATGCTTCTTCTGCCAAACACAACATTTACTACCATACATGTAAAGTATGGACCAGCACTCCTCTATGCACAGGCAGACATGTCTTTTTTGACACATTCTGGCTGCTCATAAAGTTATGTGGGCCCAATTTATTTGTTTCCCTACCAACACCCTTCGCTTATTATCAGAGTCATACTATCCGTCTCTTGTAAACTTTTATCCCAAGTATACAAACTTATTCACTTGTTCCACTCTTTCTCCCTTAATCAGCACCTTGCAGTTTGTCATGCTATCTTCTTTTTAAAAACCAAAATGTTTGATGTAAAAATACTTGTCTGTAAGAATTTATCTTAGGCGATTATTTAAATTATTTTTAAATATTTATCACAACCTATGTTGCTTTTTAACAATTTGATGTATTTTTACAATTTTTTTGTTAACAACTCAATACATGAAATGTCATTTGATATTTTTTTCAAAGTTTTTTACGAGACAGCTTAATATATTTAAATATTTATTTTTGCCAATTTTTTGTGTAATTATTCTTTTTACGTCATGATTTATTCATATTTCATGATGCCCTGAAAATCAAAGGGATAAAAACAAAAGTAAGCAAAACGAAAGTTATGGTTTTTGAAAGAGAAGAAAGCATGACAAACTGTAAAGTTCTAATTAAGGGAGAAAGAGTGAAACAAGTAAATGAGTTTGTGTACTTGGGTTCAAAGTTTACGAGAGATAGAAAGTATGACAGTGACATTGAGCGAAGGGTGATGGCAGGAAGACAAATGAATGGGTCACTGTATAGCTTCATGAGCAATCACAATGTGACAAAAAAGGCACGTCTGACTGTGCAAGTGTTAGTTCCTACACTTATGTATTGTAGTGAATGTTGGATTTGGTAGAAGAAGCATAAAATAGGATTAATGCTGTGGAGAAGAGTAGTCTGAGAATTGTATAGCCGGAGTGACTCGGTTGGATAAAGTAAAGAATAGTGAGATAAGAAAACGCTGTGGTGTAAAAGAAGATGTGGTTACCGAGATAGATAAAGGAATGCTTAGATGGTTTGGACACGAAGAGAGGATGGATGAAGGAAGATTGACGAAACAAATTTTAAGGCGAAGTAGAGGAAGCAAAAGATGTATGTAAGAACCGTAGCGGAAGTGGAAGGAAGTGGTCTCTGCCTACATGTATGCATGTAAAATACTTGATTTGTATATTTTTGTTAAATTTGTCTGAAACATTTTATCCTACACTATCATCATTACTTTTGTGGACAATTTAAAATAAATGTATTTTTGTAAATTTTTTCTGTTAAATTTTTAATACTTAATTGTTTTATTTGTTTTAACTAATATAATTACAATAAAACATCTCTGAACTTTACAACCCAAAAAAAATAGGGGCGTAATTATAACAGGTTGCACGATAATTCAAAAATCGTTTAATCTTTCGTTTTACGAACCTTCCGAAGATTAATGGTATGACAAGAAGAAAATTACTGCCAAGTGCCAAGCGATATCGACCTTTATAACTTTTTGGTTTAACGTTGAATGCATACGTAAGAGCAGAAGTTTACGACATATGTATCTACTATTCTGTTGATAGCGTCGTGGGTTGAGCACTTGAGCAGAGACGGCTGGCCCAAAAAGCATTATTTCTCATGTGAAAGTAAAAGAAAAAGGACAAAAAATAACAAATTACCTTGTTCTCAAGCCTAGCTAAAAGCCATTTTTCTCACTAAATTTCCAAAACCTTCGGTAAGTAGGATAATCGAGGATTGCTTATTATATTTTTGGAATAAAAAAAAAAACAAATATTAGGTATTATCAGTGCTCTCCGGTGGTCTGGGTGCGACCCGAGAGGTCCACACGACTAACTTCCCAGTGAAAAGAATGAAAAAATACCATATGTTTAATTATAATAATAATATAATCTTTATTCAGTACAAATGAAATGATATACTGAAATGGCGAAGTTCATCTCTTGCTGGAAGCAAGGTGATGGTCTTCCACTTAACCAAACTTAACACTAATAGCCTAACTAAAGAATCATCTTTTTTTTTTTTAATGAAAATAGTCGCAAAAAGGGTAGACCTATCGTGTGGGCCGCGGACGGCCCGCACTGCGACTATTGGAAGGGGAAGGGATTATAGAAGGGAAATGATTGTGGACACGTTTTTTAAAAAGTTGCAGGTCATAGTTCTCTGGAAAAACTGATTTTGGAAGCTTATTCCATTCCGTAGCAGCCCTGTAAAAGAAGAATTCTTGATGAAGATTGGTCCTTGTAGTGTCAATCTTGAGAGTAAATGGGTGAGACTGATCAGCGTGCCGAGTTCTTCGGCCAAATGTGGCCAATGGTGGTACAAGAGTTTTTATTTCTCTGGAGCATCTGCCATGGAAATATCTGTAGAGTAATGACTGGTCCGCAACTCTTCTTCTATGTTCTAGAGGGTGAAGGGTATCTGTGAGAGTTGAGCTGTTTATCAAGCGAATGGCTCTTTTCTGAATGGAATCTAGAAGACGAAGAGAATGCCTTGGTGCTGAACCCCAAATGTGCGAGCAATACTCCAGTAGAGGTCGGATTTGAGCCTTGTACGTCGTCAACACTTGATCAGGAGTAAAAAACTTTCTGGTTTTCCACAAAAAACCTAGCCTCTGGCTTGCCGACTTTGCGATGTTTGCAACATGGTCATGCCAAGACATATTATTGGACACCGTGACTTCCAAAATCGAGATGGAGGGACTTGGTTCAAGGGTATTTTCGGACATTGTGATGGGATGATTTGAGGAATTCACTTTCTTGGAAAACGTGGCGCTTTGTGTTTTTTGGGCGTTGAACAGAACAAGATTGTTGGTTCCCACTCGACGATTGCTTTAAGATCTCTATTGATGGAATCAACCTGTTCCTGTCTGAGTCTATTTGTATCATTCACCGAAAGTGATCGATAGGATGTAAAAGTTGAGACAAGTGTGCTATCGTCTGCGAAACTGTAAATGGGGTTCGTGGTGGTTTTCAAGAGGTCGTTGATGTGTAAAAGAAATAAGGTGGGGGACAGGATGGAACTCTGGGGGACCCCGGCATTGGTTTTAAACGCATCAGAAGAAATACCATCAACTGCCACATGTAAAGAGCGATCTTGCATGAAGCTCAAGAGCCATTGGCGCAGTTTGGTTGGGAGACCGTAGGCAGATAATTTACTTAACAATGCCTGGTGCCAAACGCGGTAGATATATATATATATATATATATATATATATATATATATATATATATATATATATATATATATATATATATATATATATATATATATATATATATTGTCTTAAAATAACCAAAATTAAATCCTTAATATCTTTCAAATGGTGAGGTTTACGGAAAAAATATAAGATACCTTTTTTGTAAAACATTAAATTTCCTAAAATATTCTCTCGAAACATTTTTCTGTTCAATCGATAAATGATGAGGTATGAATTTTTTTCTCTTGGACTGAGAAAAAAATACAAAACTGCGATGCGGAGGATCTTCCTATTAAAATTAAGAGCTCATGCTTGGTGAGAATTTTTTTAAGGTGTCTAGCAACCCATTTTTCCGTGTCACTTGTAAAAAAAAATAATCGATTTTTTTTTAACCACACTAATATATATATAAAAGGGTCACAAATGGTACATAAACCAACTAAAAAAGGACAAAAAAACCTAGACTGTGTGTCCCAGCAATGGCAATCCCAAATTGCAACCATCCATAAAGACCCATTAACAGGTTTATTAATCAACAAGTGCAAGAGTAGGTAATATAACAACAGACGATATTGCAATACAAAAAGGAGTTAGATAGGGACGTATACTTTCTCCACTGCTTTTTAACCTTTATTCCGACCGAATATTTAAAGAAGATTTTGAAGAACTGGGACACTGCGGAATTAAAATTAATGGCTTACTCATAACAACAATTAGATATGCTGATGACACGGTATTACTATCAGACACAATAGAAAATCTGCAAACATTGCTAGACAGAATTAACACAGTTGGAAAAAGATACGGCTTGAATATCAACGCTAATAAAACAAAATTCATGGTAGTGAGTCGTACGGTACAGAATAACGTCAATCTAAACCACGATGGTACCCCATTAGAACGTGTCACAAAGTTTAAAAATCTCGGAAGCATCATAACGGAAACACTGGACTCTGATACAAAAATAAAAAGCAGAACAGAGATGGCGCGCGCAGCGTTCAATAAAATGAGACCGCTTCTTTGCAATAACGATTTGAACCTTAAGCTAAGACAACGGATGACTGAATGTTATATATGGTCAATGCTGTTGTATGGTACGGTGACGTGGACACTCAAGATCAGTACAATGAACCGATTAGAGGTATTTGAGATGTGGCTGCACAGGAGGATGCTGCGCGTACCTTGGACAGACCATGTAACAAATGAGGAAGTCCTCAGAAGGGCTAAAACTAACAGGCAATTAATGACCACCATAAAATGCCGCAAAATTGCATACCTTGGTCACATACTAAGAGGAGATAAATATCAACTACTCCAAAAAATAATGAAGGGGAAAATAGAGGGGAGCCGTTGACCTGGAAGAAGGCAACAGTCATGGTTGAAGAACATTGGTGAATGGACAAATAAACGTTAAGTAGAAGAACTCATACACTTAGCAGAAGATCAAAATGCTTTAGTTAGAGTGATAGCCAACGTTCGGGAGACCGGATAGGGCACATGAAAGAAGAAGATCAATCAACAGGGTTTATCTGTGGCACCTCAACAGTGTTCCGTTTTCATAACAGCCCTGATAGTTTGTTTATTTAAATTCTCTTTCTTTTATAAACGGGCTGATCAGAGAATACAGAGCTACCCCCGTATGTACGTCACAAAGGAGAACCCTCATTCTCTCTCTCTCTCTCTCTCTATCTCTCTCTCTCTGCAACCCCGAGTTTCCTAAAACAAAGCAATTCACGCTACACGCTGCTTGCGCATTAAAATAAAAATTAATTAATATAAAATTGGTGCTTTTGGGCAGCATAATTTTTTAATACTACCATACCATTGGATAATTTTTAAGGGTTGTAAATCCAAGAATTACATAACTACCGAGATTAATCGTGGACTGTATATTTAAGGGTAATGCTTGATTAGCTCATCGATTAGAAATAATGTAACCGGCTAAAAATGCCTACTGCAAGTTTCTACGATCGACAGTTTTTGCTTCAATTATGAACTCCTGCCCTTTTGTATGTAACATAAAGTCGATTGGAATGTCTTTCGTGTTAATATCTTTGCGAACACAGGAATAACGTATGAGAGTAAATATAAATGATATTGATTAATCGTTCATTGGTTTAAGCTTAATTACGAAGGTGGGAACTGATACCACCTAAACAGAGTAGTTAGAAAGTGGGACTGATACCCCCTTTTTAGAAAGAACAAAACTGGGAGACTTTAATGTAGAATAGAATGTTTAATTCATACTGTTAATTTTTAAAAAGGTACGTTTCGACCACACGAAGTTTCGAAAAACCTCGTTATCAAGTACCGATAATTTACTGTAGTAAAAATAAATGTGTCAGGGCAGCGCTTACCCGTTTTGTCAACATGTTTCGCGTTAATTTATTTTTGCAATATGAAGTGGTGCGAACAATCACAAATAACAGTATTGTTTTCTGTACGCTCTAGATCTCCTTTATCATCATAATCATCATCGCCATCCGATGGTATCGATTATATTTTAAGTTTTTCCAAAAGCTCCTAACCTGTCATATTTTTCAATGTAAAATCCATTTTTTGAGTACCTAAAACAAAAAGATAACAAACGGGAAACGGTACCCTTTATGAACTGCAACAAATCAACAAAAATCAAAATTATGAAATAATATTATATTAGTTATATAACATCAATATCACATAATTGATAGTTATATTGGTTAGATTTTTAAATATACAGGGTGGCCAACCAAAAACGAAACAGAGTCATCTGCAGGAACCTCGTCAACATTTTAAAAAACGCTCAGGCCCGTCGATTTTTGATTAAAGGCTGACATTTTTGATTCCACTATTGTTAGCTTTAATATAAAATTCATGGCTTGAAAAAAACGACCGATTAATACAAGGCACGCAGCATTCTACTACATACTTGGTTGGGTTTTTAATGAATCACCGCCTGGACATGAATTCATCGATGTTTTTAAGCACAATCGGGGCCCTCAATGGCTTTGCATCACGCTAAAACTACTTTCAACCCCAAGCGAGGGTAAGAATTACCCCAAAATTTTTAAATGGCATTGGGGGTTGAATAAGATGTCTTTCAAAAGCTTTTATAATTCTTTATACTTTTTCTTCTTCTTCTTTTTTAGCCTCAAGGGATCCAACTTTAGACGTAAGCCTCCCCCATTTTAATCCACCGTCGTCTATATTGCATCATTTGCTTCCAGTAAAGTCCACCTATCTTTTTTATATAATTTTCGATACAATTTTTTAAATTTGAGAAATTAGATTTTAAATATAAAACTAATCTGCAATCACGAACGGTAAAAATGTCATTCATTCGAGTTAAGTACTCCAATGGTATAAATTTAGTACCTAGTACCTAGTTTTTTATGCACAGCAACCGGAGAAATTAAATGTATGGGCTGGCATTTGCGGTGACCAATTGATGGGTCCTTTTTTTCTACCAGGAAATTTGACTGGCAAAATGTATTTGCAATAACTGGAAGACGCTATTGCCCCTGCCTTGACTGATATGTATTTGAAAATAATCCACAGTATGACGAAGATCATTTTTATTTTCAACAGGACGGTGTTCCTCCGCATTATGCGGCGATTGTTCGTCAGTATTTAGACCAACATTTTCCACGGCATTGGATTGGGAGGAGAGGCAGCATTAAATGGCCTCCACGATCACCAGATTTATCGCCCCTCGATTTCTTTGTATGAGGACATCTGAAAAGTAAAATCTTTAAAACACAACCAGCGTCGTAGGAAGATTTGCGTCAAAGAAAGGTTGACGAGTGCCGTCGAATTACTTCGGAAATTCTTCGGAATTTGAACATTTAATCAAATAAGCAGTAAGTAAGCAACTAAAATAATTGGAATTTTAACATGTACTTTTTTTCAAAGTATTGGGAGGAAATGTAAAATTTAAAGACTACTTTAAAGAGAATCGTCAGAGTTTTCAAAAGACATCTTATTCGACCCCCAATACCATTTAAAATTTTTGGGGTAATTCTTACCCACGCTTGGGGTTGAAAGTAGTGGAGTCAAAAATACCGGAAAAGAGTGTCCCCCTTTAATCAAAAATCGTCCGGTCTGAGAATTTTTTTAAAATGTTGAAGATGATCCTGGAAATGGCTCTGTTTCGTTTTTGGTTGGCTATACTGTATTATATACTAGTGGAACCATGCTGATGTTGTCCCGCCCGAACATTGGCTTCTCTGTTTTGTGAATGCCTTTAATATCGACCATTTTTAATAGTTTTTATATTTCAACCCCCTCTCACCCCTTTCTTAGGCTTGCCTGCTTCGAGAATATCACTATCAAATTTCATTAAAATTGGACTATGAATTTGACACTAATTTCGGCCATTTTTGTTAGTTTTTTTTATTTCAACTTCCTCTCTTACCTTTCTTAGGCTCGGCTGCTTCGAAAATATCACTATAAAATTTCATTAAAATAGGACTATGAATTTGACACTAACTTTGGCAATTTTTGTTAGTTTTTTTAATTTATATTACAACAGCGTACAAAATTAGATAAATCGCATTGTAACAATTCGTTATTACATAAGTCTCGGACAACTTAAGTCATCTCCAAAACATCAGCAAATAGGAGAAATTCACTATAAAAATGCAAATATTTGAGAATTTTTTACAATCTGTCTGATGAAATATGCCTTTAAAAAAAGTAAAGCATTTATAGCTTTATCAGACAGCCGATTTCTTATTATATTAACTATATTTCCTGAAATTGAAAACACAACAAACGGCGATTTAGTTTTTATATAGGTACATGATTTCTGGAGTTCTCGACTTTTCTCGAACTTGATTTCCCGGGAACAAAGCCCAACGATTTCCCGGGAATTCTCGGCTCGAGAATTCCCGGGATTAAACCATAATCTTCATATTTTGAGTTCAGGATTGTACAGTTGAAATATTTCCAAATAGTAATGAAACACCCTGTATATAGATAAAGAAAGAAATGTGCATTATTGAAATGCAACACGCTCAAAAACTTTTTTGGACTTGTAGACTTTTTTTCTCGTAGTTGCAAAACGGTTTTAAGACATTGGCGTCGTAAAGGATTAAAATTGGAATAAATAAAAATAAAAAGGAAGTGTTGCGATTTGTGATCACAACACGTAGATAATCCCTTAGTCAATTTTTTTTTAGTTTTGTAGCTCTCTATCTCATTTCCGAGTCTCTTCAAGATTTTTTCTATTCTTTTAAAAAACAGCATTTTCCGCACTTATTGCGTAAATTACTATTTTTGTATTGGTTTGGAGTTTTTTTTGTTAATCTGAACTTGAAAATTAGACTGTAACAAAAAGACAAAAACTCCAAACAAGAACACGCGCTGATTTAAGGCCTACTTTTAAAATCAACTTCCGTTGATTTTCTATAGAATTTTTTCCAACAAAGAATCTACATTTGATCCTTACAATGGTTTGTGAATAATTGACGTGGAATTTGCAAGGATTTGTTTCTATTGTAAAAATCGTTGAATAAAACTTTAATATGTAATTAGAAAGTTTTCATTATTAAAATTAACTTTACTGTAGAAGGTCGATTAAATGGAGAAATAATTTTTTTGATAAACGAATAAAAATACCAGGACTGCTTTTACAATTTCCGAAATTGGCATTATTGCTTGGTGTATAGTCAAAGTCAGAAGTAATTTTTCCTGTTTTGCAAAACCACTAAAAATGTTTATAGCCGATAATTTTATTACCGGCATGTAATATTATAGTAAGTTTTCTCTTTTTATGAGATTGATTAAAGCATCCTTTTTTTACAATATCATGAGTGATATACCAAGTTTAATCAAGATAAACTATGAAGCTATCTTGCCGTTAAACTTCATTTATCCTACTGAGGTATTCATTATGCGTAAATAAATTATTTTTTCAAGATTTCATAATAGACTGTCTTCTATTGAAGGTACGATATCTCAAACCCAATTTGAGCAATTTTCTAATAGTATTATTGGATTTTTACGGGGAAACCTTGTTTGTTTTATTAACACGCTTATATTAGTTTCACCTGTATGTTTGTTTGTAGCTGACTCTTTGGCCTCGATTTTGCCCTACTTTAAACGATCAGATTTAATTTAAACTTCGCACACTTGTTAAAGACCGATGAAAATGCAATAATTCGATAAAAATATCCGATTATCCTGATTAGTTTCGCCAGGATTCATAAATTTTATTAGCGACCCTTTGCATAAGAGTAAGAAAGATAGAACTAGTGCGTGAACTACGCATGCGCGCAGTTCCAATGTCATAATGTTGCAGAAATGCAGAAAAAATTTTATTTAATGAAACAAAAACACGCGACAGTTTTCTACTATCCAAAATAAGTAGTTTGTTTATTATCTAGTAGATGGCACCACTGGCAATTTGCAGTAATACAAATTGTAGTTTGTGTTTTGTGTTGCATAAAAGTATAGTGTTAATTTTTTAAAAACAATAATGATTAAACCAAATTTTCTTTAAATAAAATTTGTTTTATTATTTTAAGAATGTATTTAGTGTAACAGGTATATTTTTAATTAACTCACTTATATTGGTTTTTAACACGCTTATATTAGTTTCACCTGTATGTTTTTATGTTTGTTTATAACTGACTCTTTGGCCTGGATTTTGTTCTACTTTTAGCGATCAGATTTAATTTGAACTTCGCACACTTGTTAAAGACCGACGACAATGCAATAATTCGATTAAAATATCCGATTATCCTGATTAATTCCGCCAGGATTCATAAATTCCTTCTGGAATCTAATTTCTCAATAAGTAATGGGCAGAATTTTAAAATTTAAGGACTATTGTTTAGGGAATTGTAAGAGCTTTTAAAAGACATTTTATGTGACCCCCAATGCCATTTAAAAATGTTGGGGTAATTCTTACACTCGCTTGGGATTGAAAGTAGTAAAGTCAAAAATACCGGAAAAGAGTGTCCCCCTTTAATCAGAAATCGACGGGTTTTTCTAAAATGTTGACGAGGTTCCTGCAAATGGCTGTTTCGTTTTCGGTTGGCCTTCCTGTATAATTAATAACAGAAAAATTATCTCTGACTTTAACAATAAACTTATGCAAAACGTTTTGATATACATACTAACGAACATTAACGCAAGATTAGTTTTAGGAATTATTGACGTAGATGCATCAATGAACTTTATATTGTAACGGGCAACACCCGGCCCTAAGTTACGTGGTTAGGGTTACCTTGTTGGGTGGAAACCCGACAGACTACTGGCTAATCTCAGCTGATAGACGGGGGTGGTTCGTGGTCTTAGAACGCAATCAAAAAGTAAAATAGAATTGGTCGGAAGCTTTCCTGGGCCGTATCTTTTCCAAAGAAAAATTAACCCATAAAAATGAGAGTCATAAAAGTAACAATTTCTACCTTGTGTTTAAAATAATTTATTAACAATATAAAAAAAGTTTGGTTTTCGTCTTGTGCAACAAACACTATATAACGCTACTACTTTCCTTTGGGAAAAAGTAGTCGATATTAAAAATGATTAAACAAAAAACTCCATGGACTCTATCTCAGGGATGTGATCTTGACTTCTCAATTAAATTTAATTCGATGGAACGGATTACTAAAAAAACCTCGAATAAATTTAACCGTATCTGTTTATTTTAATAACAAGAGTGACGTGTTTAACGAACTTTAATGTTGTTGTCACCTTTTTTTAAAATAAATAAATATTGCAAGAATTTAGCATCCAGTTTAATAAATAAAAAATGAAAATAAGTCTAAACAATTCGACCACAGTAGTCATATAAACAGTGTGACACTGTTAAGATGAAGACACCCCTGTATTTTAGTCATGTTTGAAAGCAGATATTTGATTTTTGGTACAGACGTATACATTCATGAGCCGCACTTTTCGCAATACTCAGTCCGAGTGACAGCCTTAAACCCAGCCTGCTGCGATCAAGCGAAACGGACAAATTCTCTACATTTTGCTTCGCGTTGAAGATACCGAAAAAAGTTATTTAAAAAAGTTTGATTTTGACCATACATACCAAATTGCAACGCAAAATTCGAATTTTGATTTGATTTTCCGATTTTCAATTAATGGATTTGAATAAGAGGCTAAAAAATGATAAAATAGTCAAATTCAATGAAATAACTAAAATTAAATATTATTTTATCAAATGTAAGTTAATCGAATTTAGCCTGTTTCCAATTTTTGTCTCTTTATTTTATCGTGTCTGTAAATTTTTATTAACGGCTAATAATCGAAAGTGGATGAAAACTTCATAAAAAAATTTATATGGTGTGATGAAGCAAAGTTTAGTAAAAATGGATTATTTAATCGACATAATTTCCATTTTTGGTCTAATGAAAAGCCACATGTTAGTAGAGAACTTCCAATATAGTTGGAGTTTTAACGTTTTTTGTGCAATAAAAGACGATAAAATTTTATGATGAAAATTTAAATGGTGAAAGATATTGTCACAATTTAGAAGAAGCCATACGACCGGCGTTACATACTTTAAGAAATGTAGAGGCGGCTTCAGCTTGGTATCAGCATCTTAACGACATGTTTGATGATAGATAGATCCGTTTCGTTGGCCAGCTCGCTTTCCTGACTTTCCTCTTTTAGATTTTGGTATTTGGGGTTACATTAAAAATCAGTTATTTTCCAAACCTGTCACGACAGGTTGCTTTTAATGTCGCCCGACCCTATTTCCAGAATTACAAGGCATAATTTAATAAAAAGGATTGATAAATGTTTAGAAGTAGATGGTTGTTATTGAGACACAGGAAGATTTGTTTGATACCACTTCAGTCTTAATTTTTTATATATTTGAGGAAAGAAAAGTTTAAGGAGGCTTTTGTAACAAGGGTAAAGTTAAATTCTGGCGCCCAAAAACAAATTTTCTCTTTTTTATTTAAATTAAAATTTCGAACCAACACTAAAATTTGTAGCAAAACGGAAATCAGCCCATTACAAAATTATTCTTATTATTTCTTAGATACAGTAAAGCCAATTTTTTTACGTGATAAAATCCATCCCTCTTCGTCGCCACTGCCTACAGGAAATGCATAGACTCGTGCTACTAACTCTCTATAATGTAAAGGCTATCTTTTGTCACAAAAGCAAGCTTTACCAGTTGTCCCTGAGAATCCTCCAAAATCCTCTCACACATTTCCTATTTACGCAACCGGTCTACCAACATTAATAGTTCTTCTTAATATCCTTATTTTACCATTGAGAATAAATACTACAGTTGGCAGGATAACTGGTTAATTGACGCCGGTTTAAAATTGTCAAGTATCACGCTGATTGAGACTGTTTATTTAATTAAACAACAATTTTCCTCTGAAAACAAATCGTCTCGGTTGTGGTGTCAACTGAGTTCTTAAAGTGGTAAAGGGCACTTCTTTTGTTAACGCAGGACAATGCAAAATGCGAACGGACGAAATCTTGCGTAAGTTAATGCAAGGAATCGTCCAGGTGTTTTTTTCTTACTCTGTATAGGTATTGATTTTAAGAACCCAATTCGGGCGGAACAAAACGCATTTTTCCGGTTTTTATTTAACTTTTTATTTAGCCAATAACCCTTAACATCATTATTTCTATTGCAGTTACTGTAAAACAAAAATAGTAGCCGATAAATTGTACGTTTTTCTCGAGTACTATGTTAAAATTCCACGTGACAACGAAGCAGAGACCTAGACTAAATAGAGAACGCTCCATATGTCATGAGTTCTGATGTGGAGAATTCTCCTTGTAGAAGCTTGGAGAGCAACTAATGTTTTTGACATTTGACATTAATTGTATTTGGTTTGTGTGGTAAATAAAATTATCAATTTAAGGAATTGTACAAGGCTAACTTTTACATAAGAATAAATGATAATAAGGTAAGTTTAATTAAATATTTATTTATTTAATTATTTGTTTTATTAATATTTACTGCCTGATTGGGTTTGAAATATTATATATATATATATATATATATATATATATATATATATATGTGTGTGTGTGATAGATGTATAACTGATTTTTAAAAAACCAGCTAATTACGCTGTATGTCACCTATATTATAGGTTTATGTGGGTCGACTATGTATCAAAAAACAACCACTCCTCTGAAGTACTACACGAAAAGCGCCAATTACGACATCTATACTTTTTGCTTTTCGCGGAGTACTTCATGTGTACTTATTAGGAGTCGAAGCTGTTAATGTGTTCAGTCAAGATAGACCTACCCTATGCTGATGAGGGGCAAAACACCCCGAAACCGGTCCATAGGCGGTCTCTTCGGATGACTAAATCTAATAGTTCCTACTTAACAAGCATCTGCATATACCCCGAAATGGGGTATTATACACGATTATGTATCAGATGTAATTCAGTGCCTGGCGCGGCATATAGCCAGAGGAGTAGTTGTTTTTTAATACATAATCGACCCACATAAACCTATAATATAGGTGACATACAGCGAAATTAGCTGGTTTTTAAAAATCAGAAGAGCAAGAGGAAGTCCTATCACGCGTTGGTACGACGACATAAAAAATGCGGCGGGACTTTCATAGATAAGAATTGCCCAGAATAAAATTAAATGAAAAGAACTAAGGGAGAACTATGTCCAATTCTGGACGCTAAACTACTACTACTACGACTCCGTAGCACTACAACCCTTGGTGGGTTTTGGCTGACAATTTGGCAACAATTTGCCTCAATTTTTCTTGGTTCGTTATTAGTTGGGTATCCATTTCATACCTCATGGCTTCGAGGTCACTTTTGATGTTGTCGCGCCATCTTAGCCGTGGTCTTCCGAGGGGCCTTCTTGTTTGCGGGTTGCTTTGCCACACTACTTTTACTAAACGTTCATCTGGATGTCTTTGTACATGTCCAGTCCAACATAACCTTCGGGATTTTATCTCACGTACAATATCCGGATATTGGTAGAGTTGATTTAGTTCGCGACTAGTTCTTATGCGATATCTCTGCGTCTCCGGGTTGAATAGTGGTCCAAAGATTTTTCTCAAAATCTTTCGTTCGAAACACAGTAATTTATACTTACTCGCTTTTGTCAGTGTCCATGTTTCACTTCCGTACATGATGATAGGTCCAATTACCCTTTTGTACAGGAGAATCTTGGATTTTCGTGACAGATTCTTGCTTTGAAAGGCTTTGTTTAGCGCGTACATGCATCTATTTTCACTAAGGATTCTAGTCTTGATTTCTTTCAGTATGTCATTAACGGCATTTAGCGTGGCGCCTAGGTATTTAAAGCTCTGGACTACTTGGTTTTTATTACACGCTAACCGGCTGAAGAGGTCCACTGAGCAATATGTTCTTGTTCAAGGATTAATTTCAATAAATGTTTTGCTTCGGCAATTGGCAATCCGACCAACTGGCTTCTTGGTTCCACCAGGGTCCCGTTTCTTGCCAGTTCATCGGCTACCTCGTTGCCGTTTATTCCTGTGTGCCCAGGAACCCATGTAAGAGTGACTTTGTTTACCGTCGCTAACTCAGTGAGGATTTGCATGCAGTCCCACACCACCGATGATGTTGAGGTGTTACTCACGAGGGCTCCAATGGCCGCGCTACTGTCAGTGAGAATATCAATCTCACTGTTGGTCACTCTGTTTTCTGTCAGGTGCGTAGCGCACCTGAGTATAGCATAAACCTCAGCCTGAAAGACCAAGGCGTATTTTCACAGGGGTATGCTTTCTCTGTGGTTGCAGGATGCTCCAAAGACACCTGCCCCTAGCGTCCCTGGTACCCTGATCCATCAGTGTACCATCGTTTCACTCCTGGACTGGTCAATGGTGTTTTCTTCAACCAGTCTTCTCTGGTTGGTATTTTTGTTTTATAGTTTTTTCCTATTGAGGTCTTTTTCGAAATTTTGTCCGATTTTATTGTGAAGGGATGTCTGTGTGAAGGTTGTCGGCCAGGGGGCGCATTATACGTAATGTACATATTCTTTTTCAATTACTGAAAATGTTATTAAACATTATTTTCTATGCAGCATGTAAATAACATTGAATTGTTTAGTTCTGTAAAATAAAATTTATAGTTATCATTACAAAAATATTTTGGACACCCGTAAATATTTAATTGGCTGCTGTTTATTTAACAAACAGAAAATAAAAAATGAAAATCTAGTATCACCAGTCGACAGTTACGAATGTGGTAGTTAACCGCTTTCTAAAGCCGAGATTAATGTTACCAGGGATGAAGACGGAGTGTTTTACTGATTGGCGCAAATTATGTGAAATGTCTGACTTTAGCTATAATTCACCAAATCAACATCTTCTTCCATTAAGAACTCCCCTAAATCATAGTAATAATACAAATGCTGCGTTGTCAAATCAACAGTAATATACAAACAAAATTAACGTTGATTATGTAAAACAATTTAATTTTGACAAGAATATCTTGAACCCCAACCATTTGTATTAAAAAATATAAAAGCTACGACAATTCTTCGATATTATTATTATCAACAAAGCTACTTATTTTAACTGCAACATGTAGTCGTGCTTTATCATGCATCAGTAAGAAATTTTCTAAAATAGAACATATGGAAGCACAATTTGTCGAAATATTTCATCAATGTACATTGGTATTTAAAAATGTTGCATTAAAATGAGATATGTTCTACTTTGAATGCTGATTCCACACAAATCATTACTGTCTCTTCTCTATACAAATGAACCTCCTGAACATTTTGCAATCATGCTTAATTGCCCGGTACTCTCCACACTCTTAAACATATTTAGTCAGGATGTATCCCAAATCTTGACTCGTCTAAAACACCATTGTCCATTGGACATTTTGCCATAATACTAGTTCCTCAGCCCAAGCTAAACGAGCAGCGCCTAAGTAAGCCTAGTGCAAACTTCGTGATGGTCCTAGAAGAGACAGCGAACATTGTCTCAAAGCTTTATTAACAAACGAAGCATCAAATTTGTTATCATTGTCCCAATTAATCTAAACAACAGTATTGTTCCTAATAAGAAAACAGCAAAATACCAGGGTTTAAATCTGGGCATTAAACTTAAGTGGAAGGAACATGTTAAAAATAAAACTGAACAGTTGAAGATTAAGTATAAAAATATGTATTGGTTGATAGGTAGGCACTTGCAGTATTTTCATTCAGAACAAAGTATAACTTAGTCAGTCTAGATGGGCGGGTGAGATGAGCGAACAAAAGAAAATGCAAACTACTTTTTGAAAAGGATAGAAACGGTCTCCATCTCATCCCACTAAAACGAGAAGGCAGTGCCGCATGAAGGTATACGTGTATCTAAACATCCTGGGTGTACATTTATTTTGACTCAAGTGCAAGTACAAATTTAAAATTACGAAATTGTTATGACTGGACTGAGTTTAGTGTCACTCCATCTTTATTGTACTATTATTATTGAAGTCACCGTAATAAACGTATTTAGAAATTGGTTTTGGTCATAATTGATCTGATAATCATCGTCAATTACCAATAACTGCATTTGAACACCAATGATTTATCATAATTATGAAACTGAAAGAATGTTTATTTAGATGGTCATTAAAGAGTAATTTTGTACTAAAGAGAAACAGGTAATAGGATGTTTTTGTAAATATCTATTTTGCTTTGAAATAATTCTCTAAAATTTTATTACAGGATTATAGTTGTACATACATACATACATATAGTAACGCCCTTTTCCCGTAGGGGTAGGCAAAAACCACTTTCTTCCAATTGCTACGGTTTATACACACATCTTTTGCTTCCTCTACTTTTATCAGTGCTCTCATACATACTCGTCGGTTGTTGGTACTCTTGACCTGGCCTTTCTTCAAAACAATGTTGATCTGATCGAGATATGTTCTCCGAGGTCGACCTCTACCGACTTGTCTATTCATACTCGCCTTATGAATTTGTTTCGTCAATGTTCCTTCATCCATAACTTTTATGTGTTCAAACCATCTAAGCATTCCTTTATCTATCTTTGTGACCACATCTTCTTTTACACCACAGCGTTCTCTTATCTCACTTCTTCACTTTATCCAACCGAGTCACTCCGGCTATACTTCTCAGACTACTTATCTCCGCAGCATTAATACTATTTTCATGCTTCTTGTGCCAAACCCAACATTCACTACCATACATAAGTGTAGGAACCAACACACCTCTATGCACAGCCAGACGTGCCTTTTTTGACACTTTCTGGTTGTTTATAAAGCTATGCAGAACCACTTTTATTTGTTTTCCTGCCAACACCCTTCGCTCAATGTCGCTGTCATACTTTCCATCTCTCGTAAACTTTATACCCACGTATACAAACTCATTGTTCCACCCATTCTCTCTTAATCAGAACTTCACAATTTGTCATGCTTTCTTCTCATTCAAAAACCATTACTTTCGTTTTGCTTACATTTATTTCCAGGGCATTATGCATAACATTAACCATCGTCTTCAACACCTCTTCAGATGACGTTAATATGACTTGATCATCTGCGTAAAGAAAGCTTTTGATAATCAAATAATTCATTTTCAATCCATAAGCACTCTCTTTCAAATCTTTTAAACAATCGTTTATAAATAAGTTAAACAGCCATGGCGAAGCCACACATCCCAGTCTTACACCTTTTTTGATGTTAAACCAGTCCGTGTAAGCTCCGTTTTTCATCACACAAACATTGGAATCATTGTAAAGTGATTTTAGTGCTCGTATTAAACTACCGCTCACTCCATACATAGACAATGTCGACCACAATTTACTCCTTACCACTCTGTCATAGGCCTTTTCCAAGTCTATAAAAGCGCAATAGAGTTGTACCGGATACATAAAAAGATATCATGAATTTCATGTCAAAATGTTGTTTAGTAAATTCCCTTCTGGTTGCCCGTAAAATAATAGAAAAGGTCCCTTATAAATTTAATTAAATTGCTAACCAGTTCTTTACTTGGACCCCCAGCACCTTATTTTTAAATTGTTGTATTATAACACCTACGCCACTGCTAAATTTGCTATTTTAAGAGACTTAAGTCTAATGAGTTCTCGATGGTATCGATTAACTTTGCTATTGCGCATTTAAACCCGAATCACTAACTTATTGTGGTTGACTTATACCGATTTACAAACAGGTTTTGAAACCGGTGTGGACTTGTAGCCCACAATTATGGGATTGTACCAAAAAAGCAATTATAGACATCTAGAAACATTTCAAAACCGAATATTAAGGAATACTGTTGGTGCTCCTTGGATTTACAAGTAAAGACCTTTAAATCGAATTTACTCAGATGAAATTAAGTAGCCGGAAGACATGAAGACACGTTTCTTAAACATCCAGCTTCTAGACAACCAACCCCAAATGCGAAGACTTAAAATAACTAAACCATTGGAGCTTGTATAAGTGATAAGTTAGTGTTAAACAAAGTCAGTGCTGTTCAGTGTAGGCACAACAAAGAAGTCAGCAGATAACGTTAAAAACTAGGATGGACCACAGGTGACATCTAGATTACAAACTTTAAGTAATTTAGGGTAAAACAAAAATACAAAAATATTCTAGATTATGTGCATTCCCATTGTTAAACTAAAAAAATTGTCGACTGTTAATCCTAAGAATCTCCTTCAAAGCAATCGCAAGCTTGTCACAATTAACAGACACTTTTTTAATGAATAAGTTTGTATCTTTCTTGTTGATTATGTCACATCACTAGTTGACAATTAGGCGAGCTGTCAAGACGAGGCCCAAGCCACGGTGAATCAGTATTGTCGTCATCTTCAATGGATATAATAAAACCAAGTTTAATTGAAGTCCAGTATTATAATTTATGTAATACACTGACCAACACGTTTCTTTCAAAAAATAATTCAATGGAGAACCATATAAGACTTCCCGAAAATGTTGGCATTTTAATTACAGAAAATGAAAATGTCCTTGCATTCACCAACATTTTTTAATGTTTGACAACGCTGTAAAAATACGCTTAAAGTGAGTTTATTAATGAAAGGTCGTTATGCAGGCATCATTAACACTTACGTTCTTGGTTGACGTTTAATAAAGATGTTTTCTTAGTTTAATTAATTCTACTTCCTTTCTTATGCCCCATTTTTAGTTTTTAGTTATAGACTTCGAATGCACGAAAGCGAATCTAAAATAGCTACTTTGCAACTACCACAAAAATATTTATTTGAAATTTAAAGTGCCCTTTTAATTTTTGAATATTTTTAAATATATTCAAACCGTCTTTAATTAGTTTGGTGTTCAATTTGTAATGGCCTTACGATGTTTGTTTATTTATAGTTATAATAATAATAAATTTATTGCACGTAATTACATAGAAAAATTTAAGAGCCTGTCAAAAAATAACAAAAATAGCACACAATAAAATAAATGGTTTGCTTCAGTTTATTCTACTGAGGTAATCCTCAGCACTGTAAAGTTCCATTTCAATTAGTATCTTTTATAGGTTTTTTCACTGCTTGAAAGTTTGATATCAGTAGGTAATAAATGATTATAAAACTCGATAGATAAATATAAGGTTTCTCTTTCAAGTAGTGACAGATGATTAGATGGTATATTGAGGTTACTGATATGAGTAATATTTCATATATATTGAAGTAATGTCTGTTGTGAAAAATAAATTTAACGCATTTATAGATGTATAAAGCAGGTATGGTGAGCAGTGGCTTCTTTCTTCTTCTTCCTTCTTTAATGTAAGCAATTTACTTGTTTTTCTTCCTATCCTCTGCCGTTAAATTGTTAGAAAGGTTGTCGCTTCATCTCTTGCGAGGTCTTTCAACGCTTCGGCGCCCTAAGGGCGACTTGTCTCTAGTTATTTTGACCATTCTGTCGTCATTCATCCGGTCTATGTGTTCGTTCCATTCTGTCTTTTTTCCCAGTATCCATTTATTTACATTGTCTATTTTACATGTTCTTCTAATGTCCTCGCTTCTTTTCCTGTCAAAAAGTGTTTTTCCAGCGATCCTACGTTTCTAATATTCTCTTTGTGTTCGATGTATCTGGTCTAGTTTCCGCTGTGTATGTTAATATAGGTCGGATGACCGCCTTGTAGATTCGGGATTTGGTCTGGATTTCGATATATTTGTTTCGAAGGATTATATCCTTTAGGTAAGCTGAGGTTCGTGCTGCTTTTGCCGCTTGGTTTCTTACTTCCGCCTCGATGTCACCGTATCCTGATATTTCTATGCCTAGGTATTTTAATTTTATCTCCTGTTGTATAATTTTATCATTCACAATCAGTTTGCATCTGATTGGTGTTTTTGAGGTGGTCATGCATTTCGTCTTTGCTGCAGACATCTTAATTTTTAGACTTTTTGCCGTGCTAAATTTGAATAGTAATCTTCGTTTTCTGCAATTAGAACAGCATCCCCATTTTATGCCCTTTCAGGTTACGAGTGCTTTTTATTATTACGTCCATACCGATGTTGAACAATAAGGGGCTAAGGGAATCTTCTTGTCGAATACCACTATTTACAGGAATTTCTTCAGTAGTTGTGCCATTAATTTTGGCTTGTATTTTGTTTCTCTGGTAAATATTTTCGATGGTTTTTATGATATTGTATGAGATTTGTAAAGTAAAAACATAACTATTGTAAGCAAATCTATTGAACAGGTCACCGCCTACAAATATTTGGGTCATGAGATCCGAATAGGACGGGACAACCAGACGTGCGAACTTCTCCGGAGAGTAGGCTTGGGGTGGGCATCCTTTGGAAGATTAAAGTATGTTTTCAAGTCGGATATTCCCATCAGTCTAAAACGAAAAGTATACAATCGGTGCATATTACCAGTGATGACATACGGAGCCGAAACATTGACGCTTACAAAAAAGTCAGCAAAGAAACTGCATGTCACCCAACGGGCGATGGAGAGGGCTATTCTGGGTATCTCCCTCAGAGACCGAATACCAAATGAGATTATTCGCCAAAGAACAGGTGTTATAGATGTAATCGAAAAAATAACAACTTTAAAGTGGAACTGGGCTGGCCACTTAGCTAGAAGAACTGACGGAAGATGGTCTAAAAAACTATTGGAGTGGCGTCCGAGGCACGAAGCTTATCGTAGTAGAGGGCGCCCCCCCACACGATGGACCGATGACATCAAAAGAATCTGTGGTAATTGGATACAAATGGCTCAAGATAGAGCAGAGTGGCAAAATAAACGAGAGGCTTATGTTCAGCAGTAGACTACTATAGCTGAGTGATGATGATGATGATGATGATGAGATTTGTCTGTTGTATAGAAGGAGTACCACGTCCTCCAGTTGTATTCGGTCAAACGCCTTTTCCAGGTCTATAAAACAGATGAAGGCTGGTTTGTTATACTTGATGGATTTTTCAGTTATTTGTCGCAAGTTAAGGTTTGTATTTAGAAGGTTTATGCCTCGGCAGTTTGCGGGTATCTTTTTGTCTCCTTTTTTGAACAGTAAGATAGTGGTACATTCATTCGAATATTTTAATGTAAAAATATACATTACTTAGTTGCGAAAATGAATTTTTAAAATAAAAATGAAAATCGGGTTTATCAGAGCAGACTGGCTAAACTTTCGTGAAACGATAACATTATTTATGGTAGATTTATAAAGTCAACTAAAGTAAGAATTACGTTAACAACCAAAAAGTAAGAGAGA
This sequence comes from Agelastica alni, assembly GCA_950111635.1. Classification (NCBI taxonomy): domain Eukaryota; kingdom Metazoa; phylum Arthropoda; class Insecta; order Coleoptera; family Chrysomelidae; genus Agelastica; species Agelastica alni. Next base: position 39,764,314 of record OX467711.1, on the reverse strand, counting down.
TACATGCAAGTAAACACTTATAGCCTTCTATAAAAAGGTTTATAAAGGTAGTGGTGTCTACATTTCTTAATTCTGTGAACTGAATTCCTATAGATTGGGTGTTACCTTTTTATATCTTTGGAAAAATGATTGACGTTCGCCCGTTCGGGTTCAGGTTCACGTAAAATCGACTTGGTATACATTCATAAATTTTCAAATATTATATTATGAATTTGGCGCCCCCTGAATACAAATATTTACAAGATCTTCCTGATCTGAATCCTTGTTGTTTATCGCCCAATGTGGTGAGTTCGTTTATTTTATTTGTTATAATCTTTTTTACTAGCTTTAAGATTGTATTTAGAAGGTTTATGCTTCGGTAGTTTGCGGGTATCTTTTTGTCTACTTTTTTGAACAGTAAGATTGTGGTACTTAGGCGACATTCGTCCGGAATTTTTTATAAATGGATTTTGTGAATTACGGCTGTTAGCTGCTGTTTTAGGCTTCTCCCGCCGTATTTAAAAAGTTCATTTGGAATACCGTTTAATTGAACCATTACTACATTAGATTTGTAATGTTTTTTTTATAGTTTAAATCTTTAGTTTATTTTTGGGAAGTTAATGTTATTATTTTGATATATTTATTTTATTTTTAAAACCGTTATGGTAAAAATTAACACAGCACGAATGGAGTAATATAAACAACGATCTAGGTATCACTAAAAAAAATGTATATCGATGGAATCCATCTGTAGCCTTACCGAGGAAGGACGTGATAAAAATTCACCGACTTGGAATTGGGCATATTTTATTACTCATGGACATCTAATAATATAAATTAAAATATGAAATATTATGATTTAAATAATTTTTTCCCTATTGATTAAATTAATTGTTGTATTTTAAAGCCTTTCTAATGAATTACTAAAATATAATGTAAAATGCTTTTGCGTCCCTCTCATTGATACACCAATGCACAGAAATCAAAATGAACCGATATTGTAACAACATAAATCTAAAGTTATTGGGGTTGTAATTTTCTCCCATTGTTAGACTTTCCATTGAGATCTTATTTCTTGTATTAAGTGAGTTTTTATATCCGCACTCACAACAATGTAATAATAGTTGAGCAGTATCGGTCATTATTACAGCGCGTGTACACATTAGTCAGCAATATTGTTCACCTGAATGCCCCCATGCGTAAAGGGACCCAAAGCACAGATAATGATCACTTATTATTGTACATATAATTTATTGATATATATTAATAATTTATCAATTATTTTGTAATATATCCTTTGATGCAAGGAATTATTTTTTTAATAATGAGAAGTGCTGGTAATGGTGGAAATTAAACACAGCGTTTTAGCTATGTCCTGGGTCTCACACACAAAATGGCAACTTAAATGTAGGTAGTAGGGATGGCGATCTGAGATCGATTAATCGATGGATCGATTTCTTGGACCGAAAACATCGATTTTTTTAATCGATATACAGCCCTAAAACGATCCAGTAAATCGATATTTTGCTCGAAAAATCGAGAATCGATTCGAAAAAGAAATTTAAAATTTCCACAAGTCACTTGTAAAAAAGTAACTATGCATGTAATGCATTTGAACACGAAAGTCGGGGTTTAAATGAATAATTAAAGCACTATCTATCGCAGGCAGTTGTGCACCTGAGGTATGATCCTATACTTTACTGGCAAGAACAAAAAACTTGATTTGCAAAATAAAATTTGTTCACTGGTAGTAAAAATAACTTTAATTAGTGAAAAAAGATACAAAATCGATTATTATAATGTCCTTTTTGTTTTCCACAATATGGATTTATATTATAAATAAAAGCTCAAACAAATAAAAAAAATATCGATTTTTGAGAAATCGATCTTTTACACCTCGATTTTTGTATGAATCGATTTATTGGATTTCGATTTAAAAATCGATCTTTTTCGGAAAGAATCGCCATCTCTAGTAGGTAGGTAATTATACACTTTTACGGTCACCTGGTTATTTAAACATAAAAAAATCGAAAAATAGATGAATTTTTATTATTCAGGTCTCAAATTGTTTCATTTTACGGCGGATTTATGAAAAAAAAAATAGTAGAAGTAGTTAAATTGATGATATCTTTAAGTTTAATGGCTTTAAATGTTAAAAAAAAACGGTTTTGAGAAATTATGAGCAACTTTTTTCTAAACTCAATGTTAAATCTCTTAACCACGAATCAGTACGAATAGATTGCTTTAAATTGCATTGTTGTACTTTAACTCGTTTATTAATGGTGACTTTTTTTACGACCTTGCCAAAGTAGCATTTTTTTATTTAAGTCACATAATTTACCACAATTATTACAAAAAACCTCAGATTTTTTTGCACCACGACGAATTAAAAACAAAATTGTTTGTATTGTATCAGTAAATATTGTAACTTATTGTCAATATTTTTCAATACATTAACAAAATCCCGCAACTCACAAATATCCAAGTGTTGAATCTTATATAAGTATATAATTTACTTAATTTGACATTTTGCCCCTTGATTGGGAGCTTTATCCAAAATTGTTTATCTATAAATTGGAGATGTTAACAATTTTTAATTTACACTCCCATTTAGTTGGTTTAATATAAAAACTTTATTCAAACGTATAGAAAACATATTATATTGATAACAAGTATATAGCTTTGAATAAATTTCCGATATACGAGTGAAATAAAAAAAGTTTGCTTTTATTTCTGTTTTTCTTCAATGCATTTATTTAATTAAACCGTGGTAAATTTGGCTAAGATTTTTTATGTCTTGTTTATCATTTACTGTATTTTTTTCTTTTGTTATATGTATCATTTCTTTAAATGTTAATTTGTGATAATTTGAGTCCTGCGCTAGTATTTTTGTATTATTAAATTCGAATTCATGTTTTTCTGTTAGTTCTTGTTTATGTAAAGCTATGCATTTTTTGTATACTTGTGACCGTTACGACGACTTTCCAGATATTGGGTTGTCATACCTACATATTTTTTTGGACAATTTAAACATGGTACACGAGTATGCAACGTTCGATTTTTTATTGGTTTTTGTTTGGCTTTTTAGTTGGGTAAATATTGGGAATAAAGTGTTTTGAGCTTAAAGGCATACTTTTATGTTATGTTTGGAAAATATGTATTTCAGTTTTTCTGAAAGTTGGTGGGTGTATGGCATGGCTATGTATTTAATTGGATATACTCCAGTTTTTGTGAAGTTTTTTGGGTGTTGTTGTAGAACTTGTAGATGCGTTGTTTAAAAATTCGTTCTACGATGTGTACTAGGTAGTGATTGTTTTTTAGAATATCCTTAACATGTTTTAAAATTTCTGAACGGTATTATGGAGAGGTAAGTTTGATGGCCAATCCAATAATTACACTATTTTTTTGTGAATTTGGATGAATGGAGTTGTAATTAAGATATCTGCCAGACCATGTCTCTTTATTATACAGTTTGGTTTGTATTTTGTTGTTGCTTCTTAATGCTTTCATAAAACTGAAAGAAGTTTAGTTCTTTTAATTATTGTATTTTTTTCCATAAATCCGCCACAAAAAACCAGGTGAACGTGAGTGTGTATAATTACCAAAAAACAGACTTTTTAATTAAAAAAAGAAACAAAAGGCACAACTCTTCAAAAAATCAAAACTAGTCGAGTTTTTGCTTACCAAAATATACTGTGTTACTGGACTAATGATGCAATATTTTATTTCGATAATGAATTCGCAGCAATTCAAGGTTATTGAATGGTAAGTTGTTCTCAGTCTCGGCGGAAAAATGTAGTCTAACTTGTTTTATTATCATTCTGTTTTGTTTGTGGTTTTTGTGCTTTTGATAATAACTTTCAATTATTGACCTCCTTATTTTATCGGACAATTATGTTTAACATTAATTTTCAGTTTCTTATTTTTTTAAATAAATCCCGAAAACTTGGGTCGTGATATTGATTATTAATATTGATTTTTAGCAATAACTTAAAACGGAACTTATTTTAATCCACCAATCGGCGTCTAGTGACGTAACTCCTGTTATGACAACTTATTTGAGGTCATAGTTATAAAGATCATTACTTTCTTCTTCTTCCTTCTTTAGGGTAAGCAAATTCTGCCGTTCATTTGTTAGAAAGGTTGTCGCTCCATCTCTTGCGGGGTCTTCCAACGCTTCGGCGCCCTAAGGGCGACTTGTCACTAGTTATATTTACCATTCTGTCGTTATTTATCCGATCTATGTGTTCGTTCCAGTCTCTCTCTTTCATCCCAGAATCCATTCATTTACGTTGTCTATTTTACATGTTCTTCTAATGTCCTCGCTTCTCTCCCTATCAAAAAATGTTTTTCCAGCGATCTTTCGCACTATTTTCATTTTGGTGGTTTCTAATATTCTCTTTGTGTTCGATGTTTCTGGTCTAGTTTCTGCTGTGTATGTTAATATAGGTCGGATGACCGCCTTGTAGATTCAGGATTTGGTTTCGATTCCCATATATTTGTTTCGGAGGATTGTATCGTTCAGATAAGCTGAGGTTCGTGCTGCTTTTGCCTCTTGGTTCCTTACCTTCTTTTTTTTTATGAAAATAGTCGCAACTATTAGTCCCAATCGCTATTCAAACTGACCGACCACGAGGATGTTACCAATATTTTTGGCAATTGTAAAACGTACAGTATAAACGCACGGAATTTATACAAGATTCGCAAACAAACCGTAACGTTTAGGAACAATATAAATTGCAGTCACGATAAAAGTCTGATTAAATGGAAAAATTTCGACGTCTCCGACGCTGACATCGAAACATTCATGTCCAAATTTCTAATTATCAAAGTTAGCGAAAGGCAGATTAAAACCGAAATACAAAAGAAAATAAAACATTTACACGACGACTTCCCCTACGCGACTTACGAGTATATAGCCGATCATATTCGCGAATGGTACAACACGGAGAGCAACAGAGCAGTCTACATGACGAACACGTACGTCAAGTCGATTTTGTACGGGGAACAAAGCAGAAACGTCGCCAAATTTTTCCTAAACAAGCCGATCGACTTCAAAGATTTCCGCGATTTCGACACGGGCAATATGCTTTACATAAAATCGAACGGAAATCCCATTTGGTGTCTGACGAGGGCGTTGAAAAGCATATCTCGAAAGTACGCGAATATGCCCGAAGATATGTTCTACGACGAGCTCCTATTTCTAAATCTGCACGCCATACAGCAGAAAATCGTGGAATGTTTTAACACTCCCAAGTTGAGATATTTGATAATCGATGTGACTCGATCGACAAGAAGGCAAGTGTCGCAAATCCTAAACGAAATTAAAGATATTGTATCCAACCATTCGCATAAGAAAGCAATCATCGTAGGACCCGATGAAAATTTCCATAATTTTGAAATGAAAGTTGTCGACGAAAAAATAAATATAGACTCGTTGGATCTACTTTTCGAGAGGAAAATTTTAAAAGCCGGTATTATCTTCCAAGGTTATGCAGTAAAGCTACATCAGTTGATCGACGATTGCGAGAACGGCAGTGAAATTTTGTCGAACATCGATGAGGCGTTTATAAAAAAACAAATTAGAAACGAGAGAATTTTCATCGGCGTCAGTCAACGAAAAACAGCAGTGACGGAACCGTTGTATATAAAAAGAAACTTGAGCAAAAATGCCAAGGTGTTTCCCGAAGAGAAATTGTTAAAAACCATCCAAAACTCGGTGGTAGTCATATCGGGCCCCCCGGGATCCGGTAAGACGACTTTCCTCAGAAGTCTGGCGAGTAAGTGGAAAAAAGAGAACCCAAAGAAGTGGACAATTTTTCTCGACTTAGCTCAAACCCTGCACTTTTTGGAAACGCATGGCGAACATTCTCGATTTATCGACTTGTTATGCGATACGGAAAACCTTTCGAGCGCTTTGGAATTAACGCTTGTAACATCTTTGGAAAAAATCGTGATAATAGATGGCATCGACGAAACCAGCTCCAAATATATTGCACAATTGCAAACACTAATTTCACCAAACCTAAATTTAACAACTGTCATAATGGCGTCCAGAAATTACGACGTTATTTTGAAAACGTTGAAGAACTTCCAAAACTTCGATCTCATAACGTTAAATCCACTGTCGGAGAAAAACCAGTTGCATCTCTTCAAGGAATGCGTAAAGAAAAGAGCCGGCAAGAACGAGTCGAAATCGGCAAAAACTTTGTTTAAAAGTTTGACGACTTTCTCTCCCGGAATTAAGGACTTTTGTGCTACGCCACTTGCCATAAAAATGATCGTCGAGATATTGTTGGGGAATGCAGAATGCCCGGAAGCGTTGAACGATACATTTTCCAAAATACCAAACGAGTACGAGTTTTATAAGTATTTTTGGAAAAGAAGAAACGGCTGTTCGTTAAAAAAGAGAGCAGCAGTTCCCCGCAAAACTGGAAAATTCGAACGTTTCTTGCAGAAACGTTCGACGGCTATCTGAACAATTTGAGACTGTTCGCTGCTCAAAAGTCACTTACTAGTCGTTTATTGAAATATTTAAACGTCGATAAGCAATCGGACGTTTGCACTTCTTTATTGCAAGTGGGAGTTCTAGTTGAAGTTGATAACGAGTTTGGATTCGTGCACAAAAGTTTCAAAGAATATTTCGCGGCGGAATACATTTGGAACGTTATGATTAAAGTGGACTGTGATTTATTCGTGATTCTATTAAAACACCTCTTTCTCGACGTTCAATATGCAGGGGTGTTAAATTTCTTCGAACGGATGCTGGAATCGAAGGAAAAAAATATAATGCACGACGTATCCGAAAAGTTTAACGTCGCAGTAACTCGGGTAATTTGGAACGAAAGCACCAACATATTGAATCTAGCTTTTCAAGGACACGTCAACATCATAAATTTAGTATTCAATTATTACCCACGCTTTGCGAATATCGTTAACATTAGAGGCCCTTCTGATGAGACAGCTTTGCATCTGTCTGCCCATCATCCCCAACTCGTTAGATATTTGATAGAACGTGGTGCAGACATCAATTCCTCCGATGAAAATGGACACACGATTTTTCACTACGTCATAATGATGTGTTGGGATCCTGCGAGGTATAGAATATACTTCACGAATATTTTTGAAAAAATCAAAATCATCAGTCGGGTGAACAGCGTGACGTTTTTTAAAGAGTATTTTGAATTGTTGCGACTGGATCGGAGTGATGGTTTTAATAGCGAGTATGACGATATTGTTGAGTTGATAAAGTATCTTCTGGAACGAGGATTGATTTTGAACTTCGGCGATGGTACCGTACTACATTATTGGGTGACTCAATCGCGTTTGCTTAAAGTGCTCACGTTCTTCATAGAGGTGTGCAAGATGGACGCCAATGTTCTTGATCCCTTCGGACGTGCCCCTCTCCATTTCGCTTGCCAGTTCGGTTCGATGAATATCATCGAATATTTGATAGAAACTCGTAAAGTAGACGCGAGTATTCCGGATAATTTCGGATATACGTGTCTACATGGCACGGCAGCGGCCGATTCCGTAGACGTAATTGAATACTTCAAAGCGAGAGGCATGAATTTGGATGTTTTGAGTAATAATGGAGAAACGCTAATGCACGTCGCGGCCGTCGGAAATGCCGTCAACGTTTTGACATATCTAATCGATGATTGCGAAATGGTAACGACGACCGTTGACAAATTTGGAAATACGCCTCTAGACGCCGCCGTTCAAAATGATTCCATCGACGCACTCAAGTATTTCAAAACGAAAGGATTCGATTTGAATGACACGCGAAAGAATGGAGATACTCTTCTCCACGTGGTGGTTAAGGGTCATACCAAACACGTTCTGAAATATTTAATTGAGGATTGTGGCCTAAAGGCGGACGCTCCGAACGAATTTGGCGATACTTCTCTTCATTATGCCGCCGAATGCGATAAACTTATTGCATTAAAATTTCTTCAGAAGCATTGTTTAAACATCAACGTACTCAATAACGATGGGGATACATTGGTTCACAGCGCTGCAAAAGGAGATGCCGTTAAAATACTCAAATAATTAATCGAAGAATGTGATTTTCGTCCGGATGTTGCTAATAAAAAGGGCGATACACCATTACATTTTGCCGCCAAAAATGGATCTCTCGAAGCTATTAAATATCTGAGAGAAAATGGGTTAACTTTGAACATTTTAAACGACAATGGTGATACAATTTTGCATGAAGCTGCACGGGAAAATAGAGTAAACGTTTTGCAATATTTAATTGAGGATTGCAAGATAAATTAGAATTTAGAAAATTTTGTCGGCGACACGCCATTCACTACTGCAGCTCAAAATAATTCTATTGATGCCGCTTTGTATTTAAAAATCATAACAAATAAATAACTATTCTTTAATGAAAATAACACATTTTCATTGTAACGCATCTTTGTACATACATACATACATATAGTCACGCCTTTTTCCCGTAGGGGTAGGCAGAGACCACTTCCTTCAACTTGCTACGGTTCTTACACACATCTTTTTCTTCCTCTACTTTCCTTAGTGCTCTCATACATGCTCGTCGGTTGTTGGTACTCTTGACCTGGCCTTTCTTCAAAACAAGGTCGACCTCTACCGACTTGTCCATTTACACTCGCGTTATAAATTTGTTTCGTAAATCTTCCTTCATCCATCCTTTCTACGTGTCCAAACCATCTAAGCATTCCTTTATCTATCTTTGTAACCACATCTTCTTTTACACCACAGCGTTCTCTTATCTCATTATTTTTTACTTTATCCACTCGAGTCACTCCGGCTATACTTCTCAGACTACTCATCTCCGCAGCATTAATTCTATTTTTATGCTTCTTCTGCCAAACCCAACATTTACTACCATACATAAGTGTAGGAACCAACACTTCTTTATGCAGACGTGACTTTTTTGATACTTTCTGGCTGTTCATAAAGCTATGCAGTGCCCCATTTATTTATTTTCCTGCCAACACCCTTCGCTCAATGTCACTGTCATACTTTTCATCTCTCGTAAACTTTGAACCCAAATATACAAACTCATTTACTTCGCTCTCTTTTTCAAATCTATTAAACAATCGTCTATGTATAAGTCAAACAGCCATGGCGAAGCCACTCATCCCTGTCTCACACCTTTTTTAATCTTAAACCAGTCCGTGTAAGCTCCGTTTATCCTGACACAAGCAGTGAAATCCTCGTAAAGTGATTACAGTGCTCGTAATAAACTACCACTCACCAAAACCAACCACAAAAAACTTGTATTATCTGTTTAATGAACTACTGTTAGAATATGAAAAGTAAATATTTTCAATGAAGTGAAGTATAGCAACTGAGAATTCTTTGAGCAAATCAAATAAATGTCGTTTCAAAGCTATCTCGATTCAAAGAATGCATTAAAATAAGAACTACAATTTGATAAAGCTAATATTTGAAAAACTATTTAGGTTAGGTACAGGGAATCCCAATATGAAATGAAAGATAATTGAATTTTATATTGTTCAGACCAAAAATATACAGGGTGTTTTATTTGAAATAACAAAGTTATTTTTGTCCGAAATTATAAAAAAGTGGCAATGATTTTTGAACATTCTGTAAAATATTGAGAAACGGTTTCTATCAAAATCAATAGCCCAAAACCTCTGTTATGCTTGGTCAGATGATGATTTCATTTCATTTCATGATTTCGATGTTATTTAGTTTCCAATTGTACCTAGCATTTTAATAAAAAAATCAATAACTCGAGAACGGTTATAGTTAGCTACATAGTATATATATTTATATATATATATATATATATATATATATATATATATATATATATATATATATTAACGACCTGTTTTCCTTAAAAACAAGTGGAAGTGATATTGGTTTCGCAAATGTTACCGCTATATTCTATAGGGCAGATAATTGGGAAGACTTGAAATTAAAAGCGGAGATTGACTATTTAGAAATAAAAATATGGCTAGACTACAAAAACTGTTAACCGTAAATATAAGCAAAACTATTGTTACAATTGTGACAATTGTTACTAGTAATATTGTGTTACAGCGTTGTTTATGTAAAATCATTACATTTATGTTTATTTATTTGCTAATAACTTTTCATGTAGAAGTAATTGTTACCCCAATTTTCTATTTACACGTATATTCTGTTAGTAGTCCAGTCAAGAAGACTGTGAAATCGGGTTTTTGGCAGATATAGCTAAAACTATACGAAATTAATCAGAAAAATGCATACAAAACTGTAGGTAGAGTAAAAAAGTTCTCGACCCCCGAGAAGGGGGTGAAAAAATTAAAAACTACCCCGAAATACGATTTAAAATAGCCTCCTCTACGATTGTTGTTTGTAACTTTTTTAAGAAATTAAAAAAAAAATTAAAAAATCCCAATTTTTATATTTTTTATTGAATTTTTTTTTTATTACTCTGAAACGTCGTAGGTGCGTTTTAGGTGAAAAATGGTTTAAAAGAGGTAGGCCTAAAATTTTATGCTCTACAACTTTTAATTTAAACTTTTTTTGATATTTTCAAAATATAACTCCAAAAATTGTATTTCGGGGTAGTTTTTATTTTTTTTCAACCCCTTCCCGAGGGTTGAGAACTTTTTTACTTTACCCACAGTTTTGTAAGCATTTTTCTGATTATTTCCATAGAGTTCCAGCCATACCTGCCAAATATCCGACTGGACTATAGTTACAGATGTATAAACCGTACCATGTTTTTATACTTTTATTTTTGTATCCGAAACAAGTGCCTAAGCACTTATCGGTATTTTAGGCTTTATTTTTTTGTTTATGCATTGTTTTTTTATTATCTCTAATAAAGCATTATTATTATTATTATTATTATTAATATTATTATTATTATTATTATTATTATTATTATTATTATTATTATTATTATTATTATTATTATTATTTTTATTTTTATTATTATTATTATTATTACTTGTTGTTTTTTTTCTGTCACTTGGGATATTTTATTATAGTCTCCCTGCACATCTACAAAATTTTGCATTTATTTCTTTTATTGTTTATATTATAGAAGGAAGTATTCAGAAGTTAGGCTGAAGTGATTAAATAAAAATGTCCAGGATGCTTGATAATAATTTGTTTCGTTTTTTATGGCATGCTTTAATAAATTGACAGCTTAAAACAGCTTTTGAAAATTGTTATCTTGATGCATTTCTGAGAGACGACCATTTTTAATTAACCGAACGAGTCAGTTTTAGGCTTTACAGATATTAGCGTTAAATTAAATATCTCCAGACTAACAAATGCTCAAACATTAAATTACAAACCAATTTTAAAATGTTTGCAAAGCTTTTACTGAAATTTAGGTCCCTACAACTTTAAACTTATCCTAAATGGGAAAAATGACTGCCATTTGTTTCAAAAAGCAAACATTTTTCATCGTAAAGATGAGAATTTGTGTCACTAGTAGATGGTGCTACAGTTTTTAATTTCCCATTTTAATCACGATATATTTTTCGTGTATCTTCTAGATAATCAGCGTGGTTTAAAAGATAAAAAAAAAACACTAAATGACAGCATCCCCACATCCAATATTATCCGAATTAACGGGGAATTTGCGGAGTAAAAACACGTTTAATGGCAGCTGTGTCACGAATGCCCTTTCTGGTATTAATATTCACCAACACCGTTAATAACAAAAGTTATTTTTCTTGCAAAAACAGCGTATTGTAACTTGCACACACGGCCCCGCATGTAAGAGGCACGCGCTTCAAATACAAGCGGGCTAGTTAATAGATTAGTTATACCACCAATACCTATAAAAATTGTTCCGATATCAATTGAAATTTCATTATCGTCGATTGTTTAATAAACGAAATTTATTTTTCTACAACTGCTTAGCAAAGTAGCCTTTGACGCTTTCATATTTCAACGCAAAGTTGTCGTCATTTTGTGACAGCTTTGCCGCTCTAGCGCGGAAATATTTCAAAAACGATAGCATTTTTTACTCATTCTTTTATCATGAAAAATAGTGATAGTGAATTATCGACCACACCTCCTGATGTAACAGAAAGTGCAAAAAATGTAACTTTAAATCTCCTACCAGAGAAATCGGGAGCAAAATATGAATTTCAATACAATAGATTCATAACCTGGTATCAATCGAAGAAGGTCAATAAGTAATCAGAAAATGTGTTACTGGCTTATTTGCATAATTTCAAAGAGTGTCAGTTTGACAGGTAAAATAAACCGACCGCGAAGCTCGGTGAGAATGATTTGAAATTTTTTTGTTTGTGATGTCTAAACCGACCAATTCTGCAGACTTTTTGGTCCATTTGGAAATTTAATTTACTCCAATTGACATATTTGTGTACCAGCCAAGAGTTTTTTGCTTCTTCCAGTATAGATTTACTGTCAGAAATAACCTGTCTGTTTTAATATTGTTGTGTTCGTTTCTTTTTAACATCAACTTATTCAGAACTCTCACTGGGCACCGACATACTTCAGTATGGTTAGGTACAAACCACTTATTATTAGCATATGATTTTGCTCCACCCTGCGTTGTTTTTGTGAAACTGGTATTATACTGTATCCTACCAGTTGGAGAACCATCATTTCCAGTTTTCTTTTAAAAATAGTGGATCAAGCATGACGCTCGTTCATTTCCTCTCCAAGCAAGTTCTACAGAGGCAATCAAGAAAATTTTTATCTGCAACCCTTCTGGTAGATTTTCATCCCAAGCTTTGATCATTGCTTCATATTCATTGTCTGCGAATGCTGATGCACTGATATTCCTCTTATCTGGTAAGGATTAGAGCTTCCTTCTTTTTGAATTTCTCGCGTTTCGTGCCTCTAAAAATAATGGACTGGAAAATGGGTCAAATACTCCTTTGAATTCGTTCATATAATTTTCTTGTATCTGCTTTGCCGTAACGTTCCATATAGTTTTTACATTTTCTTTATAATTTTCTCCATTACATTTTCGCATATTAAAAGACCAATCTTTCAAAACATTTGATATCATTTCAGTAGAAATTGATTCATTCCGTACGTAGTTTCACTCACTACCAAACGTAAGAAACTGTTTCCATATGTCCTTTTTTGTTTTCAATGTATTATGAGGCTCATTGTTTTGAACACACTCGTGTATCACTGAGTGATTTGCATCAAAATTAGTATCAATATTCCTTAGTGCTATTAATTTTAATTACATTTTATTTTGACACATGTTTGAAAACTCAATACGATTTTATTCAAAAAACGTTGAGCTCACATAAAAGCTTGGTGCAATGCAATACTCTTTACAATTGGAATGTCAAATATAAAAGAATATTTAAATTGGATTAGAATTCGAAATTTCAATTTTATTTGTTCTTGGATATTTAAATGAAAAACTTACCTTATACCTTTACAGTACTCTCCACGTTTAAACTTTCTCTCGATTTAATACAAACCGAAACCCCACTCTGCAATATACCTACCCAAACAAAGTAATATGGCACTCTGGTACTATGGTACTCTGAAAAATGAAATTAATTGTGTGAGATGAGAGTACTATGGCTCATAAAAGGGGTTTTGAAGCCCTAAATAGATCTTTACTAGATATTAGGAATAATAATTGTCAAATGAAAGGAGATACTGTATTGTTAGCAGGCGATTTCCGGCAATCTTTACCAGTAGTGCCCAGAGAAACGCGAGCGGACGAAGTTAAAGCGTGCGTGAAGCGGTCTCATTTGTGGCCTTCAGTGACAAAACTGAGCCTTACAAAAAATATGAGAGTCCATCTTAGGGAAGATGTTACTGCCGGACAGTTCTCAGTCCTGTTGCTTAAAATAGGAAGTGGTGAGTTTTTAGAATTGGATAATAATATAATTCCCACTACAAAGTTAGGTACAATTGTTTCCACTGTAACGAAGCTTATAGCTAAAATTTACCCAAACATTAATAATATTCACGATTAACCTGCAGAATAGTTATGCGAGCGTGCCATCCCAACACCAAAAAACAAACAAGCCTCAGTCATAAATGAAATACTTTTGAGATCATTCGAAGGAGTCAAATCTCAATATAAATCCGTTGACTCAGTGATAAACATGCCATTCATTATCCGGTCGAGTTCCTGAATACACTAAAACCTCCCGGCGCTGGCGCGCCAATTATGTTGCTACTTACATACATACATATAGTCACGCCTTTTTCCCGTAAGGGTAGGCAGAGACCACTTCCTTTCACTTGCTACGGTACTTACACACATCTTTTCCTTCCTTTACTTTCATCAGTGCTCTCATACATGCTCATTGGTTGTAGGTACTCTTGACCTGGTCTTTCTTTAAAACAATGTTGATCTGATCGAGATATGTTCGTCGAAGTCGACCTCTACCTACTTGTCCATGGTGCTGCGCAATATAAATTCACTAAAATTATGCAATGGCACCACATTGCAAGTGAGAACATTGCATCACAATGTAATCGGGGCAACCATACTGACAGCCTGTTCTCGAGGAGATTCTGTATTTATTCCTGGGAATCCCGCAACATCATTAAATTACCCCTTCGAATTCAAGAGTGCAGTTTCCCATCAAAGTCTGCTTCGCCATAACCATAAACAAAGCTCAAGGTCAAACTCTTAAGGTAGCAGGAGTAGATATGAGAGAAAGCTGTTTCTCCCACGGCCAGTTGTATGTAGCATGCTCCAGAGTAAAAGAACAAATTAGCCTAGTACTTATAGCACCCGAAGGAAAAACAAAAAATATTGTTTACAAAGAAATACTGCGGTAGGTGTTATATTTTGATTTCGTTGTAAAAATGTAATACCCCCGTGTCACTTTCACCAGATCAATAGCCGAGCTTCATGTTCATAAAATATAACAACATTTTATTTTATTGTTATGTTTATTTAACCTTTAAATCCCTACACTATAATATTAAAAGTATTCAAACATTTTAACATAATAATTTATATGTTATAACAAGATTAATAACGTAAAAAACCAATTAAAGTCGCGGGCAAAAGCTAGATTCATTATAATAACATAATAATGTGCTTTTATGACTCAAAATCAGAATATTTAAGTATATTTCTACATAAATTTTAATTTTTATCAAATTTCATAATTTATTTTTCACTACCGAAAATACCCCATTAGGGAGACTAGCGTTACTATCCTTCTTATCAAACGGTTAAAATATGAGCATAAAAAATTCCTTACCTGCATACCTTTAAATTAAATAAAGACAGCCAGGCCCTCCTTTTATGATTCAATGATTGTAAACTAAAGAATACATTATGTATGGACTGAGAAACAAAAAAAAAACCTCTGGGGAGAATTCAAAATTGATTTGCACAACAAAAGCCAACCAGTCCTCGTGAATTTTTTGGGTGGTTTGAAAATTTTCTTTGGTTAAACATTGAGAATGGATCCAAGCAATAGCAGACCAAAATTATCTACGTACTAGAGAACAACCCTCGGGATTAACTTAAAATTTTAATTAATAAAACAAAAAAAAGACGAATAATGTGTTGAACGTTTGTTTTTTAAATATAAAATTATTTTTATCGTTATTATTCACTATCATCGTTTTGCATTTTAATTTATCATTTATTGCGAACTATTCTATTTATTTTTAATTTTTACTTATCTGCAAAAATTCATATTTCCGTGAAACACGGATATTGTGTATTTTAAATATTTTTTATGTCGTACCTATTATAGAATACTATTTTTCATTTCGGTGTTTCCAATACTGGAATATTGTTAATAGTCCAAGCAATAAGGAAAAGTGCGTGCAAAAATTAATATCCGAAAAAAAATATATGAGCGTATAGGAAATTAAAATTCAAGGTGAGTTTCTATTTCATGAGACTCGATCCTGTTTGCAGAAAATAGCCTAAAAAATTCGCAAAGTTGCGAAAAGCGGTTTTTTGTTAATAACTGGAAAACTACAGCTCCGATTAAAAAAAGTTAAATCAGGAAATTGTAGGTATTAAAAAGATCTAAGATTTTTTTTGAAATAAAAAAATTATCTCGGCTCCTAATGAAGGAATTAAGGAATTTATTATTTTTTTAAAATGCGTGAAATGATGCCAGAAATCTATTTTGAAAGTCATTTCTATAAACACAAAATTAAGAAATTTATTTCAAAAAAAACATGTAAAAAAATAGTGCAATTTTTTTAACCTTGAAATTTAAAAAATCAATATACTTTTTCAATAATATAAAAGTACAAAATAAGCCCTGTATTGTTACTGTAGCATCATCCCCCGAGCAAGAGTAGTTAAATTAAGAGAGCATCTTTTTGGAGAAAACTCCATATATCTTGAAAAATAATCAATATATTTTTTTTTTCAAAAAAACACTTCTTGGCTTGCCATAGGCTACACTTAACAGTAAGTAATATGTTTGAATACGTTACAGTTAACGAGTTATAGGAAACCCGATTTTTCACGGTTTTTCCGATATAACTCGAAAAGTATTAATAATATCGAAAAATTATAAAATATTTAATAGATAGATCTTTTTAATACCTACAATTTCCTAATTTAACTTTTCTTAATCGGAGCTGTAATTTTCCAGATCTTAACAAAAAACCGCTTTTCGCAACTTTGCGAATTTTTTAGGCTATTTTCTGCAAAAAGGATCGAGTCTCATGAAATAGAAACTCACCCTGAATTTTAATTTCCTATACGCTCATATTTTTTTTTTTCCGGATATTTATTTTTGCACATTTAACATTGGGCCGCTTCCTCGTTTCTTGGACTATAAATTGAATTGTATATTTGGGTCACATGACACTTTGGATTGGAAGTCTTTTAGTCGCCTTTTACGACAGGCAGACCATCTATTCTATTTTCCCGTATATCAAGGGGAATCGACGATAGATACTTTTAAGTCAAATTTAAAAACTCCTTATCTCACTTATCTGAAAAATATTAAAACTGGCATCCCACAAGGAAGTGTACTAGAATGCAAAATCGTTACAGGGCAGTCAAAAAAGATTTAGAAGTTTCTATAAGCATTTAGATTGCAAGTAAGACCCTTGAATTATTTTTTTGTTTGCTAACCCTGCAAAAGGCTGGAATACATTAGTAGTGAGCTTTCATAGACGATTATATGCGTGTCTTTAAGCCAGGCAGTCTGTTAGCTATATTTTTTGAAAATCTACACGAAATAAAAAACGATTAGTGGAGACAAAATATTTTTATTTATGTATTTTCTATGTATACACTTAAAAATATAAAAAAACTACTCAAATTATGTAGGATATATAAAGATAGTTATTTAAAATTTGTAGTGGATAAAATAGCTAGAAGGTGTGGAATGACTTCACTTACCTCCATTTACCTTACCACTGTGATCTTAATCCTATCGAGTCAGTATGGGCACAGATGAAGAAAGAAGTTGCAAGGAAAAATACTATTTACAAAATTGCTGATGTAAAACAATTAGAGGCTGTCAGCAACGTACATACATACATACATAAAGTCACGCCTTTTTCCCATGGGGGTAGGCAGAGACCACTTCCTTCCACTTCCAACAACGTGAAACCTAGAAATTGAAGAAACAATGAAGGAATTGGGCAACATTCGTGAGAAAAAACTTAAACCAATTATTGATAATGTTGGTGATAAGAGTTCTTTATGCGAGTCTGATAGTGATTGTCAGACTCCTGTTACGCTCTAACTTTCTAGGGTAAGCATAACAGTTGTAAATTTTCGTTCTGTGTAACGGTAAATAACTTTTGCCTTTGTATAATTTCTTATTCATTACAGAAAACCGAAAATATTATCACTAGCGAATTACTTTAGTTTTTTTACAAACGCTTGAACTTAGGTCCAAAAATAGAAGAAATAGGTAAATCATTAGTCTACCGTTTTTTTTTACTTTTTCTTGGGTCCATGAAAATTAAAATCGTTTATATTATTTTCAATAAATGTAAGCAAAACAAAAGTAATGGTTTTTGAAAGAGAGGAATGCATGACAAACTTTAAAGTTTTGATTAAGGGAAAATGAGGGAAACAAGTAAATGAGTGTGTGTACTTGGGTTTAAAGTTTACGAGAGATGGAAAGTATAACAGTGACATTTGGCGAAGGGTGTTGGCAGGAAAACAAATAAATGGGACACTGCGTAGCTTTATGCACAGCCAGAAAGTGTCAAAAAAGGCACGTCTGGCGGTGCATAGAGGTGTGTTGGTTCCTACACTTATGTATGGTAGTGAATGTTGGGTTTATCAGAAGCATGAAAATAGGATTAATGCTGCGGAGATGAGTAGTCTGAGAAGTATAGCAGGAGTGTCTCGGTTGGATAATGTTAAGAATATAGTGAGATAAGAAAACTCTGTGGTGTAAAAGAAGATGTGGTCACAAAGATAGATAAAGGAATGCTTAGATGGTTTGGACACGTAGAAAGGATGAATGAAGGAAGATTGACGAAACAAATTTATAAGGCGAGTGTGAATGGACAAGTCGGTAGAGGTCGACCTCGGAGAACATATCTCGATCAGATCAACATTGTTTTGAAGAAAGGCCAGGTCAAGAGTACCAACAACCGAAGAGCATGTATGAGAGCACTGATGAAAGTAGAGGAAGCAAAAGATGTGTGTACGAACCGTAGCAAATGGAAGGAAGTGGTCTCTGCCTACCCCTATGGGAAAAAGGCGTGACTTTATGTATGTATGTATAAATAAATTTCAGGACTGACCATTGAACTTGGCTCTCATTTCACATTTATGTTTTTGATGGGATAAGAAATTGAGATGAGTAGTCTGAGAAGTATAGCCGCAGTGACTCGGTTTGATAAAGTAAAGAATAGTGAGATAAGAAAACGCTGTGGTCTAAAAGAAGATGTGGCTAGAAATATAGATAAAGAAATGCTAAGATAGTTTGGACACGTAGAAATGATGGATGAAGGAAGATTGACGAAACAAATTTATAAGGCGAGTGTGAATGGACAAGTCGGTAGTAGTCGACCTCGGAGAACATATCTTGATCAGATCACCATTGTTTTGAGGAAAGGCCAGGTCAAGAGTACCAACAACCGACGAGCATGTATGAGAGCACTGATGAAAGTAGAGGAAGCAAAAGATGTGTGTACGAACCGTAGCAAATGGAAGGAAGTGGTCTCTGCCTACCCCTATGGGAAAAAGGCGTGACTTTATGTATGTATGTATGTTCTTCGTTATATAATGCCTATAAATTTGCAAATTTTTAAGATTATATTACTCTCTCAAATGTTAAAATGGATTTTAATTATTTTTAAATTAGGCACATATATTTTACAAACATTTTTAGGTTTTAATTTTAACAACACGGGATAGTAAAAATGTCTAAAACATTACCCAAATACTCTTATCATTATTATAATAAATTTATAATAATTTAGAAACGATCTAGCATTTTTATAAAGCTTTCCGTCCTCTCCAAAATGTTATTAATTTTTTAAAAAAAAATTTGAACACTGGGAAATGGAAAAAATCATGAGATCAAAACAGTAAAACTTTTATGTAATGTCACGTGCATTTGTTGGGGGTGTTGGTTTTAAATGAAGGTTTATTCTTTGACGAATGCGTTTTCGATGTGACCCTGCTCATCCTGCCCACCCTTTTCGTCTACCTCCAGGCGGTCTGATGACGCCACCCATCTAGACTTGTGTACACATCGACAGAGACTGCATTCCACACGTTTTACAGTTTAAGAAATGCATGAGCGACCTTCTGTTTGGACCGGGACATGTCACTCTTTCATTTTGAAACATGTGGTTTTTGCTGGACCATGGAACAGGAAATATTGTGTACGTTATTAATAACTAAGTGGTTAAAGATCTGACATAAAAGATAATTAGATTACTCTTCTAAGAGGCGAACTTTTTATTTCGAAAAAAAGTTCTTTGAATCAGTTGAATAAATACCTTCAGCAACGTCGATTATTTTTCGAGTTAGTAGAGATAAAATTGTAAAATTATTGAGTAGAAATTGGATACAACATTGTAACGATAGGAATAATGAGAGAAAGGTTGGAATTGTAAAAAGTCGTAGGGATAGTAATAATTATGCAATAAAAAATCAACCCTCTGGCTAGTAATAGAAGTGAGAATTACTATGGATGATACAGAAGATCTGAGCTCTGCTGCTATAGTTAAGATTAATAATAGAAAAAATAAGATTGACATAAAATTCAATAATACAGGTTTATTTTATCAGAAATACAAAGAATATGCAGAATTAAGACCTGCAATACATGAAAAGAGATTTTTTGTCACTTACAAAAATACTTGTTTGTACCAAGCAAGTAGTAGGAATAAACAAAATAGGTTTTGTACCTAGCTCAATTGCAAAATTTTTGAAACTTGATCATCCGGAAGCATATACAAGTCACTGTTTCCGAACATCATCAGCTAACATTCCTGGTAGATGCAGGAGGAGATATTACCACTCTTAAGAGACACGGAGGATGGAAGTCCTTTGCTGTCGCTGAGAGGTATATCAATGACTTAACCACAAACAGGATCTAAAATTGTAGGTGCAACATCTGAAGAAACTATTTAAGTATTCAGTCAGTAATATTACAAATAAATCCACAATCATCAACGTCAAGCATCATTTCAAGCAGTAGACTTTCTCATAACATCCGATAAAATATAGAATCTAATCTTTCACACAACCAATTAATACCTAATTGTTATAACCCACCTATACCCACTTGAATTTTTAGCCTAATATTAAAGTGGAAATAAGTTCTTGTTCTTAATAATATGTAGTTATTAATAATGTAATAGTTTTAATGAGAGATTTCCTTAAAGTCGTAGAAGATAACATCGGAATATTTGTACAACTTTTTAATACTATAAACAGAACAGGGGTCTTTCCCAGTGACTGGTTAGAGTCAACTTTCATTCCCATACCAAAAACACCAAATGCTAACAAATGCGATCAGCTTCGACTAATTAGCCTAAGGAGTAATGTAATAAAGCTCTTTTTAAAGATCTTGCAACAGAAAATATATAGAAAATGCGAGGCCGATCTCGACGATTCACAGTTCGGATTTCGACAAGGAATGGGAACACGAGAAGCACTTTATAGTCTCAATATCTTGCTACAAAAATTTAGAGACCAGCAAAAAGATGTATACGCATGTTTCATTAACTATCAAAAAGCCTTCGACAATGTCAAACATAACACGGGACGGGAACACGGAAAAGACCTTAATAAAAAGGAAACTTTACGAAAAGGATTGCCAGATAAAATGGTCCTCGCACGAAAAATTATTTACGGATGGACAATGATGTAGGATGCGCAGTTTACTATCCAAAGAAAAATATGAAACTGAAATTTAAATTACCCAATATGTTATCCATATATAATGCAGAGTTAACAGCTATAAAAAAAGCAATTTTTTTATGTTTGAAGCAAGAATAAACTGACTGTTGTTTTTTCGGATTCAAGAAGCTCCATAGAAAAACTCAAACACATACAGATAGATGCAAATCTTGACCATATAAAATTAGATATAATTCAAATATATACTGATGCTGTAAACATGGGAAAAAAATCTTTCTGTGTTGGATAAAAGCCCATTCTGGGATTCCGGACAATGAAAAAGTGGGCTCTCTCGCTAAGGAAGCAGCCACAAGCGGAACATTTTTAAAATCTAAAATACCTATAGCTGATTTTATTAATACATTAAAAAAAATGGCAGGGAAGATATTCTGAGGGGAGCACAGTTCTATAAAAGCATTTAACCAAAACAGACATCTTATTAAGTTACGCCTTTTCCCCATAGGGGTAGGCAGAGACCACTTTCTTCCATTTGCTACGGTTCGTACACACATCTTTTGCTTCCTCTACTTTCATCAGTGCTCTCATACATGCTCTTCGGTTTTTGGTACTCTTAAACTGGCCTTTCTTCAAAACAATGTTGATCTGATCGAGATATGTTCTACGAGGTCGACCTCTACCGACTTGTCCATTCACACTCGCCTTATAAATTTGTTTCGTCAATCTTCCTTCATCCATCCTTTCTACGTGTCCAAACCATCTAAGCATTCCTTTATCTATCTTTGTGACCACATCTTTTTTAACACCACAGAGTTTTCTTATCTTTATCCAACCGAGTCACTCCGGCTATACTTCTCAGAGTACTCATCTCCGCAGCATTAATCCTATTTTCATGCTTCTTCTGCCAAACCCAACATTCACTACCATACATAAGTGTAGGAACCAACACACCTCTATGCACCGCCAGACGTGCCTTTTTTGACACTTTCTGACTATTCATAAAGCTATGCAGTGCCCCATTCATTTGTTTTGAACCCAAGTACACAAATTCATTAACTTGTTCCATTTTTTCCTCCTCAATCGAAACCTCACAGTTTGTCATGCTTTTTTCTCTTTCAAAATCATTACTTTCGTTTTGCTCGTATATATATATATATATATAAAAATAAATAAATTAAAAAAAACATTTATACATAAAAAAAGAGAATACCTTAATATTTTATCAATTATTTAGTCAGAAAAATACACCTTAATCATGTATAATAATTGTATTGATTTAATATAAATGTAAATATTACCTACTTATGAGTGATAAAACAACAATGCAAAACATCTGGCCTTTTGGCTCTGCCAGCGCCATTAAATTAGAAAAAAAAATGGTACTAACAAAAGCACAAACTAACTAATGTTAATCTCCACTTGCAATTATTTTTTTTATTCTATCGCTTATTTTTCCGAAGATACGAGTTCGAAATTGTCATTTCGTTAATTTATCAATAGGATTAGGCTCGGGGGCCCGTCTGATTTCCATGTGTGTCCTTGTGGTCGCTAGTTTTGCGTCTGGTAATTCTAGTATAATATAGTAGCAAGTTATAATCTGCTACAACTTAGCTTTGTATGTATGTGTGGGTGGGTAAATAATCATTTTGTATATTTATATAACATATTTAATGGGGTCCCTATCCTCCATGACCCGGTACCTCTATTCCTCTCTGGTCACCGCGCCTGGATGGGAAATACTCGTAGTTAAGTAAACTTAATTCCGAGATACGAATATGAATATTGAGTATAATACGAGGGCGGTTTGATAAATCAGTGACTT
The DNA here is from genome assembly GCA_950111635.1 of Agelastica alni. Classification (NCBI taxonomy): domain Eukaryota; kingdom Metazoa; phylum Arthropoda; class Insecta; order Coleoptera; family Chrysomelidae; genus Agelastica; species Agelastica alni. The sequence continues at coordinate 39,741,263 of OX467711.1, read as the reverse complement.
TTTGAATAAAACAAATTTTTTTCCGCAAATAAACATTTTATTTTTCTACATAATCACCTTTTAGCTCGATACATTAAGTCCAGCGTTTTTCTAATTTTTTTATTCCCTCCAAATAATAGGTTTTTTCAAAGCTCTCAAAATACGCGTTTGTTTCGGTAATGACTTCTTCATTCGACTAAAATCTCTTACCGCCCAGCCATTTCTTTAGGTTTGGAAACAGAAAATAGTCGCAGGGGGCTAAATTTGGAGAATATGCTGGATGGGGTAGCAGCTCGTATCCCAATTCGTGGATTTTGGCCATCGTGACGGCGCAAAAATTCGTCCGGATTACGGCTGAACATCGCTAAACACTCTTTTAAAGTGGTCACACGATTGCGCTTATGGTCGAGTGTGAGCAATCGCGGCACCCATCTCGCAGAGAGTTTTTTCATGTCCAAATATTCGTGTAAAATATGATGTACTCGTTCAGTTGAGATACAACTCACGCACTTTCATTCTCCGATCATCCAATATCATTTCATGGATTTTATCGACGATTTCCGGCGTGATCACTTCTTTTGGGCGACCTGGACGTTCGGCGTCACTAGTGCTGGTACGACCACAACGGAACTCTGTAAACCACTTCTTAACCATTGAAATTGATGGTGCCGAGTCCCCGTAATATTTATCAAGTCTTACCTTAGTTTCAGTGATGGATTTTTTACGTAAAAAGTAATGCTTAATCAGCACACGAAATTCACTTTTTTCCATTTTTGTAAAAATTCACGAGGTTGTCTGCTTTGAACGGCTATCAAAAACCAACTGCATGAGGTAGCTTGCTCAAAATTAGAAAGTTGCCCACTGATAGATTATAGTTGACGGCAGCACTGTTGCATTTGGAGTTACTGCGCGGGAAATTTAAAAAGTCACTGACTTATCAAACTGCCCTCGTACCTTTTAGCTATTTATCTTTACGTTAACGCAATGTAAAACTCGTTCGGCGGGAATTGTTATAGTGGTCAACTGAAAACGCAAACAGGAACACAAGAGAGTAGTAGCACACGGTGGTCACTCTAATAGGCAAGATCAAATCATGTTTGAGCTTTACTCCTAATTGTAGGTGGCGTTATAATCAAGGGATATCGTGAACATGCAACTGGAAATACTTGCATACATATCATATGAAACTCTAACCTCACTTATAACCAAATTATTCTTGTGCCTATATGGTGAAAATCGAATTATTATTTCCATCAGGCCTTTCATATGGTTATGTACTATTGTGTAGCAGATTGTTTTAAACGCAGTGGTGGAGGAAGTTCCAAACCCAGCAAAAAACATGGAATTATTCAAGAAGTGGGTAACCATTTGTCAGAATAAGCTGTACCTCACATCAACATTCCAGTGCTAATTAAAGGTATGGTGTAATAAGATCATAAAGATCTGCAGTAATTATACCAACTACTATCATGGTTAATGAACAATTTTCCACTACAAGATCCCCTGTTTTTAGCCAGGAAGAGAACAGTGCTATAAAAGCAGGTAAATATAATTATTTTTTTATGATCTGGTTCCCATGAATGGGGGTGTCCTGTAATGTTATTCTCTTGTTATTAATTCCATCTGTTTTGTAAAGTCATGAGTTGAATATTTCTTTATAGGTTCATCGGGCCTATTTTCTGAGATGAACATCACACGAAGTGTTAATTTAACACCAAAAGCAAAACATTTGTATAAAAGCGCTTAATACTACAAGAAAAAGGCAACATTAGCAACCAAATCAAAATTATCATTGAAAAGGCGACTAGATGAAGCAGATAAAATTTACAAATTCTGAACATTTTCCTCGACCTATTTATACTTCAAAAGAAGTTCAAATATCTTCGGAAACTATGATGGTATTATTTAATAGTAATTTTCAATAAAAGGTTAATATTGAAGAATACACTTGTTATGTCTTTCTCATTACATAATATGTCTCAATCAGAGATACACAAAATACCAACAAACTTACCTCTGTTCTGTCTTAACAAATACTCACCCAATTCCAAGGTTAATTGAATAAGAGAGGTTACCTCATAACTTTTTAGAAACAATCCCACATGTGACGTCACTGAAAAGTTATAAAGCCACCTCTCCCATTCACCTTTCCTAGGAATTGGGTGAAGTCGCTCGATAAATATGCATTTAAATTAGCCGCCATGACGTCATTCCTTATTTTACTTCACTCCTAACTGTAGGTAGCGCGCAAACTTGGATTCACAAAATGACATTTTATTTGATCTGTGTGTAGTAGTCAATTATTACCTAGTTAGTCACGAGTGAGCATAGGAATGTGTCAAACAGATGCGTTAATCCGAAGCTTTTATAGATCATTGCTTTTTAATATAAATGACGTGAAATTTAAACACATATAATTATCTCTTCTGCAACGGAAAGTATGATTTGTTCCCAGTTCGCTGACATCCCACTTCACCGACACAAATAAAATTGGTGTTAAAGACCCAAAATACTTTATTTTAAAATTAAAAGTTACACTGATTGTATATGAATACTGCATTTAATCAAGTCAAGATACTCAATAAGTGTAATTTAACCTACATTAAATTACATTATTTGGTAAGAAAATTACACACCGCATATTGGTGGAATATAAAATATTTTTAAAATTTATTTTTCGATTCTTAACAATGCAATTATCATAGCTTTAGTAATTTCTACTTATTGTAGTTGCATGGGAATACCATTTCAAGATAAAAAATGGTATATTCTTCAATTTTACATAAGTTTTGAGTAAGTATAAGTGGTAGAAAATTGTTTTTTTTTGCGTTTTTATTAACGTGCGTTATGCGCGCTTTAATGGTATGGAATTTACAACCAGCGTCAGCAAGCATCAATCATAGGAGGCTGTGATCGTTGTATTTTGACACTTAAAAACATCAAAAAAACTCGCGATTTGTTGCAATAAAGAATATTGATCAGCCAGTAAAACCAATAAAATTCTCTGCTTAAAAAATGAATCGATTTAAAAATCATACTATATGCAAAATATGCGTGAAATTGTCTGATGTAATGATCAATCATCGTACCATGACTTATTTATTCGCATTAATAGAGGATGTTGGCTCCAACTTGGAGAAAAAAAATTTGTTTTGAACTGTCTACGAATATTTGCATCTAAACTACGCAAAATTGAAAGTACTGAATGGGAAAAAGATAAATAAATTAGTTTCTAAATATTATATATATTTTATTAGACATAGACGCTTAATTGAAAAAATTCAAAGTCCTGCATTTTCGCCATTAAGAATAGAGGAGGTGTCCGAAGAATATAAAAAACATCTTAGCTTTGTAATTAAAATGTATCAAAACTAAATATTATGTGAACAAATAAAAACCAGTCTGTCAAAAATTGTCTGTTATTGTAAACGTCAAAAAATTTCCAGTATAATTCGCTGTTGGGTATCCCACGAGAAAAAAATTTCCGCTAAAATACCTCCGTTGCCGTGATGATCTGTCAAAATAACGTATTTTGATTAGTTCAAAATTGCAGGTGTGGAATTTTTAACAAAAAACGTGCTACGTAACCTCTTTGCGAATTGTTTGTTAACACTTTTGTTGGTTAATAGTAACTCTTGTTATTGGTTATTGGTCAATAAAGCAACGTGATAGTGGCTTAGAAGATAATAACAATGACGCTAGGGAAGTGTGAGATTTAAAATGCAACAATATATGAATCATTTATTTTTAATCTAAAAATATTATATTACGACTGTTATTTTTTGATAGCCAATTAGTTGACAAATTGACTAAAAAAACAACAAAAAAAGCAAAAATGCCGAAAAATGCAAAAACAAGCGTGAGAGAAAATATTATACGTTTATCAATAATAATAATATACTACGAAAAGAACTTCGTTCCAACCGAGCGTTCCACGACACTCACGCTTTAGTTTTTTTTATTTATTTCTAATGCGATGATCTATAAAGCATAATTTTTATACAATCAACGTCTGCAGTTCATACAGACAAAGTCGCGGTCAAAAGCTACTTACTCGAGCAAATTTTAGTCTCTAATTGGCAAAGCAGAATTATACATAACTTTTAAAGGAACCATCTTAGTAGGTATCAGTAACGATAACCAAATGTATTTTATTTTTTTTAATATTAAATAATTATTTACAAATCTATAGCAAGTTTAAAGAAAAGTTTTATGTGCCCGGCATGACATGCACAAATTAAAAAAAAAATATTGCACTAATTCAAATAAAGATTCAGGACATTTTATATGAAAGAAGGACTTCGAGATCAGCTGCCAGGGTATGTTCTCACAAAAGTTCTCTGCAGCTTTCAATTGTTTACCGATGTTGCTCCCATTCCTTTGAAATTTCTAAAGAAGCGGACAATATTCAACGCAAGTAAATTTACCCTGTCAGGTAAATACTATAACGATATTCTTTTCGATGCATTAAGGGAAAAAATTTGAAATTTCAACTGGCTAAATAATACATTTTAAATAATTTGGCTTTTGAAATTGAATATCACAGCGGCACGTGTTACAACACAGTCGTGATCTGAATTGTAAATTTTGATAATAAAATTATTAATTTATCTATTTTTGTGTATCTAACATTTTCATTTCCTAACTGAAGCATGTAGATTGTTAAACTTTCTTCCGAGTAAGGTTGTTCATTTTCCTGACACCTTTACCTTTATTTATTATTATGCTCACTTACGTCTAAACATTCTGGATACTTTTGATATACCTAGGCATCGCCTTAAAATTTGGTCATTTGTGAACAAGATCCACATTCTTCTTCTTCTTCTTCGGGGTATCTCTACAACCCATCGTGGGTCTTGGCTGCGTTAACGATTTGCCTCCATCGATCTCGGTCCAGCATGGCCTCCTTCCAGTCATATGTTTGCATTATTTGTAGGTCTCTTAGGATGATGTCCCTCCATCTGAGTCTCGGTCGTCCCAGCGGTCTCTTTCCGACCGGATTTTCTTCCCACACTGTCTTAATTAGTCGGTCGTCAGGTGCTCTCTGGTCATGTCCAGCCTACCTCAGGTGCATTGATTTTATGAATTTAACTCCGGTTTTTAATATAGTTCCTGGACTTCCGCATTTGTCCTAATTCGATATTTTTCGATGTTTGGGTCCTTGACGGGGCCAAACATTCTCCTCAGGATCCTCCTTTCAAATATCTTCAGTAGGAGCTCATTATGCTTCGTAAGGGTCCAAGTTTCGCAGCCATAGCAGATGATCGGTTTAATTACCACCTGGTACACCTTAAGTTTTCACAGTATTGACACTATTTTTTATTGCAAAAGAGTCCGCATTGCAAAGGAGCACCTATTGCCACTGTGTATTCGTGCTTCAATTTCTTCGTTGCTGTTATTGTCCGAGCATATTGTGGCTCCCAGATATTTAAACTGTCTGACACATTCAAAGTTATAGGTGTCCATCGTTATGTTTTGACCGATTCTGTCCCTGGTTGGGCGGCGAGTGATATGCATGTATTTGGTTTTGTCCTCATTGTCTTACATTCATTTTTAATTTTCAGGAAGCTTTCCTTCACTCTGACAATACATTTACCAACCGCCAGGATTATCTGTGGTCCTTGATTGGTGAATACTTCCGTGCTGATGTTCGTCTTCTTGATAGCCATATCTAGGACTATGTTAAAAAGTAGGGGCGACAGTCCATCTCCTTGTTTTAAACCACTCATGACCGAAAATTTATCTGTTGTATGGTTTCCTACTTTTACACAACACCTGGTATTATTTATGCATATTTTCGTAACACTGATGATTTTCTGTGGTATACCTATACCTGCCATGGCTATCCAGATATTGTCTCGTATAATGGTGTCGTAGGCTTGTTTAAAGTCCATAAACAGCTGATGTACATATTTGTTGAATTCCCAATGTTTCTCCAGTAGTTGCTGGATTGTAAATATCTGGTCTACTGTTGATCTCTTTGATCTAACACCACACTGGTAGTCTCCAATATGCTTTTCCGCATACGGTGATATACGCCTCAGTAACACATTGGAGAGTACCTTGTACGCTGTGTTCGGTAAAGATATTCCACTGTAATTACTGCATTTCATGGGGTTCCTCTTTTTTATGGATGGGGATAATAGTGCATTTTAAGATCTTTTGAATAATATAATTATTGCATGTTGGGAATATTTGTATGAAAAATATGATGACAATATTTCATAAAAAGTGATAGTTTTATAAAACAAAAATAGGAATTGGAGAATTTTAAACTCGTGTCAGTATTGAGAAAATAGCATTGAAGACGCTATAAAAGTAAAAAATTATTGTTAGTAATAATTAAGCATTGTTTAAAACAATTAAATATTGTTACTAACAAATGATTATTGATCATAATAATTAAAAAAAAAATTTAATTGTTATAAACAATTGAAAATAGCTTCCGCTTATGAAATGATAAGAAAAAGTTTAAAAGAATACGGTTGACATTAACAGAATATTGTTAATGACAATTATAATTTGTTATAAACGATTTGAAATCGTTTTTTATAATAATTTTAATAATAATTATAACAACAAAACATAATACGGTATTTTTTCATTCTTTCCACTGGGAAGTTAGTCGTGTGGACCTCTCGGGTCCCACCCAGACCACTTATATTTCCTTTTATTGTTTTTCACCACTACTAATCTCTCATACCTCCAAGATATTAACAATGAAATATGTAAATATAATTTATGTTAGGTTAGGTTATGTTCAAGAAGAAATGGTGTATTGGTATTAAATTTTTCCGAACAAATCAATTATCTGTTGACAGGATAGTCTGTAATACATTAAAAGAGAATCGACCCATAAACACGAAAATACCAGAAATAGATATAAATGAGCTTATTATGGTTACCACACACTAACATGTGGTAACTACTAAAAATGTCAACGCATCAACTCGCCAATTATTCCCAATTAAAAAGGCGATCATTTTACATAAATTTAGGGTCGGAAATAAATAGCGGGATGTGTCAATATGACTAAGGTGATTTAACTTTTAAACTTTTTGAATTTTAGCACTAATTAAAAAAAAACAATCGATTGCTAACTTTTTGAAAACCCTGTATTAGAATACATATTTTGTCAAACAGATACATCAGTACCTGTGGAAAGGGCGTTTTCTCTAATAAACAATACCTTTGGGGATAACAGAGCATTAATGTGAAAGTCCACTGCAAGAGCACTACTTGTATGTAAAAAACAACTTTGGCCTTTCTTGCTCTGATTTTTATGAAAAAGTCAAGCTTAAAGACATTTTAAAAAAGTAGATTCAAGTCAAAGAATGAGTGGTTTGAAAGCAAACATTAACATTGTTAACTTATTAATTTATTGTATTTTTAGTTTGATAAGGAATGTTTTTCTGTAATTGTTTTTGTAATTAGACAAAAAGTTTTACAAAAAATTATAAGATTTATATCCGCTCTTGTACTGTTGATTCACAAAGCTTTGAATGATTCACTGACTATTATTTCCGTCTTGAAGTTTAGTTTTGTTCAATTAAACAATTTTATGAAATATGAAATATAAAAATAAATGTAAGCAAAACAAAAGTAATGATTTTTTAAAAAGAAGAAAACATGACAAACTGTGAAGTTCTGATAAAGGGAGAAAGAGTGGAACAAGTAAATGAATTTGTGTACTTGGGTTCAAAGTTTACGAGAGATGGAAAGTATGACAGTGACATTGAGCGAAGGGTGATGGCAGGAAAACAAATGAATGGGGCACTGCATAGCTTTATGTACACTTATGTATGGTAGTGAATGTTGGGTTTAGAAGAAGCAGGAAAATAGGATTAATGCTGTGGAGATGAGTAGTCTGAGAAGTATAGCTGAAGTGACTCGGTTGGATAAAGTAAAGAATAGTGATATAAGAGAATGATGTGGTGTAAGAGAAGATGTGGTTACAAAGATAGATAAAGGAATGCTTAGATGGTTTGGACACGTAGAAAAGATGGATGAAGGAAGACTGATGAAACAAATTTATAAGGCGGGTGTGAATGGACGGAAGTCGGTAGAGGTCGACCCCGGGGAACATTGATCTCGATCAGATCAACATTGTTTTAAAGAAAAGCCAGGTCAAGAGTACCAACAACCGACAAGCATGTATGAGAGCACTGATGAAAGTAGAGGAAGCAAGAGATGTGTGTAAGACCCGTAGCAAGTGGAAGGAAGTGGTCTCTGCCTATCCCTACAGGAAAAAGGCGTGACTATATGTGTAGAGTTTCCAATCTTAGTTTAAAAAAAATGATTTTACCAAGACACTGTAAAATTCCGGTAATTAGCGCTTTATTCTAAACTGAGTAATACCGATAAATTTAGCAAAACAATTCGGCCACCTCTTTTTATAAGCTACGGATAGCACAGCTTATTTTTGAATATCAACGTCGCTAATACGCATTCATCAAATCATCGGTCGACTATCTAGCTCGCAAGTGTTCACTTGAAAACATTAGCGCGCGCTGGTTCTCAATAATTTCTCGGGACATTTTTATTGTTTGCGTTTTATTTTTGTTTGTGATATTTTTAAAATGGCTTTTTGGAAACCGTTTGATGTAAATGATGAATCTAACGAATTGCTTAATATTGACGATATTCACATGAATAATGAAATCCCTGCTTAAAAGCCAAAAATGTCTATTCAACTCAAGATGAAATAATTAAAAGAATATGCAACTTAACAAAAATTACTTGTTCCACAATATATTTAGTAATTAAACGAGGCGTTGTGATTAAACACGATAAAAAACGAAAACTCATTGCCAGCCGTCGGACAGATTTTTTTTTTTTTTTTTTATATGTTCTGGTTCCCACGAAAAGGGATATCCTGTAATGTTCAGAGAACATCGTGGGAACCAAGGGAAAGAAGGTAGAAGTTGGTGTTCTTCTTAAATTTTTGGAGGTTGTATGCCTCGGGGAACACCTCCGTAGGCAATGAGTTCCAAAGCCTTGCAATTCGTTGGATCAATGAGTCTTTGGAAAGTGATGTTCTGCAGGTCTCCAAAGTGACCACGAAGGGGTGTGAAGACTGAACTTGACGGGTTAATCTCGAAGAGACTGCCAAAGGAGGAACGATTGTTGATATTTCAGAAGAGCATCGCCCATGAAAATATCTATAAAATAGAGACAAATCGCCAACTTTTCTACGGTGTTCCAGACAAGTGAGCGAGTTTGTAAGCGAGGCATCACCGACGAGACGAATTGCCCTTTTTTGGACAGAATCCAGTAGCTTTAGGATATGTTTAGGTGCTGCACTCCAAATATGAGAACAGTACTCCAGTACAGGTCGGATCTGTGCCTTATAGATCATAAGCAGCTGACTGGAGGTGAAATAGCTATTGGCACGAAACAAAAAACCAAGTTTTTGGGATGCACTTTTGGCAATGGACCTCACGTGATTTTCTCAGGAAAGGTTATTGCTGATAGTAATACCAAGCATCGATATGGATGACTTCAGTGGTATGGTTACTCCTGACAAAGTTATGTTAGGCACAGTGAGATCGGCTTTTCTAGAGAAAAGACATGCTTGTGTTTTGTTTGCATTGAATTCTACCAAGTTATTGGATCCCCATTCGAGAATTGTTGCTAAGTCCATATTTATATTGTTAACATTTCTTCCTCGTTCATTTCTGGTTTCACGGGCTGATATAGGGGCCCTGGAAGAGAAAGCGGTATGGAGGGTACTATCATCGGCAAAGCTGTGTACGGGACATGAAGTTGCTTTCAATACGTCGTTGATGTGAAGTAAAAATAGTGTTGGTGCTAGAATGGATCCTTGCGGAACACCAGCATTTATGAGTAGAGTGTCAGATGAAACTCCATCGACCACTACATGAAGAGACCTGTTTGAGAGAAAACTAGCAAGCAGAGAACACAGCTGAGGGGGCAAGCCATAAGATGGAAGCTTGGCGAGGAGTCCCTGGTGCCAAACTCGATCGAACGCCTTGGAGATATCTAATGCCACAGCTAAAGTTTCTCCATACTTTTCAATAGATAGCTGCCATATATGTGAGACGTATGCGAGCAGGTCACCAGTTGATCTCTGATGGCGGAAGCCATATTGCCTATCATTGATAATTCCTGAGTCTTCCAGATATTTCATGAGCTCGATGTTGATGGCTTTTTCCATGACCTTTGAAATAATAGATAGCAGTGCGATAGGTCTGTAGTTGCTAGGTAGGGTCTTTTTGCCTTTTTTAGGGACTGGCTGTACTCTTGCAATTTTCCAATTGGACGGAAATACTCCCAAATTGTAAGAGTGGTTGAACAACTTGCAAAGAACAGGTGTTAGTTCGGGGGCACATTTTTTGAGAACAATCGGCGGGATTCCGTCAGATCCACAGGCTTTGTTGGTGTTGAGACCCAGCAAAATCTTTCTGATAGTACGTTGGCGAAAGGTGATCTCGGGCATGTGACTGTCAATAGGTGTAATGTTCGAGGGTTGTTTTCCCGAAGAATCCAGAGTGGAATTTCCAGCAAATAGGTGCGCAAAGATATTGGCTTTTTCCTGGGCAGTCGTTGCTAGTGTTCCATCTTCATTGGTAAGGAGATGAAAAGAGCTGGAAGTGAAGTTTCTTCCTACAGCTTTGGCGAAAGACCAAAATGAACGGGATCCGTTAGGACATTCAACAAGTTTTGATCTTATTTTGGCATTATGAGCATCTTTTGAACATTCTATTGTCTCTTTGCATATGCCTCTAGCCTCAACATATGCTGTTCTGGTCTCAGGTCCCGGAATTTTTTGCCATCGATGGTATGCTGCCTGTTTGGAAGCCACAGCTCTAGAGCAGTTTCTGTTAAACCAGGTCTTATCGGATGATGTTCTTCTTTCGGTATTCGGTATGTAAGTTTGCATCCCCAACATGATGATTTCAGAAATTGTCTCAGCACATCGTGTTGGATCTACTGAGGAGAAACAAACTCTCTTCCATGGAAACGCTGAGAAAAACATACGAAGACCCTCCCAGTCGGCTGAATTGTAATGCCACATGAGACGGGGTGGTATTGTGCTGCTCGATGGTAAATGAAAAGAGCATGTTGTGGAGATGAGGGTGTGATCAGAGTTTCCAAGTGGGGCACAAACTTCTATTCTATACGGGTCAGGATTGGTGGTGAGGAAAAGATCTAGTGTATTGGCAGCCTGGTTGTTGACATCAGGGATGCGGGTTGGTAGCTCGACCAGTTGTTCTAGACCATGAGTGATAGCGAAGGCCTCAGCTTGACGACCTGCATCATCAGTTTTGTTAGAGAATTTGAGCCAGGCAGCGTTATGTACATTAAAGTCCCCCATGATTATGGTTTTAGCTGTTGGATGGTTCTCCTGAATGTAGTCCAAATTGAGTGATAAAAACTCAAAGAGGTTGTTATATGAAGGTTCATTAGGTGATAGGTAAAGGCAGCAGAGGAACTTAGTCACTTTGGTATCAGATAGCTTAAACCACATTACATCAAAGTCTTTCGGTTTCAAACTCTCTTCACGCTGGCATGAAAGGTTAGCTTTAGCGTAAAGGCAGACTCCACCTTTGAACCTGAGTCGAGAATGGAGTTCGTAACCAGGACAAAGCATATGGACCTTGTTGGTGGACGAGTTTACTTGTGTTTCTGTTAGAGCCAGAATATCCGGTTTTTTCGTCTGTAGGTGATGGTGGACGTCATTGATGTTCTTGTTGAGTCCACGGATGTTGCAAAAATTAATCTTTAATGTTGAGTCCCCTGGAGTACCTCTCGCCCGGAAATCCGAATGGAGAGGTATTTTGCTTCCGGAGTGTTTTAATCTAGGAGACTTCATCATTATTACTATTACCTGAAAATAAAGGAGGAATTGGGAAAAGGAAAGAGGGAGACCGGAAAGTATCGACCGAACACTGAAACATGGAATGATCCATTTCACAGCACACAAAGTCGATATGGTGGTATTTCACCGGGCGATGAGACCATCTTCCACCTACGGTTATCCTTTTAGTCGCCTCTTACGACAGGCAGGATTTACCCTGGGGCTATTCTGAAGCCGACCCCATACAGCCGGTATGATACATCTAAAGATGTGATTCGACAAACGGTCCCAACATTAGAAATTATGTTTAACAAATTGCAAGATTTTAACGATTTTAAATATAAATCATTAGAAACACTTCAACAAATTTTAATAGATTTAAAAATAAAATTGATACGCAACTGGTCGGTTTCTTTTTAAGATTTTATGGCTTTAAATGAGATATTTTTTTAAACCGAGATTGGAAATACTATATGTATGCATGGATTATCTTTACAGTAAATATTGGTTGCATGTTTTTTGTACTTAATATCAAGCATTCATATTCTTCTGGAGTTTAGATTCAATAATTTTTTTGAAATTTCGTTTCGCACAGCCAAAATCCCGGTCGGAAAGGTAAAAACGAATGGGCTTTTATCGGACGGTATTGATATATTTTGTTAAATCTCTTGGTTGCCTGTAATGCTAATCATCCCATCAGAACGTCCGTAAATACTTTTATCGGACGGTATTGATATATTTTGTTAAATCTCTTGGTTGCCTGTAATGCTAATCATCCCATCAGAATGTCCGAAAATACCCTTGAACCAAGTCCCTCCATCTCGATTTTGGGAGTCACGGTGTCCAATAATATGTCTTGGCATGACTATGTTGCTAACATCGCAAAGTCGGCAAGCCAAAGGCTAGGTTTTCTGTGGAAAGCCAGAAAGTTTTTTACTCCTGATCAACTGTTGACGACGTACAAGGCTCAAATCCGACCTCTACTGGAGTATTGCTCGCACATTTGGGGTTCAGCACCAAAGCATTCTCTTCGTCTTCTAGATTCCTGTTCCTGTTCCTCTAGAACATAAAATAAGAGTTGCAGACCAGTCAATGCTCTACAGATACTTCCATGGCAGATGCAACAGAGAAATAAGAACTCTTGTACAACCATTAGCTACATTCGGCCAAAGAACTCGGCACGCTGATCAGTCTCACCCATTTACTCTTAAGATTGACACTACAAGGACCAATCTTCATCAAGAATCCTTCTTTCACAGGGCTGCTACGGAATGAAATAAGCTTCCAAAAACAGTTTTTCCAGAGAACTATGACCTGCAACTTTTTAAAAAGCGTGTCCACGATCATTTCCTTTCTATAATCCCTTCCCCTTCTAATAGTCGCAGTGCGGGCCGTCCGCGGCCCACACGATAGGTCTATCCTTTTTGCAACTATTTTCATAAAAAAAAAAAAAAGAAAACGAACCATGGTTTGATTTCGGTTTTGCCTTGCACATCCATCGAAAAATGAGTGTAGTTAAGTGATATTAGGGGCTATATGATTCATTATGTGGTCTATAAGGGCACACTTCATTTGATCCTTTGTCACCTTGGCCTTCATGTTATGTGTAAAAATGACCATTATTCTCCTTCTTCTTCTTCTTAGAGTGCCGTCTTCTTTAGAAGGTTGGCTACCATCATGACTATTTTAACTTTATACTCCTGACCTAAAAGGTTGGACTGACGAACAGTTGAACCACTCTCTCGAGTTGCGCAGCCACGACATTCGTCTTCGGCCTATGCTGCGATTGCCAACAATTTTGCCCTGAATAATCACTTGTAACAGAGTATATCTTTCTTCTTTCATAACGCGGCCCAGGTACTGTTTACTGTTTACAGTTTACTTCACAATAAAGAGGTCCAGTTCACAAATGACCTACACCTTAGAGATGCGTAAGTAGAAAAAATTATTTTGAAAATTTAGATTAAAGTAAACAATACTCTGTTAATAGGATTTTTAAAGAAGCAAAATGGCAGGAGAATAAGGAAAAACTGCTTATGGAATTGAGTTAGTTTCTTAATATGAAAGTGTAGTTCACAAATGATCTCTTTAATTCTTAAAGAGGTGTGCAAGTACAAGAAAGCACTAAACTAATTGCAAAATAAGTTTCATAATTATTTATACGTATTAATTGCCAAAAAAAATAACATAATTTGGTCTGGTGGGAACTGGCGACGTCTCAGTATTAATCCCGCCCTCCGAAACGCTTAAATTAAGTCATTAGAAAAGAAGTGGGGAATACGTCGCACCGCCTTTCGAGGTATTTCAAATCTTCCCTGAAATCGCTGCCAGTTTTCAGTTTTCATTCGTTATCGAATTATAGAAAATTCGTAAACAAGTTCATTAATTTTAATTTGTAATAAGTCGTGCTCGAGAACTTTATTGAAGATTATTTTAATTACAACTTTGTTGTCAATTGATTTTTTAAATGCCGTGCGGTTCTGTGATTAAAATGATAATATCATTTAATAGTGCGAATATTTACCAGTGTAGCTATTAATTTTGCTTACGTTGTACTTTTTAACGTATGGATAGCTGCAAATTAAAGCTGATCTGATCAAAATTTGTCGTCTACTCTTCTGCTTTCCGTTGCCTATAAGAATTATTATTTCTTACCGCTACAATTTTTAATAGATAATAAAATATTTATAGTGTACGATATCAATTCTTATGTAAAAGATCAAAGACGATATTTTTAAAATACAGAGTCAAGGCGGCAAAATTAAATAATTGTGAGAACATTTTTGTTAACATGTACACTTTTGACGGGCATGTGACAGAATTCGGTGCGGACCCGAATTATAACAATCAAAACCTTTGTTCGTCGAATAGTCGTCAGTTTTCTGTCACCAGTCTATTGAGACTCGGCCACAAAAAGACCTCCTGCTCAGACCAAGATCTAGATTCGGCGGCTGAAGGTAAGCTTCTTTATGCGCATTATTGTATTGTTTGTTAGGTGTTATAGGGAAACAGGAAACACTTATTTTATTTTGAGGAAGTCAATTATACAGATTATATTTCAAATGCTGGTTTTGAAGTCCCTTTGTATATGTAAACACGCAACCAAACGTATTGAAAATTACCCAATACATATATTTATATATATAAAATGTGAAAATTTTTGTGGGGATGCAGCTATGTTTTAATTAAACTTTTCATTTTTTTGTAAAAGATTTCAAAATTATTTTATTTCCTTATCAGTTAGTAAAATATAAAATAACATTTAGAAAATAAAATAATTTTTAGACTGCCATGTCAAAAGTCTTTTTTACTGAAAATAATTGCAAAAAGGGTAGACCTATCGTGTGTGCCGCGGACGGCCCGCACTGCGACTATTAAAAGCGGCAGGGATTATAAAAAGGAGATGATTGTGGACCTGCTTTTTGAAAAGTTGCAGGTCATAGGTCTCTAGAAAAAATGATTTTGGAAGCTTGTTTCATCCCGTAGCAGCTCTCTAAAAGAAGGATTCTTAATGGAGATTGGTCTTGAGAGTAAATGGGTGAGACTAATCAGCGTGCCGAGTTCTTTGGCCAAATGTAGCCATTGGTGTTATAAGAGTTTTATTTCTCTGGTGCATCTGCCATGGAAATATCTGTAGAGTAATGTCTGGTCTGCAACTCTTCTTCTATGTTCTAGTGTGTGAAGGGTATCTGTGAGAGTTGAGCTGGTTATCAACCGAATAACCCTTTTCTGTATGGAATCTAGAAGACGAAGAGAATGCTTTGGAGCTGAACCTCAAATGTACGAGCAATACTCTAGTAGAGGTTGGATTTGAGCCTTGTACGTCGTCAACAGTTGATCATAAGTAAAAAACTTTCTAGCTTTCCACAGAAAACCTAGCCTCTGGCTTGCTGACTCCCAAAATCGAGATGTAGGGACTGGATTCAAGGGTATTTCCGGACATTGTGCTGGAATGATTTAAGGAATTCCCTTACTTGGAAAACGTGGCGCTTTGTGTTTTCTGGGCGTTGAATTGAACAAGGTTGTTGGTTAACCACTTAACGATTGCTTCAAGATCTCTATTGATGGAGTCAACCTGTTCCTGCCTGAGTCTATTTGTAACATTTACTAAAAGTGATCGATAGAATGTGAAAGTTGAGAAAAGTGTGCTGTCTTTTGCGAAACTGTAAATGGGGTTCGTGGTGGTTTTCAGGAGGTCGTTGATGTGTAAAAGAAATAGGGTGGGGGACAGGATGGAACCCTGGAGGACCCCCAGCATTGGTTTTCAACGCATCAGAAAAAATACCGTCAACTGCCACATAAAATATATACTAAAAAATGTATAAATAAATATATGTATTGAAGGCCCAATGCATTTGTGTCATAATTTACTATATCAATAAAATATTTATAACGTTATAACGAATAAATTCATTTGGGACGACTATGATTAAATGATAAAAAGCCAGTGAACTGTATACAAAACTAGTACAATAATAATCGAATACTATTACCGGTGTTAATTTGATAATAATGAAACTGTCAAAATTAAGTCACGGTATTAATAAGTAGCAGTATTCAGAAAACACCCCACAAAATATATACTCGTAAATATGGCCAAATCAAACAAATTCTTTCCGTTGAAGTATACCGCCAGTCGTTTATCAAACGTCTGCGTACCTCGCTTGTGCCACATCAAAGTATCAGTTGAAACGTGTCGCAAGATGTTCCAGTTATTTAAATGATGTTCGCAGCTTTTGTTGAACACAAACATTTATTCGACATCATGACTTAGCAGTTTGTTTATTTCGATAAAAAAATTAAACTATAGCTGATCATTAATTTTCGAAACGTTATCAGCATCACGATAAACAAGATTTTAAAGACTTTATTCTCTTTTATTTTCTTAAAACACCTGCAAATTTTTTTGTTCACGACAATCACGTATAGTTAAAGTCAGAAATAATTTTTTCTGTTTCACTAATTTGGCACCTCAAAGAATTCAATTCAATTCAATTATCAAGCATCAGATTCATAGTCATCATAATCGGAATCACTGTTGTCGCTATTCTCATTCGGATTGTAAATGATAACAGGATTAACTACTTCAATGCGGTGTTCACGAACCCACCATTCCTCTATTAAATTTTCACATTTCGTGACAATTTCGTGAATATCTGGAAGACTCAGGAATTATCAATGATAGGCAATATGGCTTCCGCCATCAGAGATCAAATGGTGACCTGCTCGCATACGTCTCACATATATGGCAGCTATCTATTGAAAAGTATGGAGAAACTTTAGCTGTGGCATTAGATATCTCCAAGGCGTTCGATCGAGTTTGGCACCAGGGACTCCTCGCAAAGCTTCCATCTTATGGCTTGCCCCCTCAGCTGTGTTCTCTGCTTGCTAGTTTTCTCTCAAACAGGTCTCTCCATGTAGTGGTCGATGGAGTTTTATCTGACACTCTACTCATAAATGCTGGTGTTCCGCAAGGATCCATTCTAGCACCAACACTATTTTTACTTCACATCAACGACCTATTGAAAGCAACTTTATGTCCCGTACACAGCTTTGCCGATGATAGTACCCTCCATACCGCTTTCTCTTCCAGGGCCCCTATATCAGCCCGTGAAACCAGAAATGAACGAGGAAGAAATGTTAACAATATAAATATGGACTTAGCAACAATTCTCGAATGGGGATCCAATAACTTGGTAGAATTCAATGCAAACAAAACACAAGCATGTCTTTTCTTTAGAAAAGCCAATCTCACTGTGCCTAACATAACTTTGTCAGGAGTAACCATACCACTGAAGTCATCCATATCGATGCTTGGTATTACTATCAGCAATAACCTTTCCTGAGAAAATCACGTAAGGTCCATTGCCAAAAGTGCATCCCAAAAACTTGGTTTTTTGTTTCGTGCCAAGAGCTATTTCACCTCCACTCAGCTGCTTATGATCTATAAGGCACAGATCCGACCTGTACTGGAGTACTGTTCCCATATTTGGAGTGCAGCATCTAAACATATCCTGAAGCCTACTGGATTCTGTCCAAAAAAGGGCAATTCGTCTCGTCGGTGATGCCTCGCTTACAAACTCGCTCACTTGTCTGGAACGCCGTAGAAAAGTTGGCGATTTGTCTCTATTTTATAGATATTTTCATGGGCGATGCTCTTTTGAAATATCAACAATCGTTCCTCCTTTGGCAGTCTCTTCGAGATTAACCCGTCAAGTTCAGTCTTCACACCCCTTCGTGGTCACTTTGGAGACCTGCAGAACATCACTTTCCAAAGACTCATTCATCCAACGAATTGCGAGGCTTTGGAACTCATTGCCTAGGGAGGTGTTCTCCGAGGCATACAACCTTCAGAAATTTAAGAAGAACACCAACTCCTACCTTCTTTTCCTTGGTTCCCACGATGTTCTCTGAACATTACAGGATTTTCCCTTTTCGTGGGAACCAGAACATAAAAAAAAAACACATTTTTCCCAAATTTCAGAAGTGGGCAGTATTAAGTGCTCGTTGCCAGGTTTCCAAAACAACCTTATCACTGTAACCATTAGATCCAATGTAATTGTTTTAATAAGTTTTGCATAGTCCCCAAATATACTTAATGGGATTAGATTGGCAATGATAAGGTGGAAGTATTAGCACACGATGTCCATAGCTGAATATAATTTGATCCACTTTGTAAAAATTTTCTCTTTCGTGCCTTTTAGCTATCGATAATAATTCCGGCTTGAAGCAATACTGTGGAAATGAAATATTTTCGTTCGTTAACCATTTTTTTATTTTCTGTACCGTCCAGGAGTTTGTTGGTTGCTTATTTAAAATTTCCGAATTATCTAATACAATAACAGATGATTCATGTAACTATGGTAATAGTTTTTTAAACCATTTTACAAATATCTCTGAATTCACATTGTCATGATAATCGGCTGATTTTTATTTTGACGAAAATAAAAGATCCGCTCCATCAACAAAACCATGCTTTTCACCTGCATGCACAATAATGTGTCTTTTATATTTACCGTCGGTGTGTTTTACAGACTTTATGTTATCGTCCTGCCAAATTACTTTTTGTTCCAACTTTAGCAAAAATCCAAGTTTCCAAGTCCCTTATAAAATAAAATTCGTTACCTACGAAATTTGTGAGAAAGAGAGAGAGAGAGAGAGAGAGAGAGAGAGAGAGAGAAAAAACGATTTGTAAACTTGAGGATGCAGTCAAAGTACTGGGCTGGTTTAAATAATACTTTTTTTGATTTGGTTGAGCTTTCGGAAATGTTTATTTCCTTTATCAACAGTTAAAATGTAAAAAATTGTAAAGAGATAGGTTAAGAAATACTTACTTAACACATGAGGTTTGAAGTAACCAGTCAACGTCAAAACGAAAACAGACAATCGTTAAAAATCAAATTTAAAAACATTAAGGATACACAAAATTATTACTAGAATAGTATATTCTAACCGAGTAGCAGACTATACTTTCTCCACGATCAAAAATTTTAAAATTCTGGATAAATTCATGATACTTTTTATATTTTCGAATGAAAACGTGACAGAAATAATTTTAACACTACTGAAAATTGCCACTACGGTGACAATCAACTGCGTCAAGGCTTATGTTATTATTGCTAACCAGTGTGAGAATATTATTCTATTACAAGAGAGAGAATGTAAATACATTTGAATTGCATGGGGCAGAGGTGTTGCAGAATATTTTTTCAATCTCAAGAGAGAGAATTCCAGTATTCTATAATCAAATTTCATTTCAGAATTAGCAAACTCTGTGATGATCGTGGAGAAAATTAATGAACATATTTGTTGACACGTGCTAAAGGGTGACACACAAGAGTCATACCAACCGATGACAAACCTAAAATAAGTGGGAATTTTAAAATTTATGATTTAGTTGAGATTCGTTTAACTATTTGGGAATTTTGGAAGAAAAACATTCTAATTTTAAAATGTAATTGTAAATATTACTCAAATTATTAAGGTCAGTTTTTTTATTCATACTGTTGGTATCATTCTTTATACAAAATATTTCTTTAAATAGTCTTTTATGTAAGTTATTTTTTTATTATTTGTATCCTCAAGTTTACAAATCGTTTTCTTTTCAACTAGCCATTCAAGAATAATTTTCCATTTAATATTTATGCCGGTTTAGAACGTCTTTCGACGTTGTCCGACGCCTAATTTTCATCCCCTTCGGTTGCAATCTTTAAATGTTAGGTTTCTTCCGCTCATTGACTTTTGAATACGAGTTTGCCATTCCAATCGAGGTCTTCCCCTTTTCCTTCTTTCACTTGTTTGCCATTGTTTGACTTGTTTGGGCAATTTTGTATCGGACATTCGTTGAATGTGGCCGTACCAGGTGAGCTGTTTTTGCTCGATATTACTAGTATTGGTGCCTTTACTTCCTATTTGTTGTTTTATACTGTCGTTTCTTATTTTGTCTCTGCGGGAGATGCGCAAAGATCTCCTGAAAACATCCATCTCAACAGCTTCAACTTTCTTTTTGTTCTTTTCGGTAATCCTCCAGGTTTCTGCTCCATAAAATAGTGTACTTTTTATCATGGTTTCGCAGATGTTAATTTTTCTTTTCTTTGTTATTTCTTTACTCCATAGTATCCCATTGAGGCATCCGATAATTCTTTTTGCTTGAATGAGCCGTTTTTCGAATTCTATTACATCAATACCGCTATCATCAGGGAACACCCAAGTGCACATATTCCCAGCAGGTCAAAATCTTCTGATCATCTTCAAGTTCTAGATGGGTGGGTTGATTCCCTATGTTTTAAAATATTAGTGGAATTTACTTTCGTACTTCTTAAATGTACAGTTGAATACTGGTTATTAAGTTTCTAACGATAATCCGAAACCACCGTATATTCGTGTTATATGCTATAGTTGTTATCGCTAACTATCTGATAAGGACGTGATTAGGGACGGCTTTGGAATTAGAATAAATTCGTTAATATGCCAGTGCCGGATTTAATCATTTCCTATCATAGTCTTTGAGGAAAAATTCCCGTTACGACAGCGATATGCAAGCGTTTTTCCGCTGTGTTTCCGCTCACGATCGCAAATGCTGTCGTTTCTCGGAAAACGCTAACTTTGTGTTGGGATTTCAAAGCGTCTTTTTACTTTGCTAACGCCAAAACCGGAGCGAAAAAACTAAAGAATGCTAAGCAATGACGCTTTATTTTTTGGAGATGACATACACTTAAAAATTCTATCATGTGACCGCATTTCACGCTCTCAAGTCCAGCGTCAAGCGTCACCAACCTAAAAGATTCGTTCCCTTGGGGTGAAACCGTAAACGACTAGTAGATAAAAACGTTTAATTTTTTTTGAATAGTTAATATCTCGGTTTATTATAGTAATTAATCACCCTGGGAAACGAAAACAAGCCAAAGACATTTGAAGCCCGACCTCATATTGACAAATAACGCGATACTCATGTACCATCTACTAAAGCGATATATCTGAAAAGTCGGCTTCCGACGTCCGGTGTATATTTTCGGCATTAAAAGCATATGATAATACAAACACAGTACATCGTGAACTGTCAACCCACAAAGTGTGATATTCTCAAACAACTGCGCAAAGCGCGGCGTAACCGTATAACTTCTAAAATTGATGCCACTACTAAATGTGTTAATTTTAGTCTCTTTATTGGTCTTTTAAATTTTTTTTTAGAGCACATTCATGCGTTTAATTTTAATTTTACGGGCACACCTTTTAATTTTAATGGTTTTCGGGTAAAAAAGAAAATTTATAGCGTTGTTAATTTGTATTTGATTCTTTGTCTCGTAGTCATCCCAGATATCGTAAACAAGATATATTTATTCAGATTTTATTTTTGTGTTGTATCGACTGATGCAGTGTTATTAAAATTTTAAAACTAATTGTATACACGAGGGCGGTTTGATAAGTCAGTGACTTTTTGAATAAAACAAATTTTTTTTCAAAAATAAACATTTTATTTTTCTACATAATCACCTTTTAGCTCGATACATTTAGTCCAGCGTTTTTCTAATTTTTTTATTCCCTCCAAATAATAGGTTTTTTCAAAGCTCTCAAAATACGCGTTTGTTTCAGTAATGACTTCTTCATTCGACTCAAATCTCTTACAGCCCAGCCATTTCTTTAAGTTTGGAAACAGAAAATAGTCGCAGGGGGCTAAATCTGGAGAATATGCTGGATGGGGTAGCAGTTCGTGGATTTTGGCCATCGTGACTAGACAAGTGTGCACACGTGCATTGTTTTGATGGAACAGCTCTTTCTTCTTCGCCTAATGCGGCCGTTTTTGTTTCAAATCAACGTCGAATCTGTTCAAAAGCTTTGAATAATATTCGCCGGTGATCGTTTTACCTTTCTTGAGGTAATCGATGTGAATGACACCGCGTACATCCCAAAAAACTGTGGCCATGACATTGTTGGCTGACAGACTCTTTTTCGCCTTCTTTGGTCCACGTTCACCCCGAGCAACCCACTGTTTCGATTGTACCTTGCTCTCTAGCGTGTTGTGATGGATCCATGTTTCATCCACAGTAACAAAACGGCGCAAAAATTCGTCCGGATTACGGCTGAACATCGCTAAACACTCTTTTGAAGTGGTCACACGATTGCGCTTATGGTCGAGTGTGAGCAATCGCGGCACCCATCTCGCAGAGAGTTTTTTCATGTCCAAATATTCGTGTAAAAAATGATCTACCCGTTCAGTTGAGATACACCTACAGCATGAGCTAACTCACGCACTTTCATTCTCCGATCATCCAATATCATTTCATGGATTTTATCGACGATTTCCGGCGTGATCACTTCTTTTGGGCGACCTGGACGTTCGGCGTCACTAGTGCTGGTACGACCACAACGGAACTCTGTAAACCACTTCTTAACCATTAAAATTGATGGTGCCGAGTCCCCGTAGTATTTATCAAGTCTTTCCTTAGTTTCAGTGATGGATTTTTTACGTAAAAAGTAATGCTTAATCAGCACACGAAATTCACTTTTTTCCATTTTCGTAAAAATTCACGAGGTTGTCTGCTTTGAACGGCTATCAAACACCAACTGCACGACGTAGCTTGCTCAAAATTAGAAAGTTGCCCACTGATAGATTATAGTTGACGGCAGCACTGTTGCATTTGGAGTAACTGCGCGGGAAATTCAAAAAGTCACTGACTTATCAAGATGCCCTCGTAAGTATTTGTATATTGGAACCAAACAGCGCAAATCAAATTGGGCAATAATATGTCCAACTCCATAAAAATTAGAAGAGGAGTGCGACAGGGATGTGTGCTGTCTTCACTCCTATTCAACTTATATTCGGAAGCAATTTTCCAAGAGGCTCTGGAAGACGTAGAAATGGGAGTCAAAGTTAATGGAGTGTGGATTAACAATATCCGTTATGCCGACGATACGGTCTTAATCGATGATAATATGCACGACCTACAACAACTTGTCAACAAAGTAGGAGAACAGAGCAAAACAATGTGTTTAAATATCAACACCAAAAAAACAAAGTTTATGATTATCTCTAGAAACCTAAATATGTTTGAAAATTCCAACATAACATTTAACGCAAAGCCCATAGAAAGAGTAGACCAATTTAAGTACTTGGGCATTTGGCTGGACATCGGACAAGGAAATAAAATGTCGCATTAAACAGGCTCGTCAGACATTCTTGAGGTTTCTAAGAGTGCTTACCTGTTCCGATTTCCACCTTAACCTAAGACTCAGATTCATGAAGTGCTGCGTTTGGTCGGTGCTTCTTTACGGTATGGAGGGTTGGACATTGAAGGCGACCGTAATTAAGAAATTAGAGGCTTTTGAAATGTGGCTGTATCGCAGAATCCTCAAGATACCTTCGACGGTCCGACTGACAAACGAAGAAGTTCTAAGGCGAGTCAACGAACAACGTGAACTATTTGAATTGACTAAGAAAAGAAAAACGGCATACTTGGGACTTATAATGCGAGACACGAAATATCAATTCTTGCATCTGTTGATCGATGGCAAGATCGAAGGCCAGAGAGGGATCGAAAGGAAAAAAATGTCTTGGCTGCGAAATATCAGACAGTGGACAGGGCTACCCGATTTACAGTCGCTAATACACACCGCAAAGAACAGAAAAGCAATGGAAAATGTTATCGCAAACATCCGTTAGTGGATACGCATTAGAAGAAGAAGGAGAAGTATTTGTAAATAATTATAATTGAAAACAGAAAATATGCGATTTTAATTAGTTACAATTACAACTAAGTAAACGATTTGGTGTAGTTACAAATAATTAATTACATCTCCTATTTGGATAGGATCAGGTAGGAAAAATGTTTAAAACAATTTTAATGTTACCCGTACCATTGTATTATTACGATATTTAATATTAAGTACAATGATTTTAAACACCAAGTACAAATGAATTATAGTTTAAAAAAACTAAAAAACGAACTTTTAGAGTTAATCGAACTAAAAAGTAAAAAATAATTCGTAACCTAGGAATAAAATTACTGACGAGAAAATTAACGCCAAAACGTGGTGCTTTCATTCCGAAACGCAGAGTTAAAAATGTCATACAAAGCACCCCACGGTTTTGGAACAATAATATTAATTTTCTCGTCAGTAATTTTATACCTATGTTGAGAATTATCTTTTACTTTGAATAACTCTAAAAGCGTTTTTTTATTTTTTTTACTATAATTTATTTTTCGCTTTTTAGTTCGATTTGTTTTACTCACTAAAAAAATTATGTATTAAATGGTAAAAGCACAAAAAGAATGCATCGGTCCGAAATCGAACCCGTGCTGCCCACGTGGCAGGCGAGCATTCTACCACTGAACCACCGATGCGATCAACTGTGTTAATATTTGTTCTGCGCGCATGCGTAGTTCACGCACTAGTTCTATCTCTCTTACCCTCATGCAAAGGATCCCTGAAGAAATTTATGAATCCTGGCGAAAGTAATCAGGAGAATCGGATATTTTGATCGAATTATTGCATTGTCGTCGGTTTTTGACATGTGTGCAAAGTTTAAATTAAATCTGATCGTTTAAAGTAGGGCAAAATCGAGGCCAAAGAATCAGTTACAAACAAACATACAAAAAACATACAAATGAAACTAATATAAGCGTGTTAAAAACAAACAATTTGTTCTAATCTTTCTTCAGGTAATATAATAAAATCTTACTTTATAAATCACTAAGATATTTCACAAAACTTAAACTTTTTATAACAATATTTTCATGTTTATATCATTTTCTAATTAACTTTAACTGCGGCCCGCGATCTTCTTAAATAATTGCAAATAAATTATTCGAGAAAAGGGACGTCTATTCTGGAGTTTACCAAATATTTTAATATAGCCGGTGGCGATAACAAATCATCCGCTCATTTAATGACACCCAAAAACCGCACATTTGCCTCGAGCCAAATAATAGAACATGGGTGGACCCCGCTGACCGCAATTCGTAACAGTATTTATACAGGGTGCTAGTAAAGGAGTGCGACAAACTTCGGGGGGTGATTTTGCATAAAAAAATAATGACAGTTTGCTATATAAACGTATGCCTTCAAATACTTCGTTTCAGAGTTACGGAGTGTTAAAGTTTTTCTTAAAAACTGACGGTTTAATTTTTCTCTGAAACCGGTCGAAATATGCCAATGAAGTTTGGTGGGTTTTAAGAGGTAGTTAATCCCCTGTGGATACAGGGAAAATAGAATAGATCCCAGGTATGGTCTGCCTGTCGTAAAAGGCGACTAAAATACTCCCAATCCAAAGTGTTATGTGACCCGTGATGATGGATGCATGGCGGTTGCCACGTCTTTTTCGTTCTCTATTGAGTACTCTGCCAGCGGTCTCTCTACTGGCAAATTATGCCCGAGCTCAGCCGTAGAGGGTAGAAGAAAAAAAAAGAAAATAAAAGTGAGCCACCGACTTAGACGGTTCAAGCCGGAAACCACTAGGTCTTATAGGCACTAGCAGAGCCACACTATAAACAACTAAGATTATGGTAAATCAAATAAATAAAATTATAGCAAAAATATATTGGATACTTTACTCACACAATAAATTAAAATACACAGCTCAATAACAAAATTATAACACATATAATCAAAATTAACAGCCAACAATAAATCGAAACTTCAATATTTACAACTTTATGAGACAACAATAAATAAAAATCCAAAGTTTACGATTCCATAAAATAATTAAAACAAAGGTAAGAATAACGAACCTTATCAGGTTACCAAAAAAAACGTATACAAGTCAACTTTTTAACAATACTTCATCAACGTTCACGTACGGCTGCTAATTTACTCACGTTTTTACCGTTTACATAAAGATTTACACTGTTAAAACAATCGAGCTTATTTAAAAATATTGTTACAATTGTTGTCCTTTAAAATATCAAAATTGTAGGATATTTACAAATAAGTATGAAGAAAATATATTTACTTGGACACAAAGAACTATTGAGAATATTACTTTAATCAAAGTTCCGCCTTGGCATATTATCCAATGCAATAAATAGTGTTCAACAGTGTACCATATTAATAAATTAAAACAAAACTTAATCGTGGTGTCAAAAACAAATCACGTCGTTTAAATATTCGAAAATAAATCACTTGTAACCTTTGGGTACACGAATTCACTACTCCTGTGGCCGGCTTGATTACGGAACAGCACCCGCTACTTAACAATGGCTTCCCTCCATCAAATCCCGCACGCGGTCATTTTAACTCGACCCAAAATCCAAAATATCCACAACAAAGGCAAGACAGAATGGTCAAGTTAAAAATTAAATGGTTTTTCTTCAAAATCCAATTAAGATGGCCCAAATACAGCCAGATATGAAAGAAAAAACCGTAGAAGTTCTGCTCACGTGTTAATATCAAATCGTTCCCAAAAACTCTCACCACCACCCGACTTCGACGACTGACACTAAACTACTCACTCCCAGGCCGGATATCAAGAAAATGACACGGAATTGACGTAAACCAAGAATCGCACTCGTCCGTGTGGATATCCAGCCCCATCCACACAGAAATGCAAACCAAACAATAATATAGCTGACAACACACGACAATCGAGGCCAAAGATCAAAGCAAAATCTAATAACAAAAACCCCCACTCCATCTCCATCGATTAACAAAAATGTCACAGCCATTAATAATCGAATTCTATCACTACTAGGTATGCAACACTATTTACAACGAATGATATATTTAAATTACAACAAAATACGGTAAGCGAAACTATTTACGAGTACCTAAGGAATACGAAACTATCAGAGACACAATTAATAATGGAACTGTAGAAGGAAAAAATAGGCACGTGACACGGTGGGGGAGTACCGTTGCTGTGCCATGTGCAAGGGGCACCTCAGGGCCGGACCACCTCTCCCCCCATACTCGTTAACTGCAAAGAAGAACTGAGAACGCCGGTAGACCGTAATCACGTCAAACTGATACGGGTTCCAGGACGCAAGGAAGTTGCAGGTAATGAGGAAGTAGACGAACTTGCAAGAAGAGGTTCAAAAATAAAAAAAAACTACTGAAAAGCATACCAAGAAACAAACACGGGAAAAAATACATCAAAGAACCGTTACCATAAAAGGACGGCAGAACTGTTACTGATGAACAGGAATCAGCTAAGAATCACTAAGGAATATAATGGAGGCCTGGCCTGCGGGTTGTGCGGCGGGGATCCGGGGGCGGTGGAGCGCGTGCTGTACTGCTTTGAGGTGCTGGGGAGGATGAGCGGTTCTTGGGCGGCTACATTGTTCCCAGAATTTTTACGAGGTACGAAGGTACTGGATTGGGTACAGCGTGGTTCTAGGTCCCGGGGATTGCCTGCCTTTTTTGGTCTGGTGCCTCGCGGCGGCGCAGTGAGTGTTTTGCTGTATCTGGGTCCTTCCCGGGCGGTCTGCGGGTCGGCTATTCATTGTGCAATGATACAAAAACACGTAGGCATTTTTTGACATGCAATTAAGAATTTTATGTTTATCATTGGCGCGCATGCGGGTAATGATCTTAATTTGTTTAAAGAAAAAAATGGTACGTCATTAAGATACTTTAAATTAATAATCATGTTTAAATTACTCGTTTAATTTGTGACAAAAATCTCTCCTGCCTTTTTCTCGCAAGGAGCGCCGTTTTTATGCAAAAAAATAACTCGCACCCACCAAATTTCATTTGCATATCTCGACCGGTTTCAGAGCAATAAATAAATCGTCAGTTTTAAAGATAAACTTTAACACCCCGTATCTCTGAAACAAAGTATTTGCGGGCATACGTTTGTATAGCAAGCAATCATTTTTTTTTATGCAGAATTACCTCCTGAAATTTGTCGCACTTATTTACTAGCGCCCTATATATGTTACGGTTAAAACCCGTTTTTTATATTTTTAATTATAATTAACTGCTATTAATATTTGAATTTTAGATCTAATTTGAAACTTAAAGAAACAGGCGATTCGCAAAGATTAAAGAAGGAAGAAAAAGAAGTTCCCAGATAATAACAAACAAAACCACAGTCTGCTGGTGTTGACTAACTAATGGGTACAACTCACTAGCCTAGTTCACAATTGACTACCACTTCACTAGGCAAAACAAAGCGTAAGGTCCTCTATTGAAGACTGAGTTATAGCTCACCCTGTTTATAAAAAAGCCTTGATTATTAAATAAACAACTACGTACTATCAACAGCAGTATTTTCCATTTTACTTTTCCTATTTCGTCTCGATGCAATGTTCTGTAAAGCATAATTTTTTGCAATCAAAGCCTAAACTCCAAGTCGTGGGCAAAAGCTAGTTATTATTAAAAATAAATATTGATTTTGCTTGGTTATTTTTTGGAGCTAACTTTATTTTTCATTATTTTTTTCCAGATGGTTCGTGCGAGGAAAAATTGAAAAAGGCGCGACGGAATAGAACGACCTTCAGTACAGCTCAGTTAACAGCTTTGGAAAAAGTGTTTGAAAAAACTCATTATCCAGATGCTTTCGTTAGAGAAGATTTGGCTGCCAAAGTCAGTCTAAGTGAAGCTAGAGTTCAAGTAAGTAAATTGTTTCGTCCACGTTATTTGTATACAGTGCTTTCATTTTAAAACCAGCCAGTCCAAATAACTTTTGATTTTGCGTAAATGTAAGAATAACAAAAAACACGTAGAATTTTAAATCAAGGGGAAGGTTTAAAAAAAGTTATTTTTCTGTTTCCAAGTGGCACCCCTTTAAAATCCCCCACCCCTTCTTTAAAATGTTAAATAGCATCCCCCATCTTGTGATACATCAAATGAAAATACAATAAAAAATGTTAACCAGCCATATAACAACAATTCTATCGATTTATTTTGCTGATAACATAACATAAGATTTAAAATTCGCAACGGTCAAGGACAATAATGAAGCATCATTAAAACGTTGGCTTGCTTGTCGTAATTTGAAAATTTCAGGCAGAAAAAATAAATTAATTGGCAGGTTAGTAAACAGAGTCTAGTTATTATGTAGCGGTACTTTAGAACTCTGATAACAGATGTTCAAAGTAATAATAAATTTAAAATTTATTTTAGACTGAAATATGAGTCGAAAATACTCGATAATTAAGATAAATTTAATTAAATATCACAAATTGAAAATGTAACAAAACAGGGGTTATATTTTTTTCTTCTTTATGTTTATTTATTGAAAAATCAATCAACAGTTGTTTAATTGTTAATAATATCTTCAATAACATGGGTAATTACTTGAGTAAAATAAATGTTTCCAAAATTGACTTAATTAAGTACTTAACCTTACTAATTGTTGCAGAAACTGATCCGGATTTTCCTCAGTTGGACCTTTACCACCAATAAAATGTTTTAAACACACATAATATATATATATATATATATATATATATATATATATATATTTTATTAATTTTTTGTAAAATCCACTCTCCTCGATGCGTGTACCCATTTATTTGCAAAACTACAATGGTATGTGGGCATTGTAGTTATATAACAAACATTTTATTTATTTGATTAATAATTTTAAATCACTTAATTAACAGTCTTAAATAAGAAGCAAAAGATGTGTGTAAGAACCGTAGCAAGTGGAAGGAAGTGGTCTCTGCCTACCCCTATGGGAAAAAGGCTCATTTCTGTAATATCGTTATGTTTAATGTTATCTGCAAAATAAATCTCTCTACCCATGAGATCCTTAATATTCTCCGATATATCCATATCTCAAATGCCTCCAGTTTCCTCATGTCGGTTACCTTCAGTGTCCAGGCCTCTATCCCATAGTATAGTATAGACAGCACATAGCATCTCATCAGTCGTGTTTTTAAATCAAGGTTTAAATCTCTGCAGCAGAAAAGCTTCTTCATGCTTGTAAAGGTGCTTCTCGCCTGTTCTATTCAGACTCGTATTTCTTGGGAGCTGTCATTGTTCTCATTAATAATTATGCCTAGGTATTTTTATTGTCTTACTCTTTCAATAGGCTGGTTCCTCACATATATCTTACGATTGTCTTGAGTTGTTTTTGTTATCAGCATATATTTTGTTTTGCTTATGTTTAGTGATAGTCCATATTCTTCGCTAACTGTGACCATTCTGTTAATTAGCGTCTGTAGGTTTACGTGTGTTCCAGCTAAAATAACTGTATCGTCAGCGTACCTTAGATTATTTATTGTCATGCCGTTAATTTTAATGCCCATGTCCTGATCATCAAGTGCCCTATTTACTATGTCCTCTGAGTACAGATTAAATAGAATTGGTGATAGTATACACCCCTGACGAACACCTCTTTGTATTTCTATTTCCTCTGATGTCGTGTCTTCTATTCGTACTGCTGCTTCTTGGCCATAGTATAGGTTTGAGATTATTTTTATGTCTCTGATATCTATCCTTCTCTTGACCAATATTTCTATGAGTTGGTCATGTCTAACTTTATCAAATGCTTTATTGTAGTCTATAAAGCAGGCGTATATGTCTAGGCATCTTTGTGATAGGACATTTAGTGCAAATAGTGCTTCCCTTGTTCCTAAGCCTTTATGGAATCTAAATTGAGTATCGCTGATATCTACATCCAGTTTCCTGAATATTCTATTATAGGCCACCTTCAAAAGGACTTTCAATGTGTGAACCATCAGGGTTATTGTGCGGTAGTCAGAGCAATGCCTGGCATTTTTCTTTTTTGGAAGGGTTATAAAAGTTGATAGCGACCAGTACCTTTTTATTTTAATTAAATGAGCAGTGCTTTATGTTTAACCTATAAATCGAAATTAAGCTCACGCCACTGCCTTAGTGTTAGTACGGTAATTTTTTAGAAAAATCTTAGTCAATTAAAGGCTGTGCCAAGAGCATTAAATGGCGATCGCTAGAGCCATCTACAATTTTTTACTGAAAGTATTGAAAATGTCCTTAGTAATGTGGCGCCTTCGTCGGATGGTAGATGCAATTATATTTCTATCCCATTTTAAAATAGAACGTCTTTTTTAATTCATTGTTATCAATAATACAATGTTGAGCTAAATTAAAAACGAGTTTGCACTCGGATGTTTCGAATATCAAATGTTATGATAATTATTTGTAACGGAACGGAAACACAAAATAATTTTACGATTACTGCGATACTTTTCATCACATTCCTTTATCTCTTTTTTGGGCACCACCTTACTGGCGCTATCTATTAATCGACCCCATCGTCATCCAATGAAAAGCCCATAAAGGTGCGATTTTATGATAACGCTTGACGCTGGCTTTTAGCGTCAAATGCGGTCACGTGATAGAATTTACTTGTTTAGATTTGACGCTTTAATTTTTTCGATTTGGCATTCATGTCCTAACCTAACCTAACCTAAGCTAAACTCTATCACGTGACCGCTTTTGACGCTAAAAATCAGCGTCAAGCGTCACCATGAAATTGCACCTTAAAGTTAACTAACTATAGGAAAAAAATCACGGAGTGGGCGACATCTATTGTTGATCGTATGAACTTCGTGAGGTGTGAACAACAAACTAACCATTTGTTTATATGGGTGAAAAGTGAACTTTATATATTATTTTAAGCAATTTATAGATAGAATTTACTTGTTTAGATTTGACGCTTTAATTTTTCGATTTGGCATTCATGTCCTAACCTAAGCTAAACTCTATCACGTGACCGCTTTTGACGCTAAAAATCAGCGTCAAGCGTCACCATGAAATTGCACCTTAAAGTTAACTAACTATAGGAAAAAAAACACGGAGTGGGCGACATCTATTATTGATCGTATGAACTTCGTGAGGTGTGAACAACAAACTAACCACCATTTGTTTATATGGGTGAAAAGTGAACTTAATATATTATTTTAAGCAATTTATAGATAGAATTTACTTGTTTAGATTTGACGCTTTAATTTTTCGATTTGGCATTCATGTCCTAACCTAAGCTAAACTCTATCACGTGACCGCTTTTGACGCTAAAAATCAGCGTCAAGCGTCACCATGAAATTGCACCTTAAAGTTAACTAACTATAGGAAAAAAATCACGGAGTGGGCGACATCTATTGTTGATCGTATGAACTTCGTGAGGTGTGAACAACAAACTAACCACCATTTGTTTATATGGGTGAAAAGTGAACTTTATATATTATTTTAAGCAATTTACGCAATAAAAGTGTTATACTTGAACGACATTTTGCGAAGAATTGGTGTTAATAAACCACAAGATCCGAAAATGCGAAGGATTAAAAAAGGTGATGTGAAGATAAAAAATATGTCAATTCGATTATACCTTTGCATAAATTTTCTTCAAATCCTAAGGCAGCTGAGAAATGGAAGATGATCTTAAAGATAGGAAAACCAATTTCAAAGTTTATGTTTGTTTGCAGCAAGCACTTTGTGAAGATGATTTTTTCAATGGTACGTGATATTGTTGTCCAATGTTCTATCATTTTATTTGTGATTATTCATAGTGTCTTCAATAACACAGAGAAAGCGTTTGAAAGATGGATCTGTTCCTATCTAGAACCTTCCGGTGTTGAAGTATTAACATTCCATAATTAAGAAAGAAGTGACTGAAGTTAATTGGATTATAATATTGTTACAGTCCGGACCGGTTTATTTATCGGCATTCGAGCATTGACCACAACAAGGGTCCATATTAATGAAGCCCTATGCAGGCCTTTGTCTAGTAAAATTCTTGTCGCTTCGAGATGGTTCTGTCGCCTTCGAGAAAAAGGTCGAATTATGATTTAGAGGTATTAAAAGGACGGCGGTCGTGAAAAAAGACAGTTAAATTTTAAAAGTGTTTACGAGTTATGAAATGTAAATAGTTGTACAAGTCGAATATTTAAGTGAATATCTATGTGATTTATAAAAGTAAAATTTCTTGTGCAAAAGTATTGGAATAAGAATTGTTTTGTTACTGTAACGAGAGTTTTAAAATCACCGAACTCAAGAAAGAACTAAAAAATCGTAACAATATGTAATTTTAATTGGTCGAACAGATTCACCCACATAATACAAGATATCCTAAATTAATATTTCGACTTCCATTGCAACAAGAATTCCAGGGACAACACGACTGAAAAACTTTGAAAACAAACCAAAATTGATATCTGGACACACCTGGTCTTTACTGGCATTTAACAAGAATCCAGCGACAATAAAACTGAAACTTCGAAAACAAACCTTAAATTCAGCTTCAATCCAATAGTTTAACACAAAAAATCAACTTTAATCTTTGAGATAACTAAAATTCCCTTTAATAAAAACTTTTACAAGTTTTACCAGTGATCAAATGGCAAAATATTTGTTGTTCACACCTCGGTCCGATATTTTGTCATTGACGGGGCCATCTCGTGTTACCTGATTTTTCCCTTTTAACTCGCCGTTAGTGCGATGGGTTATTGTAACATGGTAAGTACACAGTGAGGTTAATTCAACCTCATTGTGTCCCTTACCGAGAGCGTGGCATAGTCTCCGTCGGTAACGCATGTTTGAAGCCTACGACTATGAGTGAAAGTCAAGTGCCGACCGCCGTTGCGCAACGTAATGTCATTCGTTTTTTAGTGTGAGAAGGCGTTAAAAACACGGAAATTTTTCTGCGTTTGCGAAATCAGTTCGGTAGTGAGTGCCTGAGTAGGGCTGCCATGTTTCAATGGGCCAAAGCATTCAAAGATGGCCGCGAAACCGTCGAGAATCAGCCGCATGATCGTCGACCGCGAACCAGCATCACACCAGACAACATTCGCCGCGTAGAACAACTCATTT
Source organism: Agelastica alni (assembly GCA_950111635.1). Classification (NCBI taxonomy): domain Eukaryota; kingdom Metazoa; phylum Arthropoda; class Insecta; order Coleoptera; family Chrysomelidae; genus Agelastica; species Agelastica alni. Next base: position 39,707,230 of record OX467711.1, on the reverse strand, counting down.
TAGAGGACCGTAGGATGATTTTTCGAGACATTTCGGCTGAACTCGGCATTAGTATTGGTAGTGTAGAGTCTATCATCCACGAACACCTAAATTATCGCAAAATAACGGCTCGAAACGGAGGAGCATTCCAGCACGAACTGCGATTCTTCTCCAGGATAACTCGCGTCCTCATACCGCGCGTCTCACGCTCGATACAATATCGGAATTAGGGTGAAAGGTACTGGAACACCCCCCGCCCTACAGTCCGGATTTATCACCCTGCGACTACCATATGTTTGGACCACTGAATGAAGCCCTCGGAGGTCAAAGATTCAACACCAACGACGATGTAAAGGAGTTCGTGCGCACATGGCTGTCCGGGTTGCCCAAGGAATTCTTCGATACTGGCATCAAAAAACTTCCGGAAAGGTGGACAAAATGCGTAACTAGTGAGGGGAATTACGTAGAAAAACTGTAAATTTTTTCGATAGTAAATAAACGTGTAAGAGTATTTGTCTCGATCATATTTGAACCGCCCTCGTACTTAGTTTTGCGGTCTTTAACTCGAGGACATTTTGGGCAGCGCTGTTGCCTTCCTAATCTCGGACCTTTTGGTGGGTCTACATCTTTACGAGGCTTTTTTATGCCAGCTATTTTTTGTCTGATGTGACTTGATAAATGGAGAGAGCCTGTCTTTGTGCCAAATGCTCAGCAATCAGATACGAATCAATTTGTTTTAGGAAGAATCGGCGGATGACAGTTTTTTGATTATTCATTGTATAAATCACTCTTGAATTTACTCCAGCTAAATTAAGGAGACTAAAAAAGATGGTCGATGGCCATTTTTTACCATTTCTTGCAGTATCGTACCTTGCTCACAACAGGTCAACCTTGTTCATCATCATCTAGCGCTACAACCCCGGGTGGGTCTTGGCTGACTGCACAACTTTTTTCCAATTGATACGGTCTTCCATCAATCTTTGGTCAAAACGGACATGTATTTTATGCAGATCTGATTTAATGTTATCTCTTCGACGCATTCTGGGGCGTCCGAGTGTTCTCTTTCCTGTTGGAACCTCCTCCCACACCAATCTTGCAAGTCTTTCATCCTGAAATCTGTGTACGCGGCCCGCATATCTTTATTGTTGGGATTTAATCTCTTGCACGACATCGCTATCGTTGTATAACTATGGATCAGGTCTTTTTATTACGAGGTATAGTCGAAAAATTCTTGGCTAGAAGTCAGAAGGTCTATTGCGCTTTTATAGACTTGGAAAGGCCTATGACAGAGTGGTGAGGAGTAAATTGTGGTCGACATTGTCAATGTATGGGGTGAGTGGTAGTTTAATACGGGCACTGAAATCACTTTACGAGGATTCCACTGCTTGTGTCAGGATAAACGGAGCTTGCACGGACTGGTTTAACATCGAAAAGGGTGTGAGACAGGGATGTGTGGCTTCGCCAATGCTGTTTAACTTATACATAGACAATTGTTTAAAAGATTTGAAAGAGAGTGCGTATGGATTGAAAATGAATGATTTGATCGTCAAATGCCTGCTTTACGCCGATGATCATGTCATATTAGCGTCATCCGAAAAGGAATTGCAGGCGATGGTTAACGTTATGCATGATGCCCTGAAAATCAAAGGGATGAAAATAAATGTAAACAAAACGAAAGTAATGGTTTTTGAAAGAGAAGAAAGCATGACAAACTGTGGAGTTTCGATTAAGGGAGAAAGAGTAGAACAAGTAAATGAATTTGTGTACTTGGGTTCAAAGTTTACGAGAGATGGAAAGTATGACAGTGACATTGAGCGAAGGGTGTTGGCAGGAAGACAAATGAATGGGGCACTGCATAGCTTTATGAATAGCCAGAAAGTGTCAAAAAAGGCACATCTGGCTGTGCATAGAGGTGTGTTGGTTCCTATACTTATGTATGGTAGTAAATGTTGGGCAGAACAAGCATGAAAATAGGATTAATGCTGCGGAGATGAGTAGTCTGAGAAGTATAGCCGGAGTGACTTGGTTGGATAAGGTAAAGAATAGTGAGATAAGAGAACGCTGTGGTGTAAAAGAAGATGTGGTTACAAAGATAGATAAAGGAATGCTTAGATGGTTTGGACACGTTGAAAGGATGGATGAAGGAAGATTGACGAAACAAATTTATAAAGCGAGTGTGAATGGACAAGTCGGTAGAGGTCGACCTCGGAGAACATATCTTGATCAGATCACCATTGTTTTGAGGAAAGGCCAGGTCAAGAGTACCAACAACCGACGAGCATGTATGAGAGCACTGATGAAAGTAAAGGAAGCAAAAGATGTGTGTAGGAACCGTAGCAAGTGGAAGGAAGTGGTCTCTGCCTACCCCTATGGGAAAAAGGCGTGACTTTATGTTTGTATGTATGTATGTATAACTCCTGTATTTCAATATTCGTGCTAACACGATACCGATTTGTTGTCAGATCGTGGTGAGCTCCGAAGATTTTCCCTAGAATTTTTCGTTCGAAACGTCCGAGTTTTCCTTCGTTTAAGGGAGAAAGAGTGGAACAAGTAAATGAATTTGTGTACTTGGGTTCAAAGTTTACGAGAGATGGAAAGTATGACAGTGACATTGAGCGAAGGGTGTTGGCAGGAAGACAAATGAATGGGGCACTGCATAGCTTTATGAATAGCCAGAAAGTGTCAAAAAAGGCCTGATAATAGTTTTGTAAATTTTAATCTTTGATATTCTGGTTAGGTTTTTATAAGATTGTTAAGTGCGTATAGGCAGCGGTTTGCAGATTGGATCCTGCCTTTCGATTTCTTCAATAACGTCATTATCAGCAGTTATTGTAGCTCGAAGGTATTTGAAGCGCTCTACCCTTTCAAAATTAAGATTGTTAATGGTGACATTTTGCCCTATTTTATCTCTTCGTCCCATTCTGTTTATACACATGTATTTTGTTTTTTCTTCGTTGACTTTTAGTCCCACTTCACCAGGCTAAATTCCACTTATTTTAACCAATTAATAATTATTTAAGAGATACGTAGGAAAATTCTTAGTGCTAATAGATGCTATTTCGCACTAATGTCTTAGCTAAAATCCCAAAATATATCGAGAACAACAAAGTGTAAGCTTTATAAGACGCTAATCAACCCAGTGCTAATGTATGGCTCTGAAACCTGGACGCTAACTAAAAAGGACGAAGCTGCACCGGGATGCTTCGAACGAAAGGTCCTGCGAAGGACTAAGAGGATGGCGAAGGAAGGCGTCTGACAGGAACGAATGGTCACAAATTCTAAAGCAGGCTAAGGCCCACCCAGGGCTGTAATGACATAATAATGATGAATAATTATTTAAAGTAGTAATTGTTTATTTTAGTACGAGTATTGGTGTTGAAAATAGAAATAGTGGTTAAATCGACATTGTATTTGATTGGAATATATCTAAAATTTGGAAGATTATAAAACTAATTTTAGTCACCAATTTACTCATGTATTACGCTGCACCCATCATTACATACAAATTTTAGTTTTTCTATAATATTAAAAGCGGTATCTTCGGAAATATCCTCAATTTTTTTTGCTATGCTAGGGTCCACTTTATGAGTAATTTTTTCAAACAATTCAAACGAGATTGTCTTATTCATTTTAGCCATTTCAGCCACTATCATATCGGCCATGATTTTGATAGTTTTATTATTACTTCTTATGCGTTGATCTTTTTTATCTTCGATCACTTTCACGACGTCGTTGAAGTCTTGCATTTTTAATTTCAAATTGGCAACAGTATTGTTCAATTTTTGGATAGTAATTTGGGGATCTTCTGCCTCAGGCGCAGACGCTGGCAATATTTTAATGTTGTCCATTGATTTGACTTTTTTTTTGCTAAAAATATAAACATTATTAAGGTGCAATAAATATGGTTGAGTCTAATGTCAGCTGTTCATTTTACGAAAGAGCTCGTTCATTAAAAACAATTAAATTTGCCACTACATGATCGTTGCATACACTATTTTTTCTACGACCAATTGGTCATAAAATAAATATAAGAATTCACTTTAACCTATTTATATTCTAACAGATTGCAACATTTTTACAAAAATGAAAATACATTATTAGTATCAATCTTTCCGCTTCAAAAAGCATGTAATCTTGTTTATTGTAAAATGTTTATATTCAGCATCAATTTTAATTAGAAATAATGTGTCCATAAAGTTGTCGATTTGAGTTTATTTGCAAGTTCTTACATATATACATACATATAGTCACGCCTTTTTCCCGTAGGGGTAGGCAGAGATGGATTTTTGTAAATGGGGTTACATTAAAAATATTGTACATGCTACCCGCCCTACTACTTCAGATGATATAAAATTAAGAATGTTTAAGCCATTGCGTCTAAAACACCAAATCAATGTACAAACTACTAAAGTGACAAAACATTTAAAAGTTTTATCGTTTCGCTATAATTCTCCGTCATTTGGCAGTGATTCACCCCGAATATAGTTTAAAAAAACTCGAAACCACGAACGTAGGCCCCGAAGGGAAAATTCGCCGGTAAATTACACAAATACTAATTAAAAATAAAAAACTTTCACCTACCTAATTGGTTTTTTAACTTTATTTATTCTTAACTACTTGTGTATTATTCATTTACTTACTCTTATTATAAATTTACACAAAAGCATTTTATATCTGCAAAGTTCAACGATTTATTTGCATTTAAAGATAATAGATTATCTTGCATTCCATACGACCAACACAAATAATCGACTGAAATGTGTATCTTTGTCTTTATTGTACAGTTAAAACATAATAGTGGTAAAAACTTCAAGTGAAAAAAAAATTATACATACATATAGTCACGCCTTTTTCCCGTAGGGGTATGCAGAGAGCACTTCCTTCCACCTGCTACGGTTCTTACACATATCTCTTGCTTCCTCTACTTTCATCAGTGCTCTCATACATGCTCGTCGGTTGTTGGTACTCTTGACCTGGCAATGTTGATCTGATCGAGATATATCTCAGACTACTCATCTCCGCAGCATTAATCCTATTTTCATGCTTGTTCTGCCCAACATTCACTACCATACATAAGTTTAGGGACTAGCACTCCTCTATACACAGCCAGACGTGCCTTTTTTGACACTTTCTGGCTGTTCATAAAGCTTTGCAGTGCCCCATTCATTTGTTTTCCTGCCAACACCCTTCACTCAATGTCACTGTCATACTTGTTATCTCTCGTAAACTTTGAACCCCAGTATACAAACTCATTTACTTGTTTCACTTTTTCTCCCTTAATCAGAACCTCACAGTTTGTCATGCCTTCCTCTCTTTCAAAAATCATTACTTTCGTTTTGCTTACATTTATTTTCATCCGTTTGATTTTTTAGGGCATCATGCATAACATTTACCATCGCCTGCAACTCCTCTTCACATGACGCTAATATGACTTGATCATCGGCGTAAAGCAGGCATTTGACGATCAAATCATTCATGTTCAATCCGTACGCACTCTCTTTCAAATTTTTAAATAATCGTCTATGTATAAGTTAAACAGACATAGCGAAGCCACACATCCCTGTCTCACACCTTTTTTATGTTAAACCAGTCCGTGTAAGCTCTGTTTATCTTAACACAAACAGTGGAATTCTTGTAAAGTAATTTCAGTGCTCGTATTAAACTACCGCTTACCCCATAGTCAAGCATTTTTCGACTATACCTTGTAATGAAAAGACCTGATCCAAACATATCCTTCCTCTTCTAAATCCTGCTTGCACATCCCATATCATCTCAGTTTTATTCGTCACTCTTTTAATCAATATCTTTGCATACAGTTTGCCGACTATGCTGAGTTAACTAATACCTTAGTAGTTCTTTCAGTTCCGCTGCGAACCTTTTCCTTTGTAAAGCGGCACGATAACGGCCTTGCACTAGTCGTCTGGAACGCTACCACTCCTCCAACTAAGGTTAAAAAGGCGGACTTATTACCACGCTTTGTCCTGCCTTCAGCATTTCAACCGCTATCCTTTCGTACCCAGCAGCTTTACCCAATTTTATACTGTTCAACACTTCCACAATTTCTATCGTGTAATTTTACTTTCATTGCAACTTTCACTCATGTCTCCGAATGGGGCTTGTGCTTGTGTATCCTCTTTCTCAAATAAACTTTCGAAGTATTCTTCTATCTCTTTAAAACGCATTTCTCTCCTTTTACCATACTATCATCTTGGTTTCTGATTTTTTCCAGTTGCGAGGTAGTATTTTTACCTCTGGCTGTTCTCATGGACTTTCAGAAGAGTTTAATATTATTATGGAAATCGTCAGATACCCTTCTATCAAATTCATCTTTATAACTCTCCTTCTTTCTTGCCACAACCTCTTTTGCCACACCTTTTAACCTTTCATACTCATTCTTTGCCTCTTATTTACATACAAAAATATTACTTTTGTTGAATTGTAAAAAAATTCTAACGTCACATAATATAACGAAATTGTTTTTCTTGTGTAGTCCCTTATAACTACTAACCTAAATTTTTTCTGTTAATAGGTATGGTTCCAAAACCGGCGTGCAAAATTTCGGCGAAATGAGAGAAGTCTTAATGTTCATCAAGCCTCTTCTGCAAAACTTGCCTCCAACTCACTGGTACCAATCAAATCAGATTTATCGGAAAAAAGTGCGTTTCCTTATCAAGATACATCTATACCATCTACAGCTCACACACACTCAGATTTACAGTACGTGATGCCATGGAAGTGTTCATTTACTCAGTACAACCAACACGATATTTATAACAACAATTTTAATAGTTTACCTAGACAAACTTGTAGTTTTTTTTCTAATTCACATTTTAATTATAATGGTTTATCTTCAAATTCATTATGCAACACATTAAATATGTCTACACTTAGATATAGGCCTTAGGATATTAATTTATAAAATTTTAATTAAAATAATAGCACATAGTAATTTTACTTGGATAGTTTACGATCAATAAAAATCCATTTATGATACGAATATTTAAATTTTTTTAATAGTGAACCACCAATGAGATGCCCGAGTACTTAATTGATTGTAATATTTATATTGCCAATATGGGTCTTAAAAAAAACTGAACGTTAGAAGAAGTAAAACTATACTAGCTCTTTATAGGCTTCCAGAAACATATCCGGTTCAAATCTTATAGCTGCTTTCAAAGCGATGTTTGGTACCCCGTCTGATCCAGCAGCCTAATTGTTCACAGCTACGCGACAAGCCTCTAGCTAATCTTCCGTTATAGGTGGAATTAATTCTGTGTTAGCTCCTTTTAGTGATCTAATTCTGGTTTCTTGGGAAACAGTTCTGTCACTATTCTCTCCGGAAGTACAGGGCATGTCGGTGATGGCTGTGGCCATGGACGTATTAACACAGATGGACACAGCACGCCTATACCTTCATCGCACATTGTTTTGAAAGCTTGGAGTTTGTAGGCAGTCAGGTTGAGAGGAAGAGTGTTGGAAAACGATAGACTGTGATTATTCTGGAGGCGCACTGCGTACGTAATTAAATTATCGAAATGTTTTATAATTTTTAGTTTGATAATTTTATTGTTCTTTATAGGTTACTCAAATGGTAATGGAGAAAGATAATATGATGTAATAAAACAAAATTTTATAATAAGGTTACTTTATTAATTTTGTAGATACAGTGAGTGAAACAGAATTGCGATTTCTAAATACAGGTCCTCAATGTGACAAACGAAATAGATGATTTTTGTCTGATCAGCTACCCAGGCCTGCGCCTAGCACTTTTGGCGCCCTTGTGCAAATTTAAAATAACGCCCCAAATTTGTATTACCTTCATAAGTGAATACAGATACGGATTAAGTTAGGTATTATTATCCACTATTGAAAAATAATTTTAAAAAGTATTTTCATAAATTTATTTTCATTTTATATTTTACAAGTACAAGCCATAAAAGCATTTTCTCATTGAGGTACATAACATAATTATAAACTTATAAAAAACAGAAATATATTTTAACAGTATTACAACTCAAAAATTTTGTATTTTAATTTCAAATGTAATATTACAGGATGAATCTGATCGACAAATAAAAACAAAACAATGTATTATTTTAATAATGCAACATGTCACCTTTTAAAGGTTAATTTTCATGTATTAGGTAGGTATTATACTTTTAACTATACCTATCCAAAGAGTTGATCACCCCTCATGTTATACAATGTGTCCATAAAGTCCTGCACATAACATATTTGAGAATTTTTATGGATTATATTCAATGGACACTCACAATTAAACACTAAGTACAGAATTTGAATGGATTGTTTGTTATTTTTTGTTTTTTTTATAATTAATTGCAATTGAATTTCTGCAGTCTTAATGAATTCAATGTACTTTAGGACATTTCTGAATAAAAAAAAATTAACAGTAAAAACCACTGAATGTAATAAATTGAATGAATTATACTTACTCCTTTTTCCATAACTTTTTTGCGGCCATCATGAGTTCAGCAGAACTACCACCATTGTCTTCAGTGATGAGTGTTTCAACTAACTCAGTTTCGGATGCTGACTTAGTAGTACTGGAGTGAGAATTTCTCGGCTTCACATTATAATGTAAACAAATGAGTCCATCTGTGTTAATACGTCCATGGCTGTGGCTGACTATATGTCCTATATGGTCTGCCCCAAGGATCATTTTTCACCTCCTCGAGAAGCTCATCCCAGCACTGTTTGTCTAATACGTCCCCGCATTTTCATAGTTCTTCATTAGGTACTGTTGGTGTTAGATTAGGACGTTGGGTTAGGTTAGGCTAATAATAATTGGTATTGAGGCAGTAAAAGTAAAAAAATTAGTCTAGCCTAACCTTACACCAACATTACCTGGTGAAGAACGAACCTAATTTTTTTTAGGAGTCCAAAGCCATGCGCCTCCTTAATATTACTTGGGACAATACTAGTGGTAAAGAACGATAGAAAAAAAATTTTGAGCTCTTTCGAGTTGGAGCCGTGATTCGACAAATTTACCTGGTTTATTGCAAATATCTCGGATTCTATTGTAAATATGCCAAAAATGATATGACCAATTTTAATATCTACATTTTTTGTTTGAGATTTTTTTCCGTATCCTTTTACGGTTTTGAGATATGTATTTTCAAAAAAGTTTCTTAAGGGTTGGTTTTTTTTAGGGGTCCAAAGACTTCCCCCTCTTTAATATTGCATAAAATATCGTTCGTTATTGATAAAAAACATTCCATGAAAATTTGGAGCCATTTTTCGCAAAAGCCGCGATTGTAAATATTTACCCCCAATTTTTATTACTCTTTTTATGGAGTACCCACTTCAAAACATTTTTTATTTTATGGTGAAAAATCAAGTATGAAAAGGAAGGGAAATGAGTATGATGACATGTGCAGTAAAGTTAGCCAATGAAAATGCTAATTTAGAAGCTGAAAAAATTTGATTTGCTGATGCAGAAAATAAAACCAAAATTAAACTGATGGAGAGGAAATACAATTTAGAATATGAAATAATGAAACAGGAGTCAGGAGCATGATTAAAAAATTTGGAACTAGAGGCAGATGGAATCATTCAACGAAACAAATTAAAAAAAGAAATACTATTATTGGAGAAGCATGTTTTATTGCAGAAATTAAAAAATGTTAAAACAGAATAATTATTAATAATGATATAATATAATAAAATAATACATAAACTGAGTTTTTAGTTGTACACGTCTAATTATTTATAGTTCATTAAAATAATCTAATAACTGATGTCTCACAGTGTAATTAATATTGGGTATGTTGTGCAAATGCACATATGGTCTAATATTTACAATGCCCACAAAGTTAACTGCTGCTTCTTCTTCTTCATTGTTTGGAGGATCTGTCTCATTTAAGAATTTTGCAATATTCTCCAAAACTGCTGTGGCAATCACAACAGCCTCAACCTTTTTCCTTTTTAATCTAATTCCAAAAGCAAGTATTGGAAACCTTCTTTTCCACTGTCCAAATTTTCTTTCTATGCAATTCCTGGTTCTGATTTGTGATTCATTAACAAGTTCTTCTTGCCTTGTCACAGGATTAGCAAGGGGTGTTATCAGGTAATTTTTAAGAGCATATCACCAACTAGAGTGTATTCCTCAAAGTCTCCTCGTTCAAATCTAGCTCTAATGTTTGAATCGGCAAATATTTGTGAGTCATGGGTTGAACCAGGCCAACGGCACACTACATCCTGAAATATGCATTTCGAATCACATATGGCTTGAACTTTAAATGAAAAGAATCCTTTTCTATTTCTGAATACTTCTGCATTATTTCCTCCAGGTGATATAATTTTGACATGTGTGCAGTCAATAGCTCCAATACATTTGGGAAATCGTGCCACACTAAAAAACTTTTGGGAGGTATTTCTAAGTTCAGGCTGTTTTAGGCATTCGAATAAACTGATGATAAAGCCCTGCAATAGCTCTGGTTACCTTCCAAACAATACGACTTGCTGTTCCTTTTTCTATACCGATAAAATCCCCCACTGTATGGAGAAAATTTCCAGTTGCAAAATACCTTAAGGTTACTAGCACCATTTGTTCAGAAGTTACAGCATGATTCCTAAAAATATAACAATTATTAGGTTACAAATGATTTACCAAGGGAAATAAAGGCACTCACCAATCTGTTGGAGATGATATTTGTGCTTCAATTTGGTTTATAACAAAGCGAACACCCTGCTTAGAGAGCCGAAATCTTTGTATAAACTCTTCATCATTCCATTCTAGAAAATGATCCATTCTATCCCTGTAATTCTTCGGACGTCTTCTAGCATTTATTAAAACTTCTACTGCTTCCACAAAGTCTTCATCATCTGTTAGTTCCATAAGATTTTCACGTAGTTGCTCAGCCATAATTTTTATTTACCACAAAAATGCATTCATTAAATACGGATAAAACAAAAATCACAAAAATAGAGGTTATGTTACGCTAGAACTTGTTTTAAGCTATCAAATTAGATGGCTCAGTTGAACCTTAAAAAATGACAGTCAGTGAACCAAGTTCTGTCTTGAACTAGCTTTATACAACTGATTTTGAAATTTGAACCAGGTTTAACCTTGAGCTCTACTTGAACGAAGACTGAACAACTGGGCCTTAAAGATATTGGTGTTTATCACTCCTTTCTAAACACACTTTATATAATGTGTTAAAAAAAAACAGTGAACAAACTGAACCTAATAAAAAAAAGACAAAGTCTGTGTACCTAACATCATATAATAAAGAATTTGTAATTGTAATAAGGAATAATTTGTATTTAGTGGAACAGAAAAAATGAATTTAATGCCAGTTAAGACAAATTAGTGCTTTCATTATTATTTCAGCCCCATCCAAATATAAGAATAATATCATTTATTTTAATACTTCATCAAACGAATCCACATTTATTTGAAACTAACCCTCAATAATTTTAGTTCTATCAATGTATCACTGCGTCGCTGTGTCACCTCTTTAACATTTGCTTCTCTTCATTCTTACTTCTCTCTTATTTATAAAAACATCCTAAAGGACATCGTTGTATGTGTTCCGAGGTTAGATTGTAGTACAGTCAAGTTGTGTTTATTTTTGCGTTAGTTCCACAATCTGTAAAACTGTTGGTAAGTTTATCCTAGTTTTTCCTTAAGAGAAAGGTAAATTAATTAATTTTACAATATATTATGAAAGAAGGACGAGCCATTCTAACCTAAAATATGAGACGATGAAAATAACAATTAAAATGTCCAAAAGTAAACGACTTATAAATTTAATTAATGGAGGTACATTGGGATTCAAAGCTGGGGCATTAACAATATGTATTCATATTAGGAAACAAAACAGGAGGCTATCATGATAAAATGAACCACAAAAATTTCACGAAAAATCTATACCTAACCTTTCTAGAAACTCGGTTATTTTACTAATTGAAATCAATTATATAATTATATTTAACATTTCTTTAATAACTTCAATATTAAAAATATATCCAACAGCAATGCCTAATTAAAATCTGTATTCGCAAATATGATTTAATGTGCCTGGACTATTAGTACTTATCATGGACCATATATCCCATATATGGCATAGCATAGATGGATGTTTTCTATGTCAAATTCTACTATTAATTAATACAAAATTTGGTTATAAGTAATTATTAAGATTAAAAACTACAAAAGTGTATATAGTATGCAATCGAAATTTAACAGTATGCAATATGGTGTATAATAAGGGTTGATTTGGGGAATTGATAGTTTTTTGGGAAGTTTTAAAACTTTCTGTTGTCTACCTTGCGCTGTCACTTGTCTGCCTATCGTTCCACCTTCATCAAAAAAGTTTCCAGTGAATAGTTTGTGAAATAAGTTAATTTTAACATAAATGTTAAAAATCAAAAATAAAATTTTTTGGATGACGGTTGACATTTAATTTGTGAGTTGTGCTTTTCATCAGTTTCAACAACAAATACACATGTAAGAGTTTTCATTTTAGCCTAATATGCTACTTATTTGCATATAAGGTGTCACACCATTTTTTCAATTATTGTAAATTATGTTTATTTCTCATTAGTTATTATTATTTTTAGGAATACTGAGGAAGATGACAATTCTAGAGAATGATGTGATTCCTATGCGCAATAAATTATCTCTGGCCAAAACTAAATACAAAACTGGTGAGCAACTTAAAAGAAAATACGTATTTCACGAAGATACAATTCCTGCTAAGAAACCAGCCCTAAGCGAGATGTTAAACGGGTACAGAGGAGATCAGAGAAGCAATGGAGATGCTTCACATGACTCTCCTGTTGCAACTTTATCTAATATGGGAAATACTTGTTTCCTCAATAGTGTTCTCTATACATTACGATTTGCGCCTACATTTTTGCATAATTTACACCACCTAATTGGTGATTTATCTTTAGTCTGTTCAAAATTAAATCAGAATAAGGCGAAAACATCATCTTTAGGTAGAAATATTGGCTCTATAACTGGGCCCAGTTCACGTAGTACAAGTAGCAAGGACTTATTATCTCTGGGAAGTTCTAATGATATCATTCCAAAATCAAAAGTGCAAGTAGTTACAGAGAAGTTACATGAATTATTTATGACTATGCATAACCTTGAAATCAAAGAGTCAAATGATCCTTATCAACCTGTAGCATTGTTACAAGCTGTGAGGGAAGCTAATTCTATTTTTGAAGGCAACAATCAACAGGTAAGTAAATTAACAAATTTATAAGAACAAAATTTATCATAAGAAGTAATATCAATCTTAATGTAACTACCATTTTTACTTTTTACATATCCATTAGTTAGTACAATTAAAGGTAATTACCAATAAATAGGTTCTATAAATAAACTAAAAACTTGGTAATCCAAAGTACTAAAGTGACAAGATTTTTTTTATTTAACTATGGCTCCTTGTAATAATTCTCAATTAATTGTTTGAGGAACTAAGTAGTTTAAAAATTTTAATATCATTAAAAGAATAAATTCAGTATCTTATTAATATCTAATTTGTAGATATTTGTAGAATTTTAAAAAATATATTTTTCCAAACTAGTTTTACTTTATAAAGATAAAAAAAATATTAAAAACAAACATTATAAATCAATGTGAATTTGAAAAGAGAAAGTAAATGTATTTAATAATAAGTCATAATTTTAATTTCCCAGAGTATTTTAAATGTCTTCATATTAGTTAAAGAGACATACAATTTGCTAAACCTATTCGTCTTACATTTTTACTGTTACGTCCATAACTAAAGGTGACCTGTGCGAATACTTTGCACTGATAGCGGTCAGTTACGTAATAAAATAAAAATAAATACATGTAAATATTTAATAATTTTAAATATTTTAATATACAAAATAGTAACGAAACCAGTCTTATATTAACATTATTATACTAGATGCTACCTGTGGCTTAGTCTGCATAAGATTAGTACTTCGTGTAGCTCATTTTCTTCTTCAAGGAATTCATCCATCTATCTTTATACTAAAATTTAATATTCATTTGTATGCTTACATAACTCGTGCTACTCACTTGTTTATAACTTCACACTTATGTATTAATGATGTCTTTATCCCATTTATATAGTAAATAACTAAAATGTATTTTTTTCAAAATAACATAATACACACTTGACACTAACAAAAAAACTTAAAACTGACAGGTGCCAATTTAATTTAGTTTATAGCCCATTTAAAATTGACTAATGCCATTTAGAAAGAACCCCACACAAATCAAATGGGAAATGGATCCCAGTCAAATTGGCTGAAAATGGACAGTTTTTCAGTATCGAAGGTCGAAAGTTTACTAGTACATATTTCTCACGGGATCATAAATGAATTTGCATTTCTTACTTTGGTTCTCCGATAAGAGATTGGCCTTGATCTCTAGGGCAATTTATTTATTTGCTTATAAATATAAAATTCACTCAGATTTCTACCTTTATTTTTATTTTAATTGTAGGACAAAATCATAAGATAAAACTATAAAAACTAACCCCACATTAATATGTTCTCGTATAAACCCAACAATAATTTTAGGAGTAATTGACAGAAGCTATATAATAGTGACAAAATTAGTGACACCTTGTTGATTAGATTTATCAGCATCCTTATACAACTAATATTTTGTGTTCATTGTCTTGCATTATTTTGGATAAAATGGCTTTTAGAAACGTTCTTATTTGTCATGTGTGTGATTGGCGATTTACCCCTAGACTCATGATTAGAATAGACGGAGAAGAATAAATGTGAAATCACCATACGTAGATGGGAGAGATTGGATAGACCACCTCTTGATGTTAGGCCTAATACAAAAATATGTACTAACTGTAATCAATCAATTAGGAATGGAATAATAGTAAAGGAACAGGATCCAGCTTGTTCGAGGATGAAAGTGTTAATGCAAACTAGAAATAGTACTTGTCTGATTTGAGAGGCTATTGATTATTTAAATAGATTTTCAGTGGAATGTAAAGCAGAAGTTTTCATAATTGCAAACATTTTTTATTACTGAAAACATTGTATATTACTGAAAATGTGAAGTCATGTCAACATTATTTAGATGACCGAGGTTGTATTTTAAAACCCTTCATCAACGAGTTACGTTGGATTAACAGACCATACCTTATCAGGGGACCTCAACTCTACAATTTCTTGCAAGGACTTCGTACTGTGGCCAAGAGTCTAGCAAGATTCGATGATGAGAATAGTTTTTCTTATAAGAAGTTCAAAAGTTTTTTCCCTGTGACCAAACAACAGTTTCAGGATCTGCTTGCTTATAGTGATTTAGTACCTTGTCAAAACGGTTCGAGAGATATTAATAAAAAAGATCTGTTACTGTTTCTATGTAAACTATGTCAGTGCCTTTTGGACGATTTTCTCTCTGGGATGTTAAAATATGCAATATAACCAGAAATATTTATATTGAAAGACACGTAACAGAATTTGCCAACAATCTATATAATCCAGAGCCAAATATTCCCAGAGTGACCGTGGCCATTGACGGAACCAATGGCTCTATTCCAAAAAGTAGCAATTTTAGAGCTCTCCGATATTTCTACTGTACTCATTAAAGTGGACACTTGTTAAAACCTCTAGTAGTCGCTCCGGATGGATACATACTTGCAATTCGAGGGACGTACTTCTCAGATGCAACAGATCTGCAACTTTCGACCTTTGATACCGAAAAAACTGTTTATTTTTAGGTCTTGTGCCCATGGAGACTTTTAATCCAAAATATATAAACTACAACATATCCAATTCGACTGGAATCCATTTCCCATTTGTTTTATGCGGGGTTCCTTGTGTAGCTAATTTAATTTTAATTAATGTCATTTTGATTTTGATTGCTGCCAACATCCATACATACATACTCACAAACTTTCGCGTTTATAATAGTAGTAGGATATGTTACAATATCAAGAAATAACAAAATAAAAATGATCCTTTTTTCCAGGATGCTCATGAACTCCTTGTTTATTTACTTGATAACATCCGTGAGACCTGTGATGTATTAACTCAACAGGTTCAACAAAATCCTGAACTACTTAATGAAACTGAAACCCTACCTACTGTAAATAGTAGCAAAATATGGAATGTTAGAAACTCTTGGAAAAAGAGCCTTAAAAAGAAAGACAAAACTACAAAGGAAGCAATATCAGAAGAACAGGTATAGTAATATTTTGTTACTAGTTAACATAGCAGTATTTGGATTACATTTTTTTATAAAAATGCCACTATAGGTATTAATATTTAGAGTAATTTTTTCATTCAATTGTATTTTTTAATTTTGGTTTAAAAATTAGTAACATACATATTTAATAAAAAAATTACACAGAGAATTACATATCAAAATTTAACGATCATTATGTAAACTTTAATTTCTTCATAGGGATTAAATAATTTTTAATTTAATTTTAAAACTTAACTTATTTTAAAATTTGAAATGTGTGATTACTTTAACTTAATTTATGGAATCTTATTTTATTTTTATATTAATTATTTAATACGACTTTGGTAAAGTTAAAGCAGTGGTAATAAACAGAACTCAATTATGAGTAAGTATTGTGTATGTTAAAGATGTCTACCATTACATTTTCACAGATCATAATGGTTAGATATGGAATAGCGTTATTCCTGCAAATATCTATTTTATTAAGCCAAATATCTATATTTATAGATTATGGTGGTATAATACCAAAGTAAAAGGTGTTTTGCCAGAAAAACGCTAAAAATGTGTGGGGTTAAAGGAAAATTTAAAGGGGTTTAAGCTAGATCGTTTTTTCTAGAGTGCTAAATTACTAATGAAAGGCACACTTGCACAGTCCCCACTCCACATTAAACAGAAATGCATTTCGAGTTCCTATTTAAACCAAATTGATTATCGATGTCGTATCCTAAATTTTTTGTAAGGGTATATTTATTTGTAACCGAATATTTATTTTTTAAAAAATGTACTGGAATTGAATTTAAATAAAAATAAATGAATATTTTTGAGATTTTTAAGAGCTGTAGATTGAGATAAGTACAAAATAAATGTGTTTTATCGGTATAAAAGATGGCTCTTTCTTTCTACGATACTGTTATTCTTGAGGTTATTCAATTCAAATATTCCATCTGCTTTAATCTTACATCATAACTTTCCATATCACTATTATCGTTTTTTTTTGCCACTTAATACCTAATTTAAGGAGAACTTGATTTCCACCCTCAAAACCTACTTATGCATCGTGTTTTATTTGTAAAACTGCCCTTAAAGTCGACTGTAGCTTGGGTATTATACAGTGTGTATATAAAGTAACGTAACTTACTAATATTTCGATTTCTGTTGGATTTACAAAAAAAATATTGAATAAAAGTTTTTCAAATAATTCAGGTAATCTGCATAGGTCAATTAGAAGTATACAGGGTGCACCGTTACTATAAAATAACTTATTAACATCATTTTTTAAGTAGTACACCCTGTACACATATATTTTCAGTTTTTCATAATCTGTTAAATTACAAATACAACCGTCATAAAGTTATGCATAGCCCCATTCATCTGTTTTCCTGCCAACAACCTTCGCTTAAGTTGAACCCAAGTATACAATTTCATTTACTTGTTTCACTCTTTTTCCTTCAATCAGCCCTCGCAGTTTATCATGCTTTTTTCTGTGTCAAAAACTTACTTTGTATTTGTATAAGTTGAATAGCCATGGCGAAGCCACACGTCCCTGTCTAACTCCTTTTTTGATGTCAAACCAGTATGTGTGAGCTTCGTTTATCCTGGTAAAAGCAGTGGAATCATCGTAAAGTGATTTCAGCCCTCTTATCAAACTACCTCCAACCCCATACATAAATAATTTCTTAAATTCTTTGTCACTGTTCCTTCCGCCTTCCGCCGAAAAAGAAATACAAGGTTGCTTACATGTCTCTACTCTTTAAATCTCATCGCAAACACCTTTATCAATATTCCTACCACACCACATTAGTAGACCATACATAAACCAAATGTTATACAGGGTGTTTTAAAAAAAGATGACATTGTCTTTAGGATAGGTAGAAAACTGAAAAATAATTGGGGTTTGCTTGGTAAAAAATGTTCGTAACGCCATCCATATTTAAGATAAAGGGCGTTGAAGACAAAAAATGTATACACATTTATTACAATATTGCCGAAACTACTGGAAACATTGTAATTAAATTTTATATTCCCATAAATTTGTTTTTATATCTGACTCTCATAGAGGGCGCTATTTACACGGTTCGTACCAAGTAGTATTGAACATAACTTTTTTAAGGCTAGATTTATTAATCAAAATTTCAAGTGAGCTTAAACATCATTTAATTTTACACCATAAAGGTACTCTTGGTAAAACCCGATACTGCGTACCGTTTTCGGAATATTTTGATTTCAAAATTATTAAGTAATAACTGATGCTGGTATAAAGTATTGATAGAGTTATTAATTATTATTATTAATTTGTATGCATTATGTTAATTAAAAATTTTGAGGCCTCATCGATAAAACGGATATATGTTAAAAAGTTGGGATTGAGGGCTGTCCTCTCTTGTAATGTTTGACAAAAATCCATTCTAATCGGTGTATCTTGATTTTCTCTAAGTTTGCCATGAAAAACTGACATTTATTGATAGTTATGACGATAAGTCAACATTAATTAGACTTTTGGAACCTTGTTATTTGTAAATTTATTTTAATTTTCTTGCTGTGATTTTTTGTTTAATTAATAACTTTATCATTACTTTATACCAGCATCGGTTATTACTTCATAATTTTAAAACAAAATATTCCAAAAACGGTACACATTATAGAGTTTTACCAAGAGTACCTTTTTGGTCCAAAATTGAATAATCTAAGTTCACTTGAAATTTTGGTTAATAAATCTAACCTTAAAAATGTTATGTTCAATACTACTTGGTACGAACCGTGTAAAGAGACGGGGTCACCTTTTTTTGAAACACCCTGTATATTTTCTATTTACAAATCCTAATTTTGCCCCTTTTTAAGCATCTATATTTTTAATTTTTGCTTCAATACCCAAATCAACTTCATAACATTTAATTGGATAAAATTTTTCCAACTGTGTTCTAAATTTATGTACAAACATAAATTTAATTAAAAAATCCTTTCCCTACCTATTTAAGTATATTCGTATACAAAATAATGATTATCCATATGTAGATATTTTCTTAGAGTTCTGGAACTCTAATTACTTATTTGTATGACAAAGTAACCTTGTCGTACTCAGCTTAGTTGTTTATTTTTTTGTAATTTAATGAAAATAATGTTTATATAATAATTAGGTAAATGGAAGTTATACGACAGATGGTGAAGATTCAACTTCCATAGATAGTAGCAATGGCTCGACAAAAAGAAAACTCGGTTACAATTTCGTTGCTGAAGATTTCGAAGGCATAACTTTGCGGCGTACGAAATGCCTCGAGTGTGAAAGTGTAACAGAACGCAAAGAACCATTCTATGATATACCGGTACCTATTTCTCTGAAGGACGACGATTTAGAGGATATGAACGCAAGTGATATATTTCGACGGGCGTGCGTTACTACCGAGAAACTTTGCGACTCGAATAAATATTTGTGTGAAAAATGTGAGCGATACAACGAGGCTAGTAGGGAAGTACTTTTCGAGAAGTTGCCAAATATTATGGTGTTGCAATTGAAGAGGTTCACCACTTCGACATCAGGCGTGCAGAAAGTTAATACTTATTTACCGACGCCCTTAGCTCTAGAGTGTTTTTGTGAGAGTTGTTGTAAAGTAAGCATAACAAATATTAATTATGTTCTTAAAGGAAGCCACTGTTTGAGATTGGTAATGTGCACGTTGTACAACAAATGACATATCTTTCATAATGTCATGTGTGTTTTGTTAATGATTTTGGTTTTCTGAGCTTTTTTGAGTGTAGAGTGAGCTATTTGGCAATTATTTAGGTTTTAAGGGCTATTGGTAATTTTTAACTACTAAAAATTAATATTTAAGTGTTTAATGTTAACTGTAGCCGAGGTCACTTTTTAAAAGATTAAAGAATCTCAAACTATGACGTTACTTTTTTTGTCCATTTTTAAGCTGAAACGTCACGTGCACGTTACCCATTGAATGATGGATGAAATTTAGTTAACGGTATTTTAATTTTTGTTGTAATTTTACATCAAAATAATTATCATTGTTTTCTCTTAGATCATTTGTTTATGATAAACAAATTATATGTACTCGTATAATGGGTAACTTGCAAAAGACGTTACAACTTAACATTGGTAGAAACCGTGACATGCATATGACGTCATTGCTTGGTATTCTATCCATTAAAAAATGGCCCTACCACCTAATTATACTTTTTAACACTTGTTTTTATGGGATTTGGTTGTATTTGCATTATTTATTAAGTTTATCAACACCACGTCACCACAATATGTCAAAAATTGGCTACATGCTGTATGTCACCCATTGATATACTCATTATTAGGTAGACGTTACCAAACTAAAAGTAATGTGTGTAAAAATGTTTCAGGTGGAAGAAAACCAATCTCGTATTCATCAGTATAAGCTCTGTTGTGTAATAATGCACTTGGGTGGTACGATGGCATCGGGACATTATATAGCTTACGTGAAGGCTTCCGATCATTTGGAAGATTACACTGATTGCACGCGAGATTTGCCAAAAGGTAGTTTATCAGCAAGCAGTAGCGAAAAATCGCTGAACATCCTGAAGTTCCTGAAACCTCGATCGTTGGGAAGCTCATTAATAGAAGGGAGAAACGGCTTATCCTCCAGGAGCGTCAATTCAATAAGAATGTGTAAAAGTATGGATTGTTGTGGGGTTAGTACATTAAGTTTTTTTCTCATGCATAAAAATATATTTTGTCTAATAATTTTACCAATTCTTGTTCCATTTAATGAAAACTATCAGTTTATATTATCAGGATATTGTGTAATTTCAGTAAAAATGTGTTCATTATGTAAAATCATTATTACTTAGTAAAAAAATGCGCATGGAGTAATTTTAGGGAATAGTAGTAAAAACATTTGTTATCTCTCAACTTTTACTCTCTTAATTATTAACATCTTATGTCGTAACTGTCCAGAAAAGTCTACGAAGAGGTAAGAGCTTATCCTTTGCAATAACAGTCAGTGTGTGATAAACATGTTAAAATTTCAAAAATATCACAAAAATAGAAATTTTATCACAGCATTGAATAAACATTAACCAAAAATTATTTCTGAAAAATTGAAATAAAATGAAAACCATGAAAACAGCTATTTTGTAAAATTAAAAATACTCATAAACAAGAGAATTATTTATCACAATAACTCTTCTGCAAATCTTTTGTAGAAGTTCTTTAGTGAGTTGAATGAATTAATGGAGAACGATTGTACATCACAATCACTTTTGTGACCACCATCCGATAACTCTTTGAGTTTTCATCAGAGTCCCCTGTCTTATCTGTTAAAATATCACGCTATCCCTGGTCTTCTTTCTTATCTAGTATATGTTCTTTTTTGGCCAATTTAGTTTCTCAGCAAAAAAATCCATACAAATAAACTAAATTTTAACCCGTACATTATTACCCGCAAAAAATTCCGCGCGTACTTTGTAATCGTCGAGCAGAGCTGTTCGACAATTGTTTTGTATTAGTTCCAATCCCACTCCGTCGAATTTAGCCACTTGGATACCATTCAATAGAAATTTATTTCTAGCTTCGGAGCTTAGGTTTTTACTCCTTTCATTTCATTAATTTGTTCCGTCAATTTTCTTCTTGGTCAGCCTCTTTGTTTTTTGTAATTATTGTTATGCCTATGGGCTCTTTAATAAGTGGTTCACACTCAAAAATAACAAAAAATAATTTTTTATGTAATAATCACTAATTACAATTCACAAGGCTTACTAGTTACTGTCTACAATCTAATTAAATCTCCTACTTATGAGCACCATTCACTAATAACCTTCACTGAACTGAACTAACTAATTAAGTTGCAAGCCTGTATGCGTTCTTATATATTGCAATAAAGCATTCCCTAAAATTCCAGAAAACACGTACGCGAAGCTTCCATACAATTCTAGACAGGTCCGGCCTTTAGGATGTTGGTAGTATATTCGTAACATTATGTTAGGTTCCATTCTAACTATGCATGCAAACCATCTGTTTGTTTCTCTTTTATTTTTTCCAATATTGGATCTTGTTTGGTTAGTTTCCTAACATCTTTATTTTTTATTCCCTCCCTATTTGTTTTTCTTTAACTGGGTTGTTTTATTTTCAATACATTTTTGTGGGTCTTTTCATAATTTTTTTTTTCATAATTTTCCAACTGTAGCATGCGTGTTCTTGTTAATATCGCTATCACGTTATGTATTTTTATTTTTACCTCGTATGTCGATATTTTTTTGACTCAGTATTGTTTTGTTTAAGTAAAAGAAAGAATTTTTAAATTTATCCACTCGAAGTGACCACCTATGGACCGGTTTTGGGGTGTTGCCCCTCATCATCATAGGGTAGGTCCTGGCAAACTCACGTTTGCCCTTCTAAGAGAAAATAAATAATCCTCACCTTTATCAGGTACATATGAAGAACCGAACGCAGAGCGCTAGTCACGATTTCTATACCTTTTAACAAGCTCCACCCGGAATAGCTTCTGAAAGAAGTATTAAAATATAAATATGAAAAACTATAATATTATTTTTGTCAGTGAATAAGCATGAAAATGTATAAATCTGATTTTTAAAAACCAACTAATTTCGCCGCATGTTGTTGATTTGTCTCTTCGAAGGGCAAACGTGAGTTTGCCATGAGGGGCTGCAACAACCCGAAACTGGTCTATTGGTGGTCCTTCGAATAGATAAATTAAATAATTTTTGCTTTTACTTAACAAGCATCTGCATTGTACTCTAAAAAAAAAGAGCTAGCCTTATAGTAGTCGCATATGATGTGTAACATTTGACATATCACCATAGTAATAAGCAATTTTAAAATTATTTTTAATGAAAATTGTATTTTATTTAATTGACACTGACAGTGATATATATCAACCTCAAAATGACCAAATGATGGCCAACTCTAACCGCCCGCTCATTCGTCAAATCAAATGTTACTGTTATACATTTCATGAAATGACCCCCACAAATTCGCGAGTAAGCGAGAGGAAAGATGTTACACATACAAGAAAGCGAGAGCAAAGAGTTACACATCGAAAAGAGACTATGCATGATTATCTATCAGATATAATTTAATGTATTTGTTGCAGGTGTAAATTTGTTAATTAATTTGTTGTATTTTATTAGGTGAAAGTGAACAAAAATGTAGTGGAAAACGTTATAAACAGTTTTTCGAGAAAAATTGGTCAGGACTATAAGTGGCACCCGAGTAGTTCTTCAAGATCCCCATCGTCAGAGGAAATGTGGCTAGAATGCGATGATGAAAACGTGCGAGGAATCACCAGTCAAGAATTCGTTGACGAATTGGCTTACAAGCCGAACTCAACGTCGACGCCCTATCTGCTCTTCTACGCCAAAATCACAGACCAACATAGCGAATAATAATGGTATGATAGTGTAGGATCTGCAACAGTTACAAGTGGACATAGTACAAAACTCATTACTATCTTATGGCTCGCATATCTCTATTTGCGATCCAGTTTATAATTTCAATGTATTCAGACAACTTGGTTTTGCGAATTTGAATCTAGTTAATTAGCTTTTCTTTAAATATTTACCCTACCCAATTGGTAGCTTGAAAGTTAGTTTTTTTTCATGTTTTATATGCGGGATCAGCTTTAACTTACTAACTACATTTTACTTTTCTCTGATAAGAAATTAAAATGACTATATTTAATTTCGTAATCAGAACAAAAACTTTTTTAAAAGTACGTTACGTCAATGAATATTAAATAATGCCTTTTTGACAATAAATTTACTTCTGTTTACTTTTTGGCTGTAAAATGACAAAAATGTATTTTAAATCTGAAAAAACTTTAATGATTAAGTACAGAATAAAATGCAACATATAAATTAAATTCTTAACGGGCATAATAATCTACATTAACCTTTATTTGTAATACAAACAATTAAGTTAAAATGTGGAAAAGTATCTACTTTATAAATTTGAAATAAAAAACAATATATTTTTACACAGAACTTTTTTTTTTAAATCTTTGAACATTGATTTACTATCGAAAAAACTGAGCATGTACTAGTTTTTCGCCTTAAATAAATTATTTTACGAGTATATTTGGTTAAGACACAGACGTTATTAAGTATTATTCAAATGCTGTTTTAAATGTAATTAATTTATTTTGTTCCTTTTTGTGGAATTTGCACTTTTACAATGAAAATTTAGTTACGATGTTTTGCTGATAAAAATTTATAGCTAGAATTTTTTTGGGACGGTTACTTTATATAAATTAATATTTAAATGTAACGAAGATTTAACCGAGATGAAATCTCGGAAGATACTTGAAAAAACTGACAAATCAAATGGGAAATGAATCCCAGTTGTTTATACATTTTGGATCAAAAGTCTCCATGGGCCGGAGACCTAAAAATAAACAGTTTTTTCGGTATCGAAGGTCGAAAGTTGCAGATCTGTTGCATCTGAGAAGTACATCCCTCGAATTGCAAGTATATATTCATCCGGAGCGACTACTAGAGCTGGTTTTACCAAGTGTCGACTTATATGAGTACAGTAGGATTGTCGGAGAGCTCTAAAATTGTTACTTTTTGGAATAGAGCCATTGGTTCCGTCGATGGCTGCGTTCACTCTGGGAATATTTGTCTCTGGATTATAAAGATTGTTGGTGAATTCTGTTACGTGTCTTTCAATATAAAGATTTCTTGTTGATAGCATCAAATCCCATATTATTAGGAACAAAACATTGCGTAAGTGATTGTCTAACCATAGCGATTGATAAGCTTGTTAACTGTACTTGCATATTTTAACATGCCAGTGAGAAAATCGTCCGAGAGGCGCTGACGTAGTTTACATAGAAACAGTAACAGATCTTTTTTATTGATATCTTTCGAACCGTTTGGACAAGGTACTCGTGTCACAATAAGTAAACAGATCCTGGTTTGGTCACAGGGAAAAAACTTTTGAACTGCTTAAAAGAAAAACTATTCCCATTATCGAATCTTGCAAGACTCTTGGCCACAGTACGAAGTCCTTGCAAGAAATTGTAGAGTTGAGGTCCCCTGATAAGGTATGGTCTGTTAATCCAACGTAACCCGTTGATAAAGGGTTTTAAAATACAACCTCGGTCATCTAAATGATGTTGACATGACTTCACATTTTCAGTAATAAAAAATGTTTGCAATTATGAAAACTTCTGCTTTACATTCCACTGACAATCTATGTAAATAATCAATAGCCTCTCAAATCAGACAAGTACTATTTCTGGTTTGCATTAACACATTCATCCTCAAACAAGCTGGATCCTGTTCCTTTACTATTAATTCATTCCTAATTGATTGATTAGCTAGTACATATTTTTGTATTAGGCATAACATCAAGAGGTGGTCTATCCAATCCCTCCCGTCTATGTATGGTGATTTCACATTTATCGGCATTTTCTTCTCCGTCTATTCTAGTCATGAGTCTAGGGGTAAATCGCCAATCACACACATGACAAATAAGAACGTTTCTAAAAGCCATTTTATCCAAAATAATGCAAGACAATCAACACAAAATATTAGTTGTATAAAGATGCTGATAAAACTAATCAACGGGGTGTCACTAATTTTGTCACTATTATATAGCTTCTGTCAACTACTCCTGAAAATTATAGTTGGCTAGTTGTTACAGTTGTCCCTTATGATTTTGTCCTACAATTGAAATAAACCTCGTAGAAATCTGAGTGAATTTTATACTTATACGCAAATAAATAAATTGCCCTAGTGATCATAGCCAATCTCTTATCGGAGCACCAAAGTAAGAGATGCGAATTCATTTTCGATCACGTGAGAGATCTGCACTAGTCGCAACTTTCGACCTTCGATACCGAAAAACTGTCCATTTTTAGGTCTCGGGCCCATGGAGGAGACTATTGATCAAACTACAACATATCCAAATTTCATCCAATTCGACTGGGATCCATTTCCCATTTGATTTGTGAGGGGTCCTTTAACCTTGTAGGTTATCGGTAGTTTAGCTCGTTACATTCTGACCCGATTCTGACGTTAATCATTTTTGGTCGTGCCTTGTTATGTATTTAAAGTGTAGAAATAAATTACTAATGAGAGGCGCGGCGTTTCCACTCCACCTTCAACAAGTGCACTTTGAGTATTGATTTAAACAGTATTGGTTACCAATGGCGAATCCTAAGTTTTTGTATCTGTTACTGTACCAGAAAATGTTTTCTATAACATATCTCCATTATCGGGTGTATTTTGCCACTAAAACCCAGTTCAATGGGAATGATTGTCCAACCTCAAAACTTGCTTGTGCATCGCGTACTTCTTGTAAAACTGCTTTTAAAGTCGACCGAAGCTTTTGTATTACAGGAAATTTATTTACAATTTTTTTGTCTGTCAGTCCTGGAAGGAAGTTTCTAAAGCGACGCCTTTCGTTAGATGTTTCTGTCTCTACTCTTTAAACTTCATCGCAAACACTGCGGAACAGTACTTTCGATATTCCTGTCGCAGTCAAGATTTGGGCCACGAAAACTTTAAATTTTGCATGTTTCTCCTCGTTTTTCTCTAATTTAATTACGTTAGCAATACCCTTTGTCGTTTCCGCAGAGCAGTTCAGAGTCTGCCCATTTTGAGTTTATATTTTGATTAAAAAAAATACAAAAGCAGCAAAAAATAACCACACTAAACGTCAACCTATACATTATAGCCTACTAGAGTTTTCGAACGTACTGCTTTGTAATCGTCAAATAGGATTTATTCGACAATCTATCGAATTTAACCACGTGAGGTGTCTTTCAATATCAATTAACTTCCACGAGGACCAAAATCGACCCTGCAAGCATCAAACGCTCTGGCAAAGGTGTCGCTTCTACTTAGTTTGTTATTCTCGGATAATATCTTCCATGAAAGCTATAAAAAAAATTTAACGGCACTGATTTAACCGTTCGAGGAATGCCGAACCTATGAAAGTAAATTCTGTCAAACAGAGTAATGCAGAAAAAATTTATGGATTAGAAATCAAGAGTCTAAAGGTTGTCGCTCATTTGCCCGTCACAACAGCACGGCCCGATGCTGTCCATCACCTGACGGCGACAACCGGCACGTGGTGTGCGGTGCAATGTACGAAGATTGTCTGTTTAGGTCTAGGAGTGGCATGTATGACATTTTATGGATTGTATTCCAACTTTAATGTGATACACCATTACCGAATCAGTTTAGTTTTCTCGCAACTTCCTCCCTTGTGTTGTACTTCTGCTGTTGGTTATGATAAGCATTGTCACTGAAATAATAAATTTTTCTTGTATTTCTAAACCCAGCAAATTAATTATTCGTCATTCATTTTCTTCTTCTTCAGCCTTTAGACGTCCACTGCTGAACATAGGCCTCCATCTTTTCCCAGGTCGATCTGTTTTGAGCGGTGGGCATCCAGTTCTTCCCGGCTAGCAGCTGTAGGTCATCCCGCCATCTCGCCTGGGGTCTACCAACACTGCATTATTTTCTTGGTCGATTTCACGTCATCTCGGGCAACATGACCTGCCCATCGCCACTTTAATCTTGCAATTCGTTCTATGACATCCGATACTTTAGTGTGTTTTCGAATTTCCGTTTTGCCTATTTTATCTCTCAGGATGATACCCAGCATCGCTCGCTCCATTGATTTCTGGCAGACTCTTAAACGGCTTATGCTGTTGACCGTGAGAGTGGTGGTCTCTAGGTCATAAGTTGCAACGGGGAGAATACACGGGGGGGGGGGGACTTTACGGTCCCTGAGAATATGGTTTAGTTTTCCAAAGGCAGCCCAAGTCAAGCCGATTCAACTTGTGATTTCCGCTGTTTGGTTGTCCCTGCCCAATTTAATATTATGGCCCAGATAGATATACTGCTCCACGGTTTCCAAGTTTTGGTTATCTAATGTTATTTGGACATTTTCATGAGAGAGGATTTTGGTCTTCCGGAAGTTCATCTGCAAGCCAACATCTTCTGAAGCTTGCTTAAGTTCGTTCATCATTTCCTCCAGTTCGTTTATATCTTGGCTCATAATTACAATGTCGTCTGAGAAACGTAAATGATTCTGGTAATTTCCCTCTATACACACACCTTTTTGTTCCCACGTGAGGTTTTTGAATATGTCCTCTAGTGCCAGGGTGAAAAGCTTTGGAGAAATCGTGTCGCCCTGCAGCATGTCTCTTTGGATGATCTAAACTCAAGTGCCGATATAGTGCAAAACAGAGACAGGTTTTGATAAGATGTTGGCCAGTTCCGGCCGGTGACGCGCTCACTTGACTAACCCATCGAGGCACGTTCCGTTCTTTGTCGGCGAGGATCGGGGACCACCATTCCATTCCGTCGGCGTTCGCTCCTTGCTGTACAAATGGGCGGTTGTCCATGTATTTGCATTGCATTAATCTCATCTGTATTTTGACGGGACGGGCTGTGCCGTGCGACAATCTTAAAGATTATCGTAACATGATTTATTAAAGAAAGAGACCTGTCAAAGGTCCCCACTTTATTCCCAACGAAGTGGATGTCAAATGCCGATTTAAACCGAATTGGTTACCACCCAACCACACCTTTACTTCTTCTTTACGATTACATATTTGCGCATACTTCTTTGTTTATTGTCAAGCAGAATTATTTGGCAACTGTCGCGTTTTTTGGCGTTTCATCCTACTCGGACTGATTTAACCGGAAGTGGTCAGTAACAATAATAATCCACATTAATTGTGTCAGGATGCAAGAATAGAAAGTAACCACATTATACACAGCGCGCCAGAGAAAACGGGCCACCCCAAAACATTTCGAAATTATCCAATTTTTTAAATTTAGCATATTTTTGTTTTAATTAATGTATAGTGTATTTATTCAATAATGCATTTAGCATGTCATATAATGTTTATAGAGGTTAAAAACAGAAAGTAAGCAGAAATTTTAAAATTTATTAATTTATTGAAAAATAACACATTCAGTTAACACAACAATAATTGAACTCGAGGAGACAAAAAATAACGGGGTTCACTCTTTAATAAGGCGTATTACCACCTCGATTCTGGATGACAATTCTCATGCGAGTGGGCATGGAACGCAACACATTATAAATGTTTGCATGTTTGAGGAAAATTGGTCCATTTCTCAATAAAGGCCAAACGGAGCTCTTCACGCTGCTGGAGCAGGTATACGGTTTCCAAATATGCTTAATAGGATTTAGATCTGGGCTTTGAACGGGCCAGTTCATTTTTGTAATACCAATCTCTTCAAGGTACTCCGTTACCATTCTTGCCGTGTGCGGTCGCGCGTTATCTTGTATTAGCAGAAAACCATTACCAACAAACCCAGCATATGGGAGCCCATAGCCTTCTAGGATCTCTGCAATATATCGTCGTGCTGTTAGCGCGCCTCTGTCAATCATGACGAGATCCGTGTGCGCCTCAAAAGAAATACCTGCCCAAAACATTACTGAGTCACCCCCATAAGCAACCCTTGGTAACCGAGTACAGATAGCATACACATTTCTCCGACTCTTCTGTACACCTTATTTCTTCTATCTTTACCATAAAGGTACATTCTAGTCTCATCCGTAAACAATACCTTTTTCCAGTCAATTGTCCAATTCATGTGTTCACGGGCAAAATCAAGTCTGCGTCTTCTGTGAGCTGCAGTAAGCAAGGTACTTTAGCTGGACTGCAAGGTGTCAAACCACTTTTTTTAACCGTCGTCGAACAGTAGACATGCTGACTGCTGTTCTATGAGCTTGCTGAAGGCCGCTTTGGAGCATTCTAGCGGTTTGCTTTCGGTCTCGCAGTGCAGCAATCTTGAGAAAGCGATCCTCCCGAGCTGTTGTTTTTCGTTTCGCACCCGTACCGAGCCGCCGTTGGTAAGAGCCGGTTTCCAAAAACCTCTTTGTACTGTTTGTTGAACGACTAACATTCAAACGTCTCGCTATATCCTGTTAACTTGTTCCAATTGCCAGCAATGTTTCAATCTCAACAACTTTCCGATAATTTTCATCCATTGTTAAGATTTAAACTTAACTCTGTGAAGGCTACTTTATTACAAAGATACGTCTCAAACTTTAAACCACCATAATTGTTACAAAGAAAACTTTTTAAATCACTATAAACGTACATGCAGCTGTCCTCGGTGCTTGATAAGTAATTGACTGTTGTATCGTTTCCAAGGTTCCGAAAATTTGTACATCCTCTGTACAAGGTCGGTATGCCTTCTCAGTATACATACTAACCCATTTCACTTAATTAAAAAATAAGTAAAAATTGCTAATTTCACAAATTTTTGGGATGGCCCGTTTTCTCTGACGCGCAGTGTAGTTTAAACACATGAAAACTCAGAACTTTGATTGTTTGTTCTAGCCAAATATAGCAAATCTAAAGGTACTATACTGATTTTCGATTTTTTTTTAAATAGAAAAATACTTTTAAAAAGAAAACTTAAAAGACTTGTTAACATAATTTGGTTAATAAAATTAAGGGTTTAAATCGACATTACCGATATTTAAATTGTTTACTACCATAAATGTATTTTTAATGGAAACTTACTTCGAGAAGTTCACGATGAAAAGCTAAATTAATGTATTAATATTAACTGTGTACCGTAACGAACCATTTTAATTTTGAACTATGTCCTCTTGCGTCCATTGTGCGATCAAGGTACATTGTTTAACATTTTTTTAGTTAGTACAAAAATGTTACAGTGATCTAATGTGATATCACACAGAATATTTATATCGACATTTATTTTAAATGATAAAAAAAAATTAAATAAATGTACCAACATAGATAGTTGTTCAAAAAAATAAATATGTGCTTGTTTTTCTGGCGAATATATGAATAAATGAGCTTCAAATTTTCAACATTAGGCCAGTCTATAGAGGAATAATACGTCATGACGAAATACGGTCATATAATATAAAATAAAAAAGTCTATTCGACAACGTACTATCTTTTAGTTTATTAAAAAAAATCATATTCCGGTTTATGTAGAGACCGATAAATAAAAAAGATTAAAATATCACGGTTCACGAATTATTTTTTTATTATTGTAATAATTAAACATCAGGCAAGTGGCAATAATACGTCTATTTTTTTACGGAATCAAATTATTATTTATTATATCAGTCTTCCAACTTTAAACAGTCTTAAAGTTAAAAAAGATCTTCTAAACCCTGTCAAAAGTGCCCAAACCCCCCAGTGGTCAGGTGATTCGGGCACCCCTGTGGAAGGCGTATTGCAAAATTATCTCAATACTATCATATTGTTACGATATTTACTCCTTGGGTTCGATGATTCTAAACTCTCAGTACAATAATTAAACAATTTTTATTCTAATATTTCTACACAAAAAATTTTACTTCACAAAACACTTGGAAATTCATAACTGTATAACACTTTATAATTACTTCAAATACTTGACTTTAAACTAAACTTAAAAACCTCGATCTATGATTCCGGTAAATACCTGCAAATCAATGTTCTCGAAAAATCGACATTATTCGAAATTATTGGACTTGTTTTTGAGAATCATCTTCTTCTATTACGTATTTTTTTTCGTTGTGGTCAAAATATAACTACTAGCTGGGGTACCCGACTTCGCTCAGTTGATATGAGATTGTGTGGTAGTTGTTTTTATTCACTCATTGCTCTTTACTGATGGGAAACTCACGTTTATATACCACTACCGGTCGGTAGTCAGACCCATAAAAAAGGCTTAGAATGGACCACAATGTTCCAAAACATTTCACAACATTCAATAGTGTTATGGAAAGTTAAGAACTGCCGACCAGCGAAGACTACGCATCCATCTCAACCGCTTCAATTTTTTTTTGTTCTTTTCGGTAATTCTCCAGGTTTCTGCTCCATATAATAAAGAACTTTTTATCATGGTTTCATAGATGTTAATTTTTCTTTTCTTTGTTATTTCTTTAATCCATAGTATCCCATTGAGGCATCCGATAATTCTTTTTGCTTGAATGAGCCGTGTTTCGATTTCCATTGCATCAGTACCGCTATCATCAAAGGTGACACCCAAGTATACATATTCCCGGCAGGTCAAATTCTTCTGATGGGGAAAAAGTGTTTTCTACTGTGTCCACTGACTTACATTATAGACATTCGTCCTTATCGGTCAGTTTGAATCTGTACAAGAAAGCTTGGAAAGTTCTGTGTGCCGTCAGTAATTGTGTTATGTAGAAGTCCATTTCACCATATTTTTTGTCGATCCAGGGCTTTAGGTCTGGTATTAGTGTTTTGGTCCATTCTGCAGTGCCTTCCTCTTTTTCCCATCTCTCTTGCCACTTTTCTATTGTAAGTTGTCGGTAGACGTAAGGTTAGATTTAAACTTAGCCGTATTAGATGAAGTATGTTAAAGAGAAATAGATACGCAATGATTTTTAAATAAAACAATTGTGCGGTAAAAAAATGCAAAACGTCCCTTTTCTGAAAACTTTGGGCACTCTTTTTAAAAAAGTTATATTACTACAGTAACGCTATCTTAATTTAATACACTTTTAGGAACATTTTTTAACACGGAGATTGTTCTTCATATGTCTACCCTCCATAGTCTTACCCTTATTAACATTTTATATTGTCACTGCCTGCGAAGATCAAAGGGAGACAATATGTAGGCTTATTCTTATTTGTAACCACCAAGCAGGTTCTTCGCTAATCGTGTTTTGTAATACCAATCCATAGAATTTAGTCACGTGATGTGCCTTTTAAAAATAATTCTATTTTAAGCACTATTTCCAAATTATCAGTAAGAATCTGGAAATTATAAGAAATTTAAAGTTACCTTGAAAAACTTACCATTTTAAACATGAAACTATTCTTTTTTCTGAAAAGAACAGTTTTTAGGAATAATACACAAATTAAAAGTTGAACGCGAAACAAGTAGCTTTTAAATATAAGCAAAATCCTTTGAATATAAAAGATCAGGAAGGAGCATAGTCTCAGATAAGTTTTGATCGGAATGGAGGGTGCATACGGCCGACTACTGCTTCCGTTTTGACACGAGGCGTAGAGCTTAAAATTATAATAAAAAGAACAAATAATACATAAATGTTAAAAAAGTAATACATGTTAGTTAACAATTCTGCAATTAATAGAAAATTATTGTCTAATGTATAATTAGGAAACTTCAATTCTAAAATTATTAATTTAGTAATACTACAATTTCGCGTTTTTTTTGCACGCTATAAAAGCTAATCAAAGTTTTTTTACGTAACTTATATATTTATATTATTTTTTATTATTTATTAATCCGGTTTATAGCGTCTTTCGCCTTCCGATTCCCAGTTGCCAGCCTCTTCGGTCAGTCCAATCTCCTGGGGCTAGATTTCTTTCGGACATCGCTTTCTGAATGCCCCCTATCCATGTTGGTTTTGGTCTACCTCTTTTCCTTCGTTCTGTTGGGGTCCATTTAAGCACTAGTTTGGGTAGCCTTTCATCTGTCATACGTTCAACATGGCCGTACCATATAAGTTGTCTTCTTTGGATTTCATCTATTATAGTTGTGTCGGTCTTTACAATTTGTCGAATTCGGTCATTTGTAACCCTATCGAGACGTGATATGCCAGCAGATCTTCGCCAGAAATCCATCTCCAGGGCTAGCAATCGGCGTTCTAATGTTTTATTAAGTTGCCACATTTCACAGCCATATAGAACAGTACTTTGAAAGATAGTATTATATATCATATGTTTTTTTCCCTAGATATATTTTTTGCCCACAACAGCGAGTTTAGGCATCCTATAACTTTCTTTCCTTTTAATATCCGTTGTTCTATTTCCTCCTTAGTTCGACCTTTACATGTGATTTTTGTACCCAAATAGGTGTATTCCTTACATATTCCTATTTTTACATTGTCTAGATCCAGATCTGTTGTTTCTGCCCCAATACACAAATATTTCGTCTTGCTCATATTAACCGTTAATCCCCCTTCTTCGTATTCTCTAAGAAGTCGTTTTCCCATAAACTCCAGGTCTTCTTTATCTTGGGCCGCGACGACCTGATCATCCGCGAAGTGCAGATTATACAGAGTAGTGTCATCATTTAACTGTATCCCCATTCCATGGCACGCTCGTCTCCACTTCTTGAACACTTCGTTTAAATATATTTTAAATAGTGTGGGGGATAAACTACAACCTTGTCTTAGACCCTTAGTGACGGTGAAACTTTCAGATAGATTATTTCCTAACTTAATTTTGGATGTTAATTGCTGATATAACTGTTTAATAGCTATTATTACAGTGTTATTGATCGTTGATTTCTCTAAGACTTGCCACAGTTTTGTTATCGGGACAGTATCGTACGCTTTTGTAAGGTCTACCAAAAGTAAATGGACTTCCCTATTAGTTGCCACTCTTTTCTCACTCATTTGAACAATGCTAAAAATATGGTCCATGCATGAGCGGCCGGCCCGAAACCCTGCTTGTTGTTCGATTTCGTTTGCTTCGTATTCTTGTTCTAGTAAGTTTTTTAAGATTCTCCCATATAGTCGGCTTAGGGTGCTTGTTACCGAGATACATTTGTAGTTAGAACAGTCATCCTTTCTGCCTTTTTTGTGGATTGGTGTTATCCAGGCTTCTCTCCAGCTTAACGGAATTGGTTCCCCATTTAAATATCGTGTAAAGAGTTCTTTGAGGAATAGAATTAACGTCCGTGTTCCATTTTTCAATAGCTCTGCAGGTACGTTCTCTGGTCCACTAGCTTTTTTATTCTTCATGGAGGTTACGGCTTTCTGTATCATATTTTCATTTAAATGAATGTACTGACCCTGGACTTGGTAAACTTTTGGAGAAGTAGTTAAATATTGTTCTCTGTTCTCTTTAAGTTCTTTGGAATAGTGTTCTTTCCATTTATCTATCTGAATTAGATGAATATTAGTTTTATTAACTGAATTAGTTTTTAGCGATCTGATTAGTTTCCACGCTTCGGAAGATTTAGTCCCACCAAGGTAAGAGTTGACTTCCCTACATTTTGTTTCCCATGTCTCGTTCTTGTTGCCTGGTGTCATTCGTTTAAATAATGCCTGTTCTCTCTTGTAGTTTATTTTATCATTAATATCTTTAGTAGTTAGCCATTTCTTGTACGCCGTTTGTTTTTTGTTCTTCTGACTCTCTAAGCTATTATTCCATGTGATGTTTTTGTTATGTTTGGGTGTTGTTTACTCTATTCCGAGAGCTTCTTGTGCTGCAAAGCGTAAGGCTTCTATAATATGTTCGTACAGATGATCAGTATCTAGCGTCAAATATTCCGGTTTTAGCTTCTGGTTTAGTCTGTTTTGATAGAGAGTTTTTGTACTGTATTCATGGAGCCCATTTAGATTATATTTAATGTGGTCAGCTTTGTCTTTTATGTCCGTTGTACGTTTTTTATTAGTGTTAAAGTATATTCCAATTTTTGCAGATAAAAAGTAGTGGTCTGACCCACACTCTAAGCCTCTGTATACTCTAGTGTCGAGCACGCGCCATTTAGTTTCTTGTTTTATGATAACGTAATCGATGATGGATTTAAGTGATCTTGTGTCTTGATGCCATGTGTATTTATGGATATCTTTATGCTGATAAAATCCATTTAAGATTTTAAGTTTATACTGCTCACATGTATCGATTAACCTTTGACCATTATCATTTAAAACTTCTTCACCGTATTTACCCACTATATCACTATTAGCTCTACTGCCTGTTCTGGCGTTAAGGTCGCCCAGTATTATGTTCTCCCTTTGATCTCCCTAACTCATTGAGTATATCATTTAGCTGGTCATAAAAATCATCTTTTCCATCTTGACGGGCATCATCATTGTGTCCGTATGCTGCAATTAAAGTGGTTCTATATTTATATAACAAGCAAAAAATTAAGTTCATCTGTGGACACACTATATATAAAATAAATTTTATGTTTACTTTATCCGTTCGTCGCACTTGGTATGGGTAACTATTAATTTTAATTAAAGTCGGACGTTTTACTGAAGTCCATATGTTAAATAATGTAATGGACAATACAACGGATAGTATTATTTACTCATGTTTTGTTGAACAATTGTTAATTAGGTATCTGATAGGTACACTTTTCCCCTAAAAATGTTATTTTCACATTCATAATAATGTCGGTTATGTCTTCCTTAAATAATAACCCCCCGATTCCTACCCTAACCTAACACTCTAATTGTGTGTATAAGTCTTTTAAAGTGTATGTAATAAAAAATTACCAAAAACCTATAATTTTATCCTAAGCTACGCCAATGCATACTTTGTGATTATCCTATAAATTTCATTGAAATACAATTCTTATTTATTTTTAAACATGTAATATAACAATGTTTTATCAGCAATTTATTAAGATGCCTATAATGGTTAACTGCTAAGTATTTACACCGAAGCATGCAACAAAGCAACATGTCTCACTAATTTTAACAGTTATTAAAACTTTTACCTGCTAAAATCTATTAAAAAGTCACTGTATTGCATATATTTAATACTCCTATGTTGCTATTGCCCGTAAGTGAAAGTGTTGCCCACTAAGAGAGACAGCAACTGCATTCTTCTATCTCATTTATTCATACTCGATCCGTTGTGCGCAAGCGTTGCGACTGTAGTGGGGAAGCTTATGATGCAGTTTACAGTAAATATTTTCTTGTATGCTTTATAGCTTAGCAGCAAAGCTCCATTCTCAGGCATGCGCATAGCATTTCAGGTCTAAATGACGGAGACAGATGTATATGTCTGTACCGTTGGGTTGTCATACTTTTCCAGACCACTACTAGCAATATTGGAGTATTAAATATATGCTGTATTAACACACTCACAGAGAAACATTCAAATAATCAGTCACAAGTAGAGGGTCATGGAGTCCGTTTCCGTCGCACTTTTAGCACCCGTACTTAGTAGCAATGCTCTTTCCTGTTTGTTTTCTATTCAAAGGCAAAAACACACCGAACTTAAAAGATACCAATAAAGCGGCAACAATACATTTTGACAGACAAGTCCGCCAACTGCGAATGTTTTGCGTCGCATAAAAGTTTCATTGGCGCACGAAATTTCATTTTATTATTTTCTTTGCAATTTTATCTCATTTGTAAATAAATAGTTCGTCAACAAAAACTGTCATTGATATTTGTGTATGAATTACCTTAAATAATTTATTCTAAAAAAATGTGCGTACGCCGATGGACGTTTGAATATTTCATTAGGTGGTAACACTGCTTTTAAACATACGTCATTGATGACGTGTATTGGATTTTTTGTATTTACTGTAGTGATTGCGGATTGCAAACCTCTATAGACTGCTCTGCTTTTTCCTGTTTTTGTGGGGAAATATTCTTTATAGTTGTATGTTTCTTCCTTGTTTTTTTTTCATAAAATTATGAAGCGATAGATTTTACATAAATATTCATATTATTTAAGAATAGATTGTAAGGTTTATATTTTTGTTTTAGTGTCAAAAGGGATGTGATCAGTCAAATTGGTAAAAAAATGAGTGCTGTGCACAAAAGTTGGGATATAGGGGATATATTTATTATGAATTATAAAAATTGTTTATTTAATCGTTTTCCAAATGTTGAAAAGTATTAAAAAAAAATAAAAGTAGGTATTGAAAAAATATCGATTGTAATTTCACTGAAATTCTTGATTTAATTACAACTTTTCCTATTCGAGATATACTTTGTTTAATAATTTACCAAATATTTGTATCTCTTTAAATTGGAAAATGGTGCGATGTAAAGTAGTTTCAGAAAAAAATATTAATTGTTTTAATTATCAAAGCAATACAAAGTGTAACAAGAAAATAGATATATGTATCAATTTTTATATCGTACTTTATTTTACCAGCCCATATGTACATTTTTTGCACTTAGGTTTTCTATACTGTTTATTAACATTTTTCTACGTACGTTTATGCGTTATAAAAGTTGAATATTTGTTTAAAATGTATAATTATTATCATAAATCAACACATTTATTGGTATAGTAACCACACAATTTATCTTCAAAAATAATTTAAATAGAAAGTTTTTAGGTTAAATATTATTGGCACCGTTCAATTTTGGAGTTTTTCTATTCATGAACTAACAGTGCACACACAAAAGTATATAACATTTGAAATAGCGTCCACACTATGCCGCTGTTTGTCAATTGGCAAAGACGAATCGATAGAAACGCGACCGTTGGCACGTGCCAATAAGCCAGCCGTGTGCCAATGAAAATCGCTCAAGTGTCGGTTTCCTTGAGATGAGAACGGATAGTGGGGATGTGCTTCTCGCGGCTTCAGTTGTGATTCAGACTGTCAAATTTAGAAAAACTTGAAAATCACTGCTTGCCATTTGAAAAAAGTTTCTGAAACTTCATCCAGATTTGTACTCAAGATTCAATTCGTCCATATCGTCCAATAGTAAATCCTTCATTAAGTCACGAGTTCCATATTATGCTCTACTTTAAAGTACTTTAACGTACCCAAAACCGTCATTTGCGCCGTTTTTTTTTTATTCTCGTGTGTGACAGCCGCAGCTGAAGCAATTAGTAAATCATCGTCAGTGAACATTGTGCCAACACATAAGTAGACGTATTTACAGTCGCTGGTTTTGCCAACAACAAATTGCGGCATAATGTGGACGCGCCTTAAGATGTGAAGATATGAAACATGTTAACAGATCGGGTAAAAGGATCACTTAAATGATAAAATAGAATAAATTAGTATACTATGCCTATAGACAATATATACATAAAAAATAGACCACGCTAGAAATGTAAGTGGATGCGATAGAAGAATAAAAAGAGAAAGTTGGATGAAGGGATTGCTATCCTTGTCTCGAGCGCGTACGTGCAATGTTTTAACGTTTATAGTTTTATTTGATATTTTTTTTTTATGAAAATAGTCGCAAAAAGGGTAGACCTATCGTGTGGGCCGTGGGCACTGCGACTATTAGAAGGGGAAGGGATTATAGAAAGTAAATGATTGTGGACACGCTTTTTAAAAAGTTGCAACTATTTAATACGCTTATTTCTTGCCGATTCATATGTAGGAAATGTGCATAGTTCATATGAGAAGCTAGCCGTTTTACCCGGGGTTTCTGAAAAGTTCTTGAACCTTGGTAGAAGATTTTGGAATTTCGGAGTCGGACATAATTAGGAATGTTACTATAAAAGCAAAAGATGTGTGTAAGAACCGTAGCAAGTGGAAGGAAGTGATCTCTGCCTATCCCTATGGGAAAATGGCGTGACTTTATGTATGTACTATAAAATTTAGCGACCCCGAAAACTATAAATTCGACACTAATATCGGCTGTTTTTGATAGTTATTATTTTTCATCCATTTTCCACCTCTTTCGTAGAGGTGCTGGGGTGGGTCACACCTTCAATATTCGTTGCCAGGTATTAAGCTGTTGTATGCACAAAGTTTGGTTGCTCCAGGTATTCTAGAGTTATGATGAAAAATACACACACATACATATCCTTATCCTCTTTTATCCATAGATTTATAAATATTAAGTATGTTCGAGATCGAAAAACATATATCCTTCAGAGAATGTCATACTTTTAGGTTAACAATAAAATTTATAAATACAGTACTTAGATGTGCAAACTACGTTTTCGAAATCGAGTTGATTCAGACTTACATATTAAGAACGTTTCCGTCACTTAAAATATATTTTTTTTATTACTTTTTCACACAGAACAATATTAATTTACAAGTAATAAAGCCGTAGCATAATGCGCAATAGCAGCCAAACGGAGCAATACTCTTACGCAGTTTTATCTTTTTATTCCTCTATTACTTTTCCCACCCACTTCCGTGGTCTATTCTTATATGTCCATGACTATGCCACTCCATATATTGTAAAAGTATATTTGCGATCATCATTTCCAAACAGTTTTTAATGTTGTAATCTTGAATGTACTTTGAATAATTGCTTCAATGGGTATAAATATATAAATTTTTGGGGTTTTTGTTGAAAAGCTAAGTAAGGATATTTGGAGACTGATTACAGTCCCAGTAAGTGTGGAGTTTGTATGAAATATAGTTCAATATTTTTGAATTAGTATTGTTTGACACATTGTTATTAAAATTGTTTACAAAATGTGATTAATTGTTTTTTCCTCGAGAGATATTTTTTGAAAAGAGTTGACGCTTTATTCTTTAGCTTTAATTAAAATTGTTTCACCCACAGCTGTTTAATGTAGAAACTATTAAATATTTTTGAAATTAGATGATTTACTTTCGACGTAAGAAATTTAACAATTTCGATCATCTTAAAAGTTTACCTTGCCTTTTTCCTTGATATTTTTTGTTAAATTTAAGTTTAAAACCTAAGTCTGAAATCAAGCGTTGCGCGGTTTTTTAAAAGGTTTTCAGACAAAAATAAATTGCATTGAAAATATAATTTTTTTTTAAAATGTTGGTTGTACGTTTATAAACAATGAATAAGAACTTTCTTGGTATTACTAATATTCATAATAATTATTCCCACACTTTTACAGCGCCAGATAGAGATAAGTGTTTTGTGAAATTTTTTTATCACCATCTAAATAATTTATAGGTTATGTGAATATTGTTTACATTTTAATATTATTTAATTAAAATTGTTAGCTTATGGAACAAGAAGGAATAACTTAAAATCCATTTAAATCTTAGTGCGATTTACCATTTACAAAATTTGGTATCGTATTTCATCATCATCATCAATCAGCCCTTTGCATCCACTGCTGGATATGGGCGTCCCCTATTTCTGCCCACTGTCCTCTATGTTGAGCGCTCTGCATCCAGTTCGTGGTTATTCTTTTAATATCGTCCGTCCATCGCGTGGGAGGTCTTCCCCTGTTTCTCTTGTCAGCTCTTGGTCTCCACTCGAGCAGCCTTTTTATCCATCGTCCATCTGCCATGCGGTCACATGTCCAGCCCAGTTCCACTTGAGCTTAGCCACCTGGTAGAAACATCCGTGACTCCCGTTCTCGCCCATAAGTCCTCATTTCTAACGTAGTCAGAAAGTGACACACCGAGCATCGATCTTTCCATCTTGCGTTGTTATTCTAACGAGCATCGATCTTTCCATCTTGCGTTGTTATTCTAACGAGCATCGATCTTTCCATCTTGCGTTGTTATTCTAACGAGCATCGATCTTTCCATCTTGCGTTGTTATTCTAACAAGCATCGATCTTTCCATCTTGCGTTGTTATTCTAAGTTTCTTAGCAGATGTGACTGTCAGAGTTAAAGTTTTGGCGCCGTAGGTCATAATCGGTAAAATGCACTGATTAAAAAACCTTTCGTTTTAGACAAATTGGAAGATTACTTTTAAACACATCCCCAAGTCTGCCATATGCAGCCCTTCTTCTTCTTCAGGTGCCGTCTTCGTTGCGAAGGTTGGCAATCATCAATGCTATGCGTATTCTTGAAACACCAGATCTAAACAACTGATTTGTTGTGCATCCGTACCAGATACACAGCTTCTTCAGCCACGAGTGGC
The DNA here is from genome assembly GCA_950111635.1 of Agelastica alni. NCBI lineage: Eukaryota > Metazoa > Arthropoda > Insecta > Coleoptera > Chrysomelidae > Agelastica > Agelastica alni. The sequence continues at coordinate 39,665,635 of OX467711.1, read as the reverse complement.
GTCTTCTTCCGACACTTTTTCTTCCTTGAATCTTTCCCTGTTTTATCAGTTGTAACAAGCTGTATTTTGACCCCCTCATAAAATGTCCCAGATACTGTAATTTTCGTTTTTTAATGGTCAGAATTATTTATTTTTCTTTGTTCATCCGTCTTAGCACTTCAATATTTGTTATTCTGTCTAACCATCTAATTTTCAGTATTCTCCGGTATGTCCAGTGCTCGAAAGCCTCTAGACTTCTTATATCTTCTTTCTTTAGGATCCATGCCATAAAGCAGCACAGACAGCACATAGCATCTCAGCAATCTGATTTTCAAGGTCAAACTGATATCTCTTGTGCAGAATATTTTTTTCATTTTTATAAACGCTGATCTTTTTTTTTCTATTCTAATTCTTATTTCCTGGGAGCAGTCGTTGTCTATGTTGATAATGGTACCGAGGTATTTGTATTTTTCTACCTGTTGTACTGGTTGATTATTTGTTTGCGATTTGTTTTTTGGATAACGTTGTATGCTTTCTTGTCGTTTCCGAGTCTCCGTCGCCTTTCCATCAGTTGAAGTATCGTAGGAGTCATCCATTCTTGTTTTTGGGAACGGGTTTTCTTTGCCAGAATTGTTTCGCTTGGTTCGGTTAGGGAAGATTTAAAAGCTTCCCATTTGTTGTTAATGTGACTTTTTTTGTTATTTGGAATGTCTATCTATGGTGCGGTGATGTTCTTCAGATTCTCATTGATTTTGTTCTTAATTTCTTGTCTTGTTTCAGTATTATTGAGGAGGGTGAGATCTAAATATGGTTTCCTTTTCTTAGTGTTTGTTTTTTCAGTTTAATGTTGAGTCTATATACTACAGGATTATGGTCGGATAATACATCCGCTCCTGGATAGGTTTTTACCTTCTTTATGCTGTTTTTATACCGATCATTTATCAAGATGTAATATATCTGGTTTCTTACAAGATTATTAGGGTTATCTTGTATGCAGCCCAAGAGAGCGTAATTCTTCTTTTTAATTCGCATGTTTGGTTGTCTCTCCAGATTCGTATTTCATGACCAAGATATGTGTACCTATCTACCAACTTCACCTCACAGTCACCAATAGCAATATTTCCAGATTTCCAGATTCATCATAAATTTCGTTTTTGATATATTAATTTTTAGCCCGACCTGAGCACATACTTCCTAAAGATCTTCCAGTATTTTCCTGACATCTTGTAGGTTGTCAGACAACAAAGCTATATCATCCGCGAAGCGCAGATTTGTTATGTTTAAGCCATCTATATTTAAACACTTTCCGCTCCATTCAAGCATCCCGAAAGCGTATTCCAGAACGGTGATAAACAATTTGGGTGACATAGTATCACCCTGTCGTACTCTTCTACCGATTCTTATGGGGTTGGTGTTTTCGTGCAGTTTATCGAATTTATCGCTGTGTAGTAAATATTATTGGTGCTATGGTAAGGCAATGGGAGCATTACAGATTGTTGTTAGCTTCTTAAACTATATTAAACATAAGTAAGGTTATGTATTGTTACGATATTTAGTCTTGGGTTCGTTAATTTACAATACTCAATACAAAACTCTTTTAAAAATCACTCAGTTATTCACTTTACAAGTTTCTATGTTCACAATACTATACTCCAACTTCTTTTTCGCGAAACCGCGTTTCTTAAATAGGTACAATCAAACGTTCTCGAAAGAACGATTTCTTTCGGAAAATTATCAAGAATATTTTAATAGCACCGCAAGTCTTCAATTGCCGCCCGCGGCTATAAATCATCCGCTAATATGTCGGGCGTTAGAGTTTACCAAAAAAAACACATCTTTTGTAGACGATACACCGCATCGTGCCCTCAGCCAGATAATGGCTCCAGGGACGTACTTGCTGGCCACAATCCGTACCAGTATATTATACAATAAAATATTATTTACAGAATTGCTTCAAAACAAATACCGCAAGGTTTCATTTATAAACGAGTTTTTTGACGACAATAAAATAATTAAAAGGGGGGGAAATTCCTTGGAATCAAACCATATTATTCGGATGCAATTTAATACAGAGCTTTAAAGTATTGGAGGAGAAGTTCATGCTAGCCTAAAAGTTAAAACTTATAATGTTGAGTTAATTAAAATCATTATTACTACTTGTAAAGCAAACGTTAACATAATCATTGTTCTATTAGTAGGTACATTATAAGTGATATCCAGGCTTTCCTCTCCTCTATGTTTGCAGGGAATTAAAAAAAATATTTTTTATCACGTACAAAACACATAGTCCCTGTTGAATATACTTTGTATTTATTTATAAACTCTACAAGAAGCTTTAGAATACTTATGTTAAATAATAACAATTTTAATTGATTAATGAACATATGAACAGCCAGAAAGTGTCAAAAAAGGCACGTCTGGCTGTGCATAGAGAAGTGTTGGTTCCTACACTTATGTATGGCAGTGAATGTTGGGTTTGACAGAAGCATGAAAATAGGATTAATGCTGCGGAGGTGAGTAGTCTGAGTGACTATATGTAAAAATATAAACAGTAATCACATAACCTAAAACTTATTTAAATGGTAAGAACATTTTTGCACAAAACACTTATATCGACCATGAAAATATCTATAAAATAGTTAAATTGCCAACTTTTCTTCAGGACAGGTCGAATCTGTGCACGAAACAGAAAGCCAACTTTTTGTAATGCACATTTGGCAACGGACCTCACGTGATTTTCCCAAGAAAGGTTGTTGCTGATAGTAATACCAAGCATCGAGATGGATGACTTCAATGGATCCCCATTCGAGAATTGTTGTCCATATTTATGTTTTTGACATTTCTTCCTCGTTCATTTCTGGTTTCACGGGCAGACATAGGAGCGCTGGAAGAGAAAGCGGTATGGAGGGTACTATCATCCGCGAAGCTGTGTACTGGACATGAAGTTGTTTCCAACAAGTCGTTGATGTGAAGTAGAAATAGTGTTGGAGCTGGAATTGATCCCTGCGGAACACCAGCATTTATTAGTAGAGAGTCAGATGAAACTCCATCAACCATCACATGGAGAGACCTGTTTGAGAGAAAACTAGCTAGCAGGGAACACAGCTTTGTGATGTAGTGTGCAAAATTCACCGAAAATTTATACTACAAACATCAAACGTTCCGACGTTCCTCGTAAGTTTAGATTGATGGATTTGGGTCATTAATCAGGCTTTTAACCTTATTCTAGAAGCTTAATATGAAATAAACATACGAACCTTGGACTTTATGTGCTTTATTGTGCAGTTTTATTAGATTTTTGACAAATGAGAAATATTTTGTGGCTTTAAACTAGCTTAAAACAGCTTTAAATTATTTTAAAAGCACAAATTAAAATAAATGTACAATTTTAATTTACTTTAATTATGACATAAATACATTGTGGTCAACACTAATAAATTATATAAATAATAATAAAAAACATACTTAAGTACATACAATTTGCTAATTCTTAAGAATGTACCATTCAGACCATAATCGATCGTTGAAAGTTGCTAATAAACAATAATTTTTTAATAAAATAAAATCTTTAGGAGATACAAATGATATAAACCAAAGTATGCAGATGAAAAGTGAAAACTGGAGAAGTAACGGATATCCACACAAAAATAGAACGAATAAAGGTTCGTTTTATCTACGGACATTGAGCGTGTCAGAAACGTGCCGTGGCAGACAAAATAATTTTTAATTTGCTGTATAAGGACTTGGCTGGCAATATTTTGTCTGCGCGATCCATTTCTGTACCTGTTTAAGAGTATCATCTGGGCAGAGTGAATATAGCATCGGAACCTCGCAGACATCTAGCTCTTCAGCCGTTCGGTGCCGTGTCAGCTACACGTCTTGCGGCGTTTACTCTCTTTAGATGTAAATATTAACGGTGGCTGTCGTGTTTGACAAGCTCATTGTTTGTAGATATAAACGAAACTTCACAGACACAATGGATAAAGGAGATGGAAGAAATGAAAATTAATGAAGGATTCAGGGAGAAGATAAGAACATTCAAGGGTTTTTAAGAAAAGCCAAGAAAGACGACTGGAGCAAAATGGACGGAAGAAAGAAAGAAGCAAAATAAAGAAACATTACTGGAAGAAAAAAAAGAAGGAAGAGGAATAATCATAAGTTATTTAGCTTGGTTCATAGTCGGTCAAAATTGAAAGAAGAAAAAATTTAAAAATTTACCAAGAATAAATAATTTTTTATCGGCCACTTTCCCAAATCGTTGATGGTCTTCCTGACAAGCTGCGTACGCAGTGTGGCAATAAATAAATAACGGCCGGTGCGTAATTTTAAAATTCAGTTGTTTTATTCGGAGTATCTGTTTAAAATGTTGCCTATTTCATCGGCGTGGGTTTGTTGCCATTGTACATTAATGTTTACCGTTTCGACGGATTGATCCACACCTTTTTTCACTTCGGAAAATATTTTGTGGTTGACATTTACGAAGTTTTCGAACTAAAAAATACAATTAGCTATAAATTGGCTTGCGATGGGTTTTTGTTGAGGTAACGTATTTTTAAAATAATAATTTTTTTATTCACCCGACCAACATTTTTTTTAATTTCGGTCATGGTAGATACGCACTAAATGCAGAAAATAAAAAATGCCTGATACCACGAGGTCTGACTGTAAGTACTGGAACTGATACGATAAAGCTACAAAAATAGTATCTACAATCTAATTATGCTCCCCTTCAACATGCTCTCTGCCTATCCACACACCGTTGCCTGCATTGCTTATGTTCTTATGGAGAAAGTCTTCAGACGTTCTCTCTCTTGTCCTTTTACTCTCGAGAGAGTATGGTGACATCATGTCTCAATTGCTCGGATCGTAGTTCTCCATCCTTCTCTGTCTTGAGCTGCAAGAGAAGCTTCTTGCAGACCGTGACCAATTATTTCTTTGTTTTGATCCACCCGGCGTGTTGGAGACCTTCCTATTGGTCGTTTACCATTGACTTTTCCCTCTACAATAAGTTTTTTCTGCAATTAGTTCTTCTTGAAATGTGTCAAAAATACCGTAGTTATGATTGGTTTATTCTGGTTGATTTTTAGTTTAGTTTGTAATGATATCTGGGTCTTTGTTCGAAGGATACAGTTCTTGGTAAAACGTTTGTGTTACTTTGAGAATCTCATTCTTTTCTCTTACTTCAACGATATTATTATTGCTTTCCTAAATTTTGTCTTAAGCATTTCACGCCGCGGTTTTTCTCTATAATTTTTCTACTTTGTTTTCGTTGTAATTTCTCAAATCTTCTTTTATTTCCTTCCTTATTTGTTTATTCAGCTCGCTGAATTCGTCGGTGTTTTGCTTTCCATTGCTTATTAATCTGCGTCTGTTCTCCATCAGTTTTTTAGTTTCATCACTTTTTCTGTCTTCTTTAATTTTACTTTTTTTGCAACTGTTATTCCTGATTGTAGAAGTTTTTTTTTATTTTTTCATTAATTATGTTAATAATAATAAGTTTGTTGATCCTTTGTGACATTACAAAACAAATGTATAGGATAAGTCATAAATAAAAAAACACTACACAGCTGCAGACAAGAAATATGTACAAACATTTTCAGACAACACGTTAAACTGGTAGAGATTTATTACATTTTTATAGATATTAAATATAACATAATAATAAACATAAAAATATAGTTACCTATTCTACCACAGTATTACTAATACATTTATCTACGCTATAATAACATCTAGAGACTAATAGTGATTTTACACGAGATTTAAAAAGAACAGTTGGCAAATTTTGAAAACTTCGGTAGTGTTTTTCTTCAAATTCTTCTTTTAGGGCTTCTTCACATTTTTGTCTAATTTTATCGTAGTCTACATATTTAGATTTGTGTATAATTTTATTTCTGTTGATCTTTGTTTTTCTGACTATTATTTTTGCTCTTAAAAGGCGATGATCGCTACTTGTTGTGAACCTATTTAGCGCAGTGACATCTTCAAAAATGTCTTTGTTCGCACATAGGAAGTAATCGATTTCGTTTTTTGTCTTCAGGGGATCTCCACGACCATTTTCGGTTTGCTTTTTTCTTGTAATATGTATTTATGGCATATAGATTTTGTTGTTATAAGTAGTTGTTTAGTATATCTCCTCTTTCGTTTCTTACGCCGTATCCGTACGTTCCTATTTTAGTTTCTGTGTTTTCTACTTTTTTTCCATGATGACTCTTCCTCTATTGCTTTTGTTAGTGTTTCATAAAATATTTTAACCTTTTCATCCTGATGGGTTGTTGTGGGAGCGTAGACTTTTATTAGTTTGATTTTATTTTCTTTGGGCATTTCCAATGTAATATATGCCACTCTGTCGGAGACGCTTTTATAGGTTGTAATATAGGAAATTAGGCTCTTTCTTATTGAGAATCCTATTCCTCTGTAGGTTTCATCCTTGTTCCCTGTATAATACAGGCGGTTTCCTTTCCCGAGTTCAGATCTAGGCATTGTTTGCCTCTTCTTTTGATTTCTGAAAGACCCACGAATTTTAATCAGTTCTTCGAGTTCAAATAGTTTCTCATCTTTTGCCATCGACTGACTGTTATATGTGGCCACTAGTAGTTTTTTATGTTGAATGTTGAGTTAAGGCTATTTTGACGGGTGTAGTGGAATTTGTGCAACCCCCAGAATCCATGAGGCTGACCGGTTCTCCGGCGGTTCTCCTACCCACCTTGGGTACCATTCCTTTAGGTTTCAAGTTCATCATTGATTGGTTTGAGGGGTATATTAGCATTAAAACACCGCGATCGCCAGGCGTGTTTGGTGAGTTTATAGTCAGCCGCCCATTCTGGGTCAAAAGCTGTTTGTAGCCGTCCACTCTGGATCAGACGCTACGTCTAGTTTTGGTCCGCCCCGAGTATTTCATTTCCCCGGTACCACCCATATCTGGGAGGCATTCCTCTATCCTCCACCTGAGGAAGCGCCCGATGGGGGACTAACAACCCCACACGAGGAGCTTTGCTTAGCTCAGAAATATACACAAAAACTATTGCTTGTGCAATTTTAACCAAATTTTTTGAATGTTAAAATAATCTATGAACTAACATTCGTAAAGGTTGGGGCGGCAAAAAATTAACATTCTACTTTTGGGAAATTTGTAAATCCGCCACCGTGTAACAATTACTAGACATTTATCGTCAGACCTCACATATAAACGTTTTAAAAGTGACAATTTATTTGGGCAAGATTTATACCACCGTTTAAAGATTATTTAATAATTACCTCTTGTTGATCTTTAACATCCGTTATTTGATTAGACAATGGATTCAAATATCTTGTGAGTGTTTTTTTGTTTGATAACATGCTAAAAAGTAACAAACGATTAGTTTTATACATAAATTTAAGTGCAGCACGTGGCCACTTTTTGACATCGGTAGAAACGGTAGCGTACGTAGTTGCATGAGAGGGGTAACGTGCACTTAGTACAACAAATGACATATATTTCATAAGATTATGTGTGTTTGGTTAACAATTTTGGTTTCCTGAGATTTTTTGGTTTATTTTTTAAGTATACATATATATATCTATATATATATATATATATATATATATATATATATATATATATATATGTATGTATGTAGTGGTTGCAAAATCGCAATTTTGAATATGGGGCTAATTGGACGAAAGTGGAATTATAAAAAAATCCAAGATAATAAAATTCGCTTTTTCCCAAAGTACAAACTGGACGTACTAATAGAACAGCATGACCATGTAGGTGTTAACTTACTGCCGTACTATCCTGAACTGAACCCTAAGAAATAATCTGGGCATTAATGAAGAACTGGGTGGCTTCAAGAAACGTTACGTTTAGGGGATCCGACGTAGAACAATTAACACGTCAAAAATTTGAAGAAATAAGGGCAGGAATGGCAGTAACTTTGCAAACATGTAAAAAAATACTAGCAAATCCAAAACGAACATCTCCTCGATGACATCATGTGTCACCTCAAATTTACTGTGAATATAGAGTTATCGTCGAACAATCAGATTTAGATGACAACGTTTTAGATGTATCTGTATTACAAAGATAGATAAAGGAATGCTTAGATGGTTTGGACATGTAGAAAGGATGGATGAAGGAAGATTGACGAAACAAATTTATATGGCGAGTGCGAATGGACAAGTCGGTAGAGGTCGACCTCGGCGAACATATCTCGATCAGATCAATATTGTTTTAAAGAAAGGCCAGGTCAAGAGTATCAACAATCGACGAGCATGTATGAGAGCACTAATTAAAGTAGAGGAAGCAAAAAATGTGTGTAAGAACCGTAGCAAGTGGAAGGAAGTGGTCTTTGCCTACCCCTATGGGAAAAAGGCGTGACTTTATGTATGTATTATCATCTGATACTGATTAAAAAATTAACTATAACTTTTTGTAGTTCATTATTACATGAAAGCATGAAAACTTCTTAATAGAAGTATTGTTAAGAGACAAAAACATTTTTATTTCTGAAACTTAAAATAAATATTATGAATAGCTAACAAGAAACAAACCACATAAAATAAATGAAATGAAAATATATTTTAAAAAATTATTCGTGTATTCAATATTAACAACACGTCACTGGACCGAAGGAAGGAGACTATCAACAATGTTCCCGTCATGACGCCCCTGTGTTCTTCTAAAAGTATTCGTATTCTACTAGCACAACGTTGTATTTATTTTTAAATAAATAGTTTAATAATTAAATAATAATAAATAAAATAGTCTTTTGATTTTGGGGTCGAGTTCCTAACATTTAATAAGTCACAAATACATAGGTACTTACAAACTAGCTTTATAAATTACCCGTCATATTAAAAAATAAATACTTACTGTTTGAAGATCTTATCAATGTTATCGTAAAAGAAATTTTTGGCGATGAAATATCCTACATTGTTCCTTGTAGTCGTACTAAATACTGTACTACTATCTTGTCTTCTGATAACAGTATCGTTCAACGACCATTGTAAATATCTAGATAAGAGCCATATTTCTTCCGTGCATCCAAGCGTTTGCAGTATCGTATTTTTCTCTGTAGCTACATTAGAATTTTGATATTTTTTCCATAAAAATTCCCAATCGGAATCGCTTCCGTGCTCGAGTGCAGTACAGTACACAATTCCTCGTAAATCCTTGGGTATACTACGAAATAATATTTAATAGCATAGTTAAGATTAATTTAAAACAAAATGCGAAATAGTATATTGGGAGTTGAATTATTATTGTTAGAGACCACTTCCGGTCAAATCAGTCGGAGTAGGATGCCGAATAACCCTGCTTGACAATAAACAAAGAAGTTCACGCGTCTAATATTAAGCGGGAATATGTAAAGAAGTAAATGTGTGGTTGGGTGGTAACCAATTCGGTTTAAATCGACATTCGACATCCGCTTCGTTGGGAATCAAGTGTGGACCTTTGACAGGTCTCTTTATTAAATCATCTCAACAATACTAATGTTTTAAAGGCGATTATACATCGTCTCATTCAATAGTTTTTGGTATAAAGCAAGATAACTTGAGGTTCATTGCAATAATTTTGGTGAACATATATACAGGAACTATTGGGACATTAGGCTAAGGGCGGGTGATTTGGAACAAAATATAACGATAGGACCAAATATGCCTAAAAAAATATTACTGCGGAAAAAGATACAAGGCGGTAAATTTGAAATTTTGTTTTCATTTTTTGCTAATAATTTCCCTGTTAATTTATCAATTGTTATCTAAATCGGCAGAGAGGCATAACCTTCTTCTTCTTCAAGTGCCATCTCCGCGGCGGAGGTTGGCAATCATCATCGCTATCGCAACTTTTGAGGCAGTTTCTCTAAAAAGTTATTTGGAGCTGCAACCAAACCATTCTCTCAGATTTTTTACCCAAGAATTTCGTCTTCTTCCTATGCTTCTTCTGCTTTCTATTTTCCCTTGCAATTCGTAAGAGGCACATTATGTGTCCCAAATACTGTAGCTTTCTCTCCGTAATTGTACGCTCAACTTCTTTTTGTTTACCGATTCTTTTTAGCACTTCGATGTTAGTAATTCGATCTACCCACGAAATTCTTAAGACGTTACGATAAATGAGTCCGACATAAGAAAAGCACTAAATAAGCTTAAAAATGTGAAAAGTCCGGGTCAATATGACGTTACTAACGAACTCCTCAAGTATGGTGGCGAAAGATTAGGTCGTGCATTGACACTTCTAACGCAAACAATATTTGAACATCAAATTTTTTTTGATGAATGGAGAACAAGTATGACAATCCTGCTTCTTAAGAAGGGCGATAAAAAGGTGCCTGGGAACTACAGAGGAATAAATTTACTGTCCTCCACTCTAAAACTAGTCACTAAAGTGATAACAAATGTAATAAACGAACGAATTACATTATGTGATAAACAACAAGGGTTTAGATCCGGACGATCATGTTCGGACGCAGTTTTTGTTATTAGACAGATAACCGAAAAGTCTATGGAGTATAATAAACCAGCATTCTTCTGTTTTATAGATCTAGAAAAGGTGTTTGACCGGATATGTTTAGAAGAAATAGTGCATCTCCTGTATGACAGACAAATACCGAGTAATATCATTAGAACTATTGAAGATATTTACCGAAATAACCGAATACAGGCAAAGACAACGAACTCACAAAACCAATAATAGTAAAGAGGGGTATACGACAAGGAGACTCACTGAGCCCGTTACTATTCAATATTATTATGGACGAAATAATAAGACAAGGAATCGCAGGAAAAGAGGATATCGAATGGAAGGTCGAGAGGTAAAAATCCTATGCTACGCGGATGATACATGACCACATCTAAAACACCTCTGGGAGGTAAATTAGTGGTTGATGATAAGACAGTACATCAAGAGATGAAATTCAGATGCTTGGGTATAGAAATTTCAGGCTTCGGTGACATAGAACCAGAAGTAAAAGCACAAGCCATCAAATCAACAAGAACGGCTGCACAAATCAACGTTACAATATTTCGTAATAAGCACCTGAAAACAGAAGTAAAAGCCCGTATTTAAAAAACTGCTATTAGACCCATACTGACATATGCGGCAGAAACAAGACCCGAAACATCAAAAACAAGCCAAATTATGGAAACAACAGAGTTGAAGATAATTCGAAGAATAGCTGGAAAAACACTACGGGACAGGGAAAGAAGCGCTGATATCAGACAAACATGCCAGATCAAGAATACCAAATACTGGCTGCTAAGTATAAAAGTTGAGTGGAATGACCATATCACACGTATGACAGGAGAACGAATGGTGAAGATTGCCAGAGATAAATTACCTTCGGGAAGGCGAAGTCCTAATTCGGATGAATAAGGAATGTGAAGTCATTAACACCTTAAAAAAAAAAAAGCTTCAATATCTAGGTCACATACTGAGAGGACCCAAATACGCACTTCTCCAGCTGGTAGTTCAGGGAAAGATTGGTGGAAGGAGGAATATTGGAAGACTTCGTGTGTCTTGGCTTAAAAACCTAAGGGACTGGTTTAATTGTAGCAATGTTGAACTCTTCCGAGCTGCAGTCAATAAGGTCCGGATAGCTGTGATGATAGCAAACCTCCGATAGGAGATGCACTATAAGAAGAAGAAGAAGGCGAAGCATAGGAAGGTCTCGAAAACAAAGTGACAATCTACCTCCATAAAGCGAGTTACGATGAGGTAGAGTTATTATGCCCAATTAAAAGAAAGAAGAAGAGTGTTCTTTGGACTGTCAGATAATTGTTACTGGTAAATGTCATTTCTCGTGAGTGAATAATGTTGCTGTGATATTATAGTCTATTGTTGCATTTTTTTTAAAGCTATCATAGCCTTTTTCTAATGAAATTTTAAATTTATTGGAATTATTTGAATGGTGCGTTAATTTAAAAAATAAGCATAAAAACCTTAAATTACCTATCAGAGTGTGGATTTTCCTTTAGTTTATTGAACAGATTTTTGGCTTGTGTTATACAATTTTCCACTCCAAAGAAACATGCTTTACTAACGATAAGCGCTTGCAGCTTAATGGAATCCAGTTTATCGGGATCAGTTGGTACTTCGAATCCACCGAGTTTGTTGTAGATTGGTGTTAGCAAACGTTTCATATATTCCTAAAACGTAATTTTGAATTATTACTGGAAATTTTTTAGTTCTTTGTTTTTTGTTATATTATTAACACTTTTCATTGGTCAAAATTGCTATTTTGCTATAACAAAACTCTATTACAACCGCCACTGCCGTTTGTATAAAATTTAAAAGTCAAAAATTGTAAAAGGGATATATCTTTAATGCGTTCTTTTACAGTTCTTTGGATTTATAAATCAACGAATTTAAATACCGCAACTTATCTCTCTCTAACATCCTTTTTATAAGATAGATCTAATAATTTTTACTGGCGTTTGTGCGACATGACTTCCTTTTTTGAAGCTTTATTTCTGTTTTAACTCTTGACCGAACAGGTGATCGTTAAAAAACTAGTAAAAAAATATTGAAAATACTATTAATTAAGTAATCTTGGTTTTAATGTCGACTCAAATTAAAGCAGGACAGCATACAACAAAAAGCATAACAACATCAGGAAGAATAAGACAGGGAGACAGCCTTAGCCCATTCATTTTTAACCTTCTCATGGACAAAATCGTAGAGGAAGTGACGACCTTTAATTTGTAATACAGAATGAATAATAAACCAAGAAAATAGGCCTAAAAATGAATCTAAAAAATACCAAAATAATAAGCAAAAATGAATGTAACATCACTATAGACAACGTTACCAAAGAGAATGTAGAACATTACATATACTTAGGACATAAAATCAAGCTTGACAGAGAAAACCAAACTGCGGAAATCAAACGCAGGATCCATTTGGCATGGGTGGCTTCGGAAACACTAACTTTATTTTTAAAGATAAAAAGGTACCCATAAAACTAAAGGAGAAAGCCTACGACAGCTTTATTCTATCGGTTCTCACCTACGGCTTGGAAACTATGGCAATAACCCTAAGAACAGCTAAGCAACTAAGAGTCGCACAGAGAGCCATGGAGAGAATAATGCTGGGGGTAACTCCCAGCATTAAGTGACAAAATACGAAATTAACAGATACGGGATAGAACCAAAGTGACGGATGTTATGAAAAGGATAGCAAGCCAGAAGTGGCAATGGATCGGACATGTGGCGAGACAGGACCCAGATAGATGGATCCAGAGAACGGCAATCTGGAGACCAAGAGGAACAATGAGAAATGTGGGACGACCGAAAGAGATGGACAGATGATGTAAGAACGATGGCAGGGGAACAATGGATGAGATTAGCGAGAGATCGCGGGACATGGAAAAACTCAGAAGAGGCCTATATCCGACAATGGATGGGCACGGACTGACGAAAAAGAAGAATAAAACAATTAGCATGGCATGCTATGCCGACGATGCTGCAGAAACCGAAAACAACCTACAAAGACAGTTCTTCAACCAAGTGAGCCGACAACTCAATACAAGCATATCCATTGAAAAAACAAAAAGTATGACATCAAGTTTCGTCTTTACAAAAAGCAGTTAATACATTAGAAAAATGCGTTGTAAACGAAAGAAGTTCACATTGTGAACTTGTCGAAAAACTGAACACTGAAAAAATTCAATTAGCAAAGGTATTGACGAAAATTAAATTTTTCAAAAGAAATTTAAAATCCAAATTACAAAAGAATAGTACGTCATCCAAGATGGGTTTGGGAGACCGTTTAAAAATTCCTCCGTGTTATAAATTTCAAATTCAAGCATAAAAACAATGTACAAACGAAGTTACTCCCTAATAAGTGAGTTCGAAGACGACAGAACAGGATAAAAAAAACTGCAAATTTATTTAAGATTAATCATCACTGGAAGTAACTGTAAAAATCTCAGATTGAGCCAGACAATAAATCTTAAAGCAGGAAATCGGATTGGACATTTGAAGATTTCCCTAGGATCCATGTCTAAGCCGACAGATATGCCAGTTAGGTGCGACTTTGAAATGCAGTTTGAAGTGGTCATAAACAACCACCAAGCTTGCACAGAGAGCGGAACTCAACTAGGAAGGGATGCTTTAGTGTGGTACACTGATGGGTCCAAGATGAATGAAAGGGTTGGAACGGGCGTTACATGGCCGAATTTTGGGCTCTCAAAACCTCTTGGTAATTCCCCAACCATCTTTCAAGCAGAATTACATGCCATAGAAATATGTGACCAGAAGTGTATCAAAAGGAACACCCGAAGGGCATATATCTATATTTTATCAGATAACCAAGCAGCACTAAAAGCTCTGAAGTCATACACTTGTGAGTCTAAGCTGACTTGGGACTGTAAACAATCCCTGAGACAACTGGTAGCAAACAATCAGGTTACTCTGATGTAGGTTCCATGTCACAAGGGAGTTAAAGGCAACGAGGAAGCAGACTGCCCTGCCAAAGAAGGGGCAAATACATAATTTTCCGGCACAGAACCCTTCTGTAGACTCTCCAAAGCTCACTTGAAAGAAGAGGTTCGACGATGGGAAACAGATGAAATGAAATCTCACTGGCATAAAGTGCCAGGACAAAGACAAGCGAAAAGGCTAGTAAGCCCTCTAAGGTATCACTTGAAAAAGATGGGCAAAATAGAGAGAGATAGTAGCCGCTACTGCGAGAACTTTGCTAAAACTGCATAACATTTGCTTTGCGAATACCCAGCGCTTTGCTGCAAGAGGCTCAAGTTTCTAAATTAACAAAAAATGTTAAATAACAATGCGGCATACAGAACATAGTGAGATTGGGGAGACAAAGAAGAAAATGGTATAACTATGTCAAAAGGATGACCAAAGATAGACTACCCCGCATATCACTAGAAGGAAAACCGTCAGGAAATTGTCCACCAGGTAGACCACCAAAAAGATGGAGAGACAACTAGCAGTCCACATCACAGGAAATGCTACGGTGGCAAGCCTGGAATTAACAGCTTAAATGATCTCAAACCACCAGAAGAAGAAAAAGTTGGTTTCGATTGAATTATTTTGAATATACCTGGTAAGTATTTAAACTAATTTTGGCGGTCAGACAAACCAAGAAGGTTCTCCTGAACATAAGACACTAAAACAACCAGCCAAATCAGAGTCAAAACCATAATGCTACCAAAATTAAATTACAGCTCTTCTAAGGGCTTGCTGACCAGACACCTAACATATCGTGGAGAAATGCCCTGAAACGGCTTATAACGGCAGACCAGAAGATTTAAAATTAGTGACTTCAGAATCAATAGAGTATATAAATTTGTTGAATGTTTGTTTGTAATAATTTTGTTGTCATACATATGCTTTGTGCGTTAATATATGCCATACTCTAAATAAATAATTTGAATGTTTTTCTATGTACTTAATTTTTGAGGAGAATTAAGATATTTCTCGATTGTAGGTAGATTCCATTTTGTTGCACAAGATTTTTTTCTCATGATTTTTATGATTATATGTCCGCAATTATTGCTCTGTTAACAATACTTCCAAATACGTTGTAACCTTTTTATTAATTAGATATGGTCAGGTAACTGATTGAAAATTTTAATTATGAATAATTTTAAATTATGCTTAAACAAATATGAGGGATTTTTTTTGATATTTAAGAGTTTCTTTTTTGTAAGTTGTAATAATTAAATGTAATTTTTTTAATCATATACCTATGTCTTTTTAAGTAATTAGAAAAGCAAAACCTTTAAAATTACACACAGCCCTGTCTCACACCCTTGCATGTGGCACCTTCATCAGACAAGCATATTTATCAACCCGTGCAGAATTGTTATCATATAATTGTTGTATCAGATACACTAGATGGTCTGGGACACCCATTGACAACATAATAGACCAGAGCTTTTCCCATTTTACGTTATTAAAAGCTTTGCTTTAATCGACAAAACATAAATACGTAGGAGTATAGAACTCTCTCGACTTCTCAATAATTTGTCTAATATTCAGAATTTGCTCCCTAGTGCCTCTTCCCCTTGTCAATTCAGCTTGTTCAGGGGATATCTGCCATAGAAGATAGTGTTCCAAACGGGATCGAAGAATATACAGAAAAACCTTGCTGGTATGAGATATCAAGGCAAGTAATCTGTAGTTATCACAGTTATTAGTGTCACCTTTTTTATGAAGTGGAACAAAGACTGATGTTCTCCAGTCATTTGGCCATAAACCAGTCTTCCAAGTAAACTTGTTATTTACGCATATATCCAATTTTTTTTTTTTTTTTATTTTTTTTTAAGAAAATAGTCGCAAAAAGGGTAGACCTATCGTGTGGGCCGCGGACGGCCCGCACTGCGACTATTAGAAGGGGAAGGGATTATAGAAAGGAAATGATTGTGGACACGCTTTTTAAAAAGTTGCAGGTCATAGTTCTCTGGAAAAACTGATTTTGGAAGCTTATTCCATTCCGTAGCAGCCCTGTAAAAGAAGGATTCTTGATGAAGATTGGTCCTTGTAGTGTCAATCTTGAGAGTAAATGGGTGAGACTGATCAGCGTGCCGAGTTCTTCGGCCAATGGTGGTACAAGAGTTTTTATTTCTCTGGAGCTTCTGCCATGGAAATATCTGTAGAGCAATGACTGGTCTGCAACTCTTCTTCTATGTTCTAGAGGGTGAAGGGTATCTGTGAGAGTTGAGCTGTTTATCAAGCGAATGGCTCTTTTCTGAATGGAATCTAGAAGACGAGGAGAATGCCTTGGTGCTGAACCCCAAATGTGCGAGCAATACTCCAGTAGAGGTCGGATTTGAGCCTTGTACGTCGTCAACAGTTGATCAGGAGTAAAAAACTTTCTAGCTTTCCACAGAAAACCTAGCCTCTGGCTTGCCGACATTGCGATGTTGGCAACATGGTCATGCCAAGACATATTATTGGACACCGTGACTCCCAAAATCGAGATGGAGGGACTTGGTTCAAGGGTATTGTGATGGGATAATTTGGGGAATTCACTTTCTTGGAAAACGTGGCACTTTGTGTTTTTTGTGCGTTGAACTGAACAAGATTGTTGGTTTCCCACTCGACGATTGCTTTAAGATCTCTATTGATGGAATCAATCTGTTCCTGCCTGAGTCTATTTGTATCATTCACCGAGCTTGAGTTTGTAGTGTTTTTATAGTAATATATTAATCGCTTAACTTATAAGTAAGTCTCTGGAATATAATAGGCTGATCCGTGAGCTCAACTATGTATAGTTAAATAATAACTTTTTATGCACTTAAAACAACTTACATTTGATTTCGTAACAACCTGGTCTAAGTTATTTTTACGGAACGTTACTTAAAAAAAAGGTGCATCTAATGAAAAGTAATAATTATAGAACAGGTTACCTACTTTGTATTTGCCGAAAATAGCAGATTTCTTTAAATGTTTAGTGATAGTATCAGTTTCCTGTAACGCGGCTCTCCATGGCATAAGTTCAGTTTCTTGTTTCAAGTATTTAAGCAATTCGAAGAAGACATCGTACTTTAGTTTTCCCACGTAGGCCAAGTCTCCAGCATCACTCAATAATTGCACTCTATTTAATGTTGGGATTTGTTTGAAATTTGGCCCTTGTAGAAATTTAGAAATCAGAGCCCAATTTTTCTCATCGTAGTTCACCTTAAATATACCTAAAAGTATCCAATAAAACGATTAACTTATCAAATAAAAATAATTAAGTAGTATTATACCAGTAGATACTTGAATCAGGATATAAACATTCTCCGAACTATATGCCGATATCTTTTATAACTAACTAGCTGTCGCCCGCGACTTTTTATTTAATATTAGGTGACAATTGCGAACTGTAAAGAAATTGTAAACTACATGTTAAGAAAACTTAAAGATGAATATGAATTGGCGGGAATGAAAATAATCGTAGCCAAAACAGAATACTTAAAAGTAGGTGAAAAAGATGAAGATCCAGATCTGCAGTTAAGAATACTGCGAAGAATACAAATATCTAGGTAGTACTATATCAAACAAAGGCTCATCTGTACAAGATAAACGACAAACGAGGCACTGGGCCGCAAAAGACAGGCAATTTTTGGGCAGACATCCGGCGATCCAGAACTATATTGTTCCCACCCAGTACAAAACTTGTACAAGGTACGAAAGTTCTAGATTGGGTAAAATGATATAAAATCACATAGGCAGGATAAAATGGGCCAACAGGCCTAAGTGTCACCGGAGGCAATAGCCAGACGGACCTACAAAGAGGTGGAGTTTGTAGAGAGTAGACCTGATACAGTCAGTGGAGTCACAGTAGACCTTGAGCTTTCAGGCTCATAACCTCTCCATAAAGGATTCTCTCCACCTCTGCAAAAAAAATTTGCTTCTATTTTACGTTTCACCTTACCTGCCATTTTGTTATTGAAGATGACCCAGTCATCTTCATTCGATAAATCATAGATGGTTTGACTATGTTCCGGACACGAAAGCCAATGTTTCGGAGTTGTTACGTTAAAATTTGGATTCGATTGGGTCGAATAACTTAAAGGTACCCACCAACATGGATTTAAAATATCTCTTGTGTTTATTATGTCTCTCAGATGGCGTTGCTAAAAGCATAAAATAAATTTTATAAATAAAACTAGCTGGCTTGTCCCGGATTTGCACTGGTAGAAAAATCTAAGCTAAATTTATCAAACTAAAATACAGCCTTTATTTTTCAAGGATAGTGTAGCTTTTGATTAACAGGTAATTTTTTTTTACTTTTATTTACATACATACATACATATAGTCACGCCTTTTTCCCGTAGAGGTAGGCAGAGACCACTTCTGCTACGGTTCTTACACACATTTTTTGCTTCCTCTACTTTAATTAGTGCTCTCATACATGCTCGTCGATTGTTGATACTCTTGACCTGGCCTTTCTTTAAAACAATATTGATTTGATCGAAATATGTTCGCCGAGGTCGACCTCTACCGACTTGTCCATCCACACTCGCCTTATAAATTTGTTTCGTCAATCTTTCTTTATCCCTCCTTTCTACGTGTCCAAACCATCTAAGCATTCCTTTATCAATCTTTGTAACCACATCTTCTTTTACACCACAGCGTTCTCTTATCTTACTATTATTTACTTTATCCAACCGAGTCACTATGGCTATACTTCTCAGACTACTCATCTCCGCAGTATTAATCCTATTTTTATGCTTCTTCTGCCAAACCCAACATTCACTACCATACATAAGTGTAGGAACCAACACTTCTCTATGCACAGTCAGACATGCCTTTTTTGACTCTTTCTAGCTGTTCATAAAGCTTTTATTTAACCAGTTTGACCGATTTTACTGAAAATCCAATCAGTTCTAAGTTGCATAATTATGCGTCGAATGCAATTGGTCCCACGTCGATATCGTTTTTTGTTTTTGAGATAATCGAGACGAAAAATAATTTCGAATGCACATACGAACATACGTACATACACACACACACACAGACGTCCATTTAAAAACTATTGTATTCGACTCTGGGGACCTTGAAATGTGGAGATATGTCAAAATTCGGGATTCGCAAAATCGGACCCATTACTATAACTTCCACTGGGAAGTCCATAATAAATTAAGTTAATGCGATAGTGTTATGTTTAAATAACAATTGTCGCTCTTACCTGGGTAATTTCTGCGGTATTTTTTTTATAGTTTCTTTTAACCGTAATAACCGGGTAACCAGTTTGTACGGTCCAAGTGTCCATTATTTCTTTGACCGTCAAATTCGTGGGCAAAACTTTCATTTTGTGCGCCTCATCGGATAAAGCTTCCCATAGATCATCTTGTTCGGCATTGCCGTATTTGTGTTTTTTCAAATAGTTGCTAACTCCCTTTCGGAGAACGTCCTCTCCTAGGAAAAGCGTCATCATTCTGATTAGAGACGAGCCTTTCTTGTAAGAGATGGCATCAAAAATTTCGTCTATTTCTTTGGGATTGCCAATTGGAACCGATACCTTTTAAATATAAGAATTTTATTGTGAGACTTACCGAATATGAAATTTTTTTTCTTACCGGATGCGATGTCCTTAACGAGTCAAACGAGAATACTCCTAAAATGTTATCAGCATCTTCTTCTTCCAAAGAATTCCATTGCGGAAACAGAGCTTCCAGCGCCAAACTGGCCATGTAGGTGGCAAATCCTTCATTCAGCCACAAATCTGTCCACCACTTCATTGTGACCAAATTTCCAAACCACTGATGGGCCAATTCGTGAGCGATAACGCTGGCTACATTATTTTGACTAGTTTTTGATGATATCTAAGAAATGTAATATTATGTTGAATTATTTGTTGTTTTATGATAAATAAACAAAAATAAATACAGACAAAGGCATAGTTTAGACAAGTGTTCCGCAAACTTTTTTCTGTTTAAGGTACACCTACGAAATCGGGCAATTTCAGAGGTACACCATAACTAAAAAATCAAATTTTAATCATATAAGTATCGTATATTCTTAAATTTTAATAAATTAAGAAACTTACACTTAATTTTAAAGCATAAGTTGTATTTAATGCAAAACATGAGCTTGTTTTATTGAGCAAAGACGATCCAAATTTGGAGTAATCGTCGATATCGCTCTCATTTCTTCATCGATTGTCGTCAGGCGTTCTCTTTTTTTTTATTTTTTTTGTGGTAAGAGTCGAAAATCCCAATTCACACAAATACGTTGTAGAAAATGACAACAGTATTGCAATAGCACGCTTATGGAGCAGAGGATATTCAAATTTTATATGTAGCTAATTCTGTTTCGTCAAATTTTAATTTTAACGTGCGATCTGTTTTTAGCTCTACGAGTTCTTCCTGGTCTTTTACCGGTAAATATCCAAGAGAAATGTTATCCGAGAATGGATTTCGAACCCAATCCATGGGTTGCAGATCATACTTAGGAAAATATAAATTCATTTTTTCTGCGAGAAGTTTCAAGTGCTGCACTATTAAATACCGTATTTTATTTTCGGGATCGGCGGCCATAACATTTGGAAACATATTAATTCCGTTGTTAACGTGACTGGTTCATAGCTTAAATTTACCGCGAAAGCTTTCAATTTTTTCCGATGACGTTAAAATATTCGAATTCTTGCCTTGCATCTTTTTGTTGAGCTCATTTAAATGAATTAATATATCGGATCGATATGCAAGTTTTGATACCCATTCTTTTTTTTAAACAAATAAACTGTAATTTAATTTTAACATAAACAGGATTAGATAAATTTATATAACTTAAAGTTTTTGTTGCTTTAAAAGTAATGTTGCCATAAGTTGTGAGTGTTTGGCAGCAAAGCCGCGTATTTACCAAATGCTAGAAAAAGTCTTGACACGAGTGGCGCGTGTTTCTGATTTATTGTTATTTATTTGTGAATATTTCTCAAAATCTAATAAATATATTGGTAAATTTAAGTCACATTCATATAAAATAATAGTCATAGAAATCACAAATACGTTAAGTTAAAACAATATTTAATAATAGCAAAGATAATCAGTTTTTCTTCCTCCTGTAAATATGCGAAAATGTAGATACGCGGTATTGCAGAGTGCTGTTACGCGGTTTTGCAGTCTCACCGACGATATGGCAAGTATCATAAATCTGGATTCTTTAAGGCAAGACCTACAAATCAGCTAAGAAACGAAACATATCTGAACATGTCACTGACTGAGTATAAAACGCAAGTGTGTATCGGTTGAACGTACCTTTGGTTCATACAGCAATAAAGATTCCCTGTAAGTGATTAAGCCCCAGTTTTCCATAGCTCCTGCACTGAAGTCCGGTATGGCGATCATGTCCTGTTTGGGAAGTGGATATTCGACGTCGAAGAATTTCTCGTAATATTCCAAACATTTTGGTCCAACTTCGGTAGCAAAATCAACCTAAAAAAATGCGGACAAATATAAAAATTAAATTTATCTGATTTTTCAAGCAACCGCGGTACAAATTAAAATATAAAAATTATTGTAGATCAACATAAACTACATAAATATCTTCGTCCAAGCATTTTTTTATCAATTATGTTATGTTTTAATCGATAAACTTTATAAAAATGAAAATAAAATTAACATTGCGTAACAAAAATAAATCAAATGGGGTAATAATAAAATAAATCTTTATAGACCTTATAAGCACAAAATAAACTGACAACATTCCAAAGGAACAACAATAACGAACAAATGAAAAAATGCAGTCATGACTTTGGACACTTTGGTTATGTATTACAAATGTTTCCTCCTAGCTTTCTGTTTGGCGAAGTCTTCCACAAGTTCCTCCACAGCTATTTCATTGGAAATGTCATGTTCTATGGCAAGTATGGCCAAATCTGTCAACCTTTCTTGACTCATTGTCGACCGTAAATAGTTCTTAATAAGTTTTAATTTCGAAAAAGAACGTTCTCCGCTGACTATACTGATAGGGAGCGTTAACAGAATTCTTAGTGCAATGCATATATTTAGGAAAATTTCTATCAAATTCTGCTCTTTTATATGATTCGGTGCTTGAATTGGTGTCATCTTGGGTTTCAAAATATTTCTTATAATCAAAATATCTTAATACAAATTTTGTGGCTCCAAATCGTCAGTAAGGACTTGCTGCAAATCTCGACAATTTTTTAAAATGTCATCATTTTCTTTACCAACCAATGATTGAATATCATACAAAAACTCAAACAGACTGCTATGTACTTCTAGTTGTGTTAATCGTTCACTGAATTCACTGAATTTACTGAATTCACTGAATTGACCGAATTCACTGAATTTGCTGAATTCACTGAATTTACTGAATTCACTAAATTCACTGAATTTACTGAATTTACTGAATTCTCTGAATTCACTGGATTTACTGAATTCACTGAGTTCACTGAATTCACTGAATTCACTGAATTTACTGAATTTACTGAATTCACACATATACACACATCTAATATATAAAATTCTCGTGTCACAGTTTTCGTTGCCATACTCCTCCGAAACGGCTTGACCGATTTTGATGAAATTTTTTGTGCTTATCCGGTATCTATGAAAATCGGCCAACATCTATTTTTCATTCCCCTAAATGTTAGGGGTAGTCCACCCCTAAATTTTTTTTTTATTTTTTAGACAAAATTTTTAATTTCTATTTTTTATGATACAACATACAAAAATACATACAATCCTCAATTTTCACCCTTCTACGATCAACCCTTATTTTTTAATAGCCATTTTAGTAATTTAATCATTTTTCCTCTCCGGTCGAAAACTGATCAATCGTCATCTAATTAGTTATCCCCGCCAGATGTCTACAGGTGTCGCTTCTGACCCAGTAAACAGCACGGAGTAGGGATGAGAACGAAGCCGGTCTCCTTTCTTTCTCATTCCCTACACAGTTGTCGGCCATCATTATTGTTTATGCATCAAGTGTAGTAGTAAAGTTGACAATTATTATTTTGCTATCTCAGTGTAACTCTCATATTAACTTTTAATCATTCCTATTTTATCAATAATAATTAAATTATCAATTTTGAGTGTATTTTGCACGATTAGTTAAAAAAAAGATTGACAGATTTGAGAACACCATGTTTTTCACACGGACAATTATACGTGGCATTCTCTCGAGTGGGTAAACCATCCAGTTTGTTTGTGTTAGCTAAAGATGGACTAACAAAAAATATTGTTCACGCTATAGCATTAAGAGATTGATATTGTTTAATAGTGTTACTGTCGTAATTGTTTAATTAATGATATATAATTTTAAGAAATAAATTATAATAACTTAAAAATAATGTTTGCCTTTTGTTATTTTTATATTCCCTCATCGTTCACAGCGCTCCATGCTTATTTCACGCATATACCACATTCTTACATACATACAATATACACATTCTAACATACATACATACTTACAATAAGTAAGCTATTTTTTGTCTACACTAGAAATTACTAGGAAATTATTTATATGGCAAAATAACGTTTGCCGGGTCAGCTAGTATTTTTATAAGGTTGCTCATGGCTCCTCGTGTCATTGCCATTCGCCTTTTCATTTCTTTTTTGCACCCTCCTTGGTTACTTATTAGGGATCCCAGTTATACAAATTCATCTACATTTTCTATATTTGGAATGTTCGGTCGTGGAGGGAATTTAACCCTGTCGATTATCATAAGTTTAGTCTTGCTGAGATTTATTTCCAGGCCCAGCTTAGCACTTTCTCTCGTCATTCTATCCAACATTACCTTTATTTCTGCCTCTTCTCTCGCCAGCAACGTTGTATCGGCTGCGTACCGTAAATTTGTTAGTCTTTTACCACCAATTGACATTCCTGCCTTAAAGTCGTCTAGAGCTCGTCTTATTATGTATTCGCCATATGCGTATTAAATGTCTGTGATTTGTGATTATTTATCCTTACCATGGCTTCGTTTGCCTTGTATAGGTTCTTAAGACTTTTTAGGTGATTAGCTAATCCCATTTCCTTTAGTATCCGCCACAAGCATATTCATTTTACGCAATCGAATGCCTTGTTATAATCGATAAAGCATAATAACATATGCGAATTGAATTTCTATTAGTTGTCTAATATTGAAGATTTGGTCTAGTGTTCCTCTTTCCTTTATGAATCCTGCCTGCTCAGGTGGTATTTGTGAGTCCAGATGAAGTTGTAAGCGGCGATCGACTATTCTCAGTAAAATTTTACTTACGTGTGATATTAAAGAGACTATCCTATAATTTCCGCAGTTTTTGGTGGAACCTTTCTTGTGTAAAGGGATAAATATGGATTTAGTCCAGCCATTTCCTCGTATACCAGATCTTGTTGCAAATGTCTTATAGTATCTCTATCCCCGGTTCTTCCAGTATCTTTAGTATTTCTGCATTTATGTGGTCAATTCCTGGTGACTTATTTGTCTTCAGATGTTGTATGGCTTCTATCACCTCCTCCTTTAGTATATCGGTTCCGCTTCCTCCTCCTCGTAGTGTTCCGAGTATTGTCTTTCTAGATCCCGATCATTGCTGAAAGCTATTTGCAGTATGATGTATTATTCACCGAGAATTACAGTTGACCTTGCAATATAGTATGTATGACTCTCCGCTCTCTATCTCAAGAACGGTTGAGTGCATAAAAAAATGTTTTAAATAAAATTTGTCGCAAATTTTATGCTCTACAATTTTTATACTAAATGTTAACATCATTGGAGCTATAGAAACATAGATAATCGTAAAAAACCGATTTTTGTGACCTTTGACCTTGAATAACTTACGACGCAGACACGAGATTTTACAAGACTTTTGAAACAACCTTTAGAACGCCAAAATAAAGGTGCATGCAGGTTTACAGATTATTATTTTTTATTCCGAGGTGAAACCCCAT
The DNA here is from genome assembly GCA_950111635.1 of Agelastica alni. Lineage (NCBI taxonomy): Eukaryota > Metazoa > Arthropoda > Insecta > Coleoptera > Chrysomelidae > Agelastica > Agelastica alni. The sequence continues at coordinate 39,640,333 of OX467711.1, read as the reverse complement.
GTATGAAACCATGGGTTTTTCGAGATAACCCTCCGTCGACAGTTGACATTTTAACCTTCATTTTCCCGCTCTGTCATTATGACGCCAAGTGTTTTTGCATTCGCTACAATCTATGTGTTACTAAGGGAAGTACAGTTAGCAGAAGCAAACAAAAGCCCTGGTGGGCGTGTTCATGTCGCTGTTGTTGTATTTTTGGTATCGATATATTTCATTTCATATCGAAAACCAACTATCGATAACATTAAGTGCCAACTGTCAACCCAATTAGTAAGGTTAGTTTTGTTTTTAAAATTCCAATAATTTTGTAAAAAAGAAAAATTAGATCTAGGTCAATTGTACTGATGTACTATTAGAAAAGTTAAATAAATTAAAACACCGGCAAGATAAGAACAAATGTTTTAAATGACAGCTGTTAGCACTCATTATTGTATTATTCATAAAATCATTCGATTGTAATATTTCGATTATACGCGCCAACCTTTACATTTTCAAACCTTGCATCGCGATTGGTCGTTTGCGATAACATTGAAAATAGTTGGCATATTTTCCACGGCTTTTGTTTGCTTCTGTTAACTGTATACAACTTGGTGAAAATTTTAATATTTTAACGTTATTAAATTCAATATTTTATATTGGAAGAAATTCAGATATGTTTCTAGCATTTTTCTCAATTTTTGTTTATCTGGCAGCTACTCCAAGTAGTCGATGCATCGTGGAGGGTGAAGCTGTTCTTACAGCAAACCATATTATTATTTGTGGTGTCAAAGAAAAAAAGGATGATAAGTGGATAATCAGATCTTATTGTTTGCAGACCAGTGCTATTAAAAGTGATCCTCGTGAAATAAATTGATGACATGACTTCAATGATAATTATAAGTTTTTATTTACTTATGACTTCAATAAAAATAACCAAACACAGAACTTGCCTGTTTTCTTCCAATGACTTTTTCATATATTTTCTTTTCCTCTTCTATTTTCAGAGTTTTGGACTTTGTTACACAGAGGTAAGTTTTTACTTGGTATATCAGTGATTTTCAGGTAAAGTTTTTAATAGCCCCCTGACAGATTAATAGGTAATTCTATTAACCACTCAAAATATAGAAAACCAAAATACTTACAATCCTTAGGAGTTATGAAATATTTCTCAAAAAAATACTCCCATGTTTTTCGTAACTATCTTTCCTATACTCAGTTTGATCTTCCACGGTTGCTTTCTATCAACCATAGTCAACATTCCCGATTCTCTAATATGCTCAACTCTTTGACCCTTATTTGGGAAATAATGAAAAGTCAAATTGGGGTTTTTTTACACACTGAGTTACATCCAGGTATACAACAATTTGCTATGCTTATCATTTTCACTATTAACAAATTATTAGTCACCATTAAACAAATATAATCTTCGCACAAATACGAGCTTCAGGGTATATAAACACAAATCAATTATATTTGCTGGTCACGTGATATTGATACGAGTTTATTCCGCCAGATAGCGTATTGCTTAACTTTAAAACTTAATACAACAGTTAAAAGAGAAGATGACAAAAGCTATACGACAGATGCAACAGCCTCTATTTCCACATATGGTCACAAATATGCAAGAACGATATGAACTGTGCGTTCAACGTAATGGAGGGCACTTAAAACATACTATTCGTAACGTTAATACTTACGTGATAATTTATTATATTCACATTATTTTGAGTGATTAAAGTTTGAAAGTTTAAGCACCATAAATTAATACCCATACTGTACTAATTTTATTACATTTTATACGATAAAACAGTTATATTTTAACAAAAAAATAGATACCTGATTGAGAGCCTCTTTTCTCGTCCAAATTCTAAACGTAACATTATTCTCGACCATTTGACCAGTTTTATACTCAAAATCGGATACGACGTAAGCAATCAAGTAAGTCGACATCGGTACAGATGTGCCGAAATGATCCCAAAACCATCCATCCTTCTCTTTACTAAAAAAATAAAGAAATTTTTATATTTGTCATCAAATGAAAAAAAAACATTTAAATAACTTACAGAGGTTCGGTTGAAATTAAAGGCATATTACTGATAGAATTGTAACCCTCTTTTCTTCCGATGCTAATATCGAAAGTTGCCTTCATCTCCGGCTCATCAAAGCAGGGGAAAGCCAATCTAGCACTGATTGGCTCAAATTGTGTGACACCTAACCACTTTTTGGCTCTTTCTTTTTTGTCATAGTAACTGCTTCTATAGAAACCTAAAATTAAAAAGTCACACTGTTCAGATACTTATTTATTTAAATATTAATATTATAACAATCTATAATATTTGTGTTAGCGAATAAAAATGTAAGTACATAAATTATGAAAAAGAGTTTTATTTTAAGAATTATTCTACAATCCAATGCTCCCCTTCAATGTACTCCCCTCCCCTCGCCACACACCGTTCCAGTCCTTTGTGTCCATTGGTCAAAGAAATGCTGGAAGTCTTCTTTTGCAAGAGCATTTAGAAGCTCCGCCGATTTTTGCTTTACCTCTTTCATCGAATCGAACCTTTTAAGGCTGACTTGATCTTCGAAAACAGAAAAAAGTCATAGGCTGCTAAATCAGGCGAGTAAGACGCGTGTTCGAGCACTGGAGTGTCTCTAGCGGCTAAATAACGCTTCACGGACAGCGCGTTATGGGCAGGTGCGTGGTCCTGGTCAAGATCCACGACTTGTTTTTCCACTACCTCGCTTTCGCGGTGTTGCCAAAACTTTCAAATAGTAAGTTTGGTTTACAGTTTCACTCTCTGGAACCCATTCAGTCATTATGATGCCGTTGATATCGACGAGGGCGTTTGTCATCTTTGGTGCTCTCTCGGCCTTCAGAACACCGTTTATACCATTCGAAAACACGCTCACGAGATAGAAAAATTTTCACCATAGGACTCTTTCAGCAACTTAAGCACTTAGTAGGATTTTTTTAATTTAAGGAGAAATTTCACATTGATTCATTGCTCGTGGTTTTAGTCACACATTGTTATCGGCACGAGTAAAAAACACGTTCGTTTATATATATATATATATATATATATATATAAATATATATATATATATATATATATATATATATATATATGCAAAAATGTGTAACTGATTGTTTAAAAACCAGCTTACTTTCGCTGTATATTACCTATTTTTATATAAGGAATGTGTGGGTCGATTGTACATCAGATAACAACTACTCCCCTGGCTATGTGTCGCGACGGGTATTGAATTACATGCAATGTATAATCTTTGGAAGCAAGATATACAGATGCTTGTTAAAAAGGAAAAAAGGCTATTGAATTTATTTGATCGAAGAAACCACCTGTATTTTAGTTTCGGAGTGATTGCTCCTCATCAGTACAGGGCAGGTTTTCTCGAACAAACACATTCAACCTTAGACTCGTATTAAGTACACATGAAGGACTGCGCAAAAGCGATAGTGGCGACATCTGTACTTTTTAACCAGCACCACCCGGTAAGTAACTACCAGAATATGGAGAATAGAAATGTAAATTTTTTTATAGAAAACTGTAGTGTTAGTACAGTCAATTATAAAGGTATTTTCGACAGCGTGAATAGATGCAAAAATGTGTAACTGATTGTTTAAAAACCAGCTTACTTTCGCTGTATATTACCTTTTTTTATATAGGTATATGTGTGGGTCGATTGTACATCAGATAACAACTACTACCCTGACTATGTGTCGCGACGGGTAAACGGGTAAACAATCAGTTACACATTTTTTCATCTATTCACGCTGTCGAAAATACCTTTATAATTGACTGTACTAACACTACAGTTTTCTATAAAAATTTTTACATATATATATATATATATTTATATATATATATATATATATATATATATATATATATATATATATATATATAATCAAACTATTTAATTGGGCTGCAGTCAGTAATGACCAATTAAAATGAAATTCTTCGTTATTTTGTCAAGCTTTCGAAAAAATTTATTTTCTTTCTCAAGACAATCTATAAAGTAGTATATTAATTAAAACATTATATTATATTAACACACCCTATACTTACTAACATGAAATTTATAAATAAATGGGCATAGAAAGAAACATAAAATATTTTTTGTTGAAATGGTAAATTACTTTTGACAATGTGCATTAATTTATAAATTCCATGTTAGTAAGTATAGGGTGTATTAATATAATGTTTTAATTAATATACTACTTTATAGATGAAAGAAAGAGAAAGAAAATAAATTTTTTCGAAAGCTTGACAAAATAACGAAGAATTTCATTTAAATTGGTCATTACTGACTGCAGCCCAAATAAATAAATACTTTGATTAGATATCATAAAGTCAAGAATTTAATTCAAACATATATATATATATATATATATATATATATATATAAAGAAATTAGTAAACCAACCTGCGAGACCGTCATCCATTTTACCAAGAAAACTAATGAAAACTTCATATTTGTGATCTGCAATTAAATTTTCGTTGAGAATGAGAATGAGAAAATCGTGTTCTTCTTGGAATCGAATGTTGGAAATTTTTACAGTTTTAGAATCATTGCTTGATATGTCCTTTAGTAACACGTCGTCTCTCTTGATATCTAGATGTTTGGAGTGAAGAGTAACATTTTTCGTAGGATGAATACATGTTACCTAGAAAACAAAATAATGATATAAGCTTAAATAGTGAGTTTTTTAATTAGATAGATTTAGCTTGTAAGAAATCAGTCCATTTAAAAAGAAAGGTTTATATTTATTTATTTATTGATTCATTCCTCACTCCGCATCGGTTGGAATTGTCTCCTTAACACTGCAGCCTTGAGGTTTTTTGTGTTCCTGCTTTGGAGGATGACTGCCTACAGGTTAAAATGCCGCAACCTGCGGATTAAATCTTTGCTAGCCAAAGGTACTCTTTTTAGAACTAGCATTCCAAAGAGGTGGTTCCTTGGCCCAGCAAGTTCTTTCCAATCAAAGATTATGTGGGTGTTTCTTCGTGCTCCCCACAGCTCCTACAATTTTGATTAACTGCACCAAAGAATAGCTAGAGAACTACAACAGGAAGTTAAAGAGAAGAAACAGAATATTTGTATTGTGTTTAAGAAATAAATTACTATTTAAACGCACCCCATTTGTCAAAAATTGGCCGGAATCACTTTACGAGGATTCCACTGCTTGTGTCAGGATAAACGGAGCTTACACGGACTGGTTTAACAACGAAAAAAGTGTGAGACAGGGATGTGTGGCTTCGCCATGGCTGTTTAGCTTATACATAGACGATTGTTTAAAAGATTTGAAAGAGAGTGCGTATGGATTGAAAATGAGTGATTTGATCGTCAAATGCCGTCTTTACGCCGATGATCAAGTGATATCAGCGTCATTTGAAAAGGAGTTGCAGGCGATGGTTAATGTTATGCATATTGCCCTGAAAATCAAAGGGATAAAAATAAATGTAAGCAAAACGAAAGTAATGGTTTTTGAAAATACAATTTGTAATAAAAAAGCAAAGGCCGACTTTAAAATCAATTTTATAAGTACAAATGAGTTTTGAGGGTGGGCCGTCAACTTTAAAAAAAGTACTCGAATTAGTTTTTCAGTGGCAAAAATCACCCCATAAACGAGATATGTTAATGAAAAGTTAAGCTGTAAGATAAAAGCGTATACAATTTTTAAATAAAATCAAACAGTATTGTAAGGAAAGTAGAGAGTTTATGCCGATAAAACATATTCTGATTCTCACTATACCACAAATGCCTGGGTAAACACTGTAAATCTGGTGACATATTTAAAAAAATTATAGTTTAAAAAAACTAAAAAACACGCTTTTAGAGTTAATCAAACTAAAAAGTAAAAAATAATTCTTAACATAAGAATAAAATTACTGACTAGAAAATTAATGTCACTGTTTAAAAAGCGTGAAGTGCTTTGTACGACATTATTAAACTATTCCGGTACGTGTCTCAACTAGCTTAATTGGTAGAGCTCTTAGAGCGTAACCAATAGATCTGGGTTCAGTTCCCAGTCTGAGCCGTCCGAATTATTTTTTCGTTTACCGAAAGTTACTCACTAAGTAGGTTTCCATTTTCCTTTATCCTTTCTTTCCTCATTTACCTAATAAGCTCAAATTTTTCACCAGTTTCATTCCGAAACGCAGAGTTAGTTTAAAAAGCACCTCACGTTTTTAGAACAGTGACATTAATTTTCTCGTCAGTAAATTTTTTCTTATGTTAAGAATTAATTTTATACTTTTTAGTCTGAAAGCTTGTTTTTAGTTTTTTTAAACTATAATTTATTTTTCGCTTTTTAGTTCGATTTTTTACTCCCCCTTTTGCCATTTATCCCTCGGCACGTTTCTCACCAGTATATTGGATTGGTTGAATTATAATATGACATTGAAAATGCGCGCATACGTAGTTCACGCACTAGTTCTATCTCTCTTACTCTTATGGAAAGGATCGCTGAAAAAATTTATGAATCCTGGCGAAACTAATCAGGATAATCTGATATTTTGATCGAATTATTGCATTGTCGTCGATCTTTGACAAATGTGCAAAGTTTAAATTAAACTGATCGCTTAAAGTAGAGCAAAATCGATGCCAAAGAGTCAGTTACAAACAAACAAACATACATGTGAAACTAATATAAGCGTGTTAAAAACCTTGCAGTACAGAAAAGAGATTAATTATAGAGCACGCCGCGCCGGTGGAGAAAATATTTAGGTTACGCCACTGGTAACAATTCGGTTAAAATCGGCACTAAAAGTGGCGCTAGTGTTCTGATGAAGGGGGGGACACTAGAAGTGTGCCTTTCATTAGCAATTTATCTCCAACCCAGAAATTAAATCGGATTTTAATTCTTCTTCTTTTCTTATTTCTCTTCCATATTTTTTTTTTCAGTTTGTCTACAACGTGTATTAAACATGAAAAAAATTAATAGGTTAATTGTATTTGAAAGCAAAGTAACTAACCGAGACAGCGCTATTGAAGCAAAACGGTGGTATTTTTGCTTTTACCATGACACAAATATCTCGAAAAACATGTTTTTAATAATTTAATAACACATTATAATATTTGCAATAAATGCAATCATAATTTGCGCCGCTTCATAGAAGTTTTTTAGATCATATTTTCAGCGCTGGTCAGACTCTGTATTGCGATTATGCAATTTCTTGTCTTTACTTCAGCGATAACTATCCCTATTCTTCTTAAATCATCTTTGGCTTTTTGCAACTATGCTGATCTTGCTCTGCCCCGACTTCTCTTTAGTGCTGGGACCCAGTTTATCTTCAGGACTAGCTGTACACATTACAGATCAAAGTTATCTATTTGGAATATTAAAAACAAACATTCTAAATCTAATGTGAATTTTTAAATAAAAAGTAAATGTTATTAGTAATTTAACAATAAGTCATAGTTTCAATTTCCCAGAGTATTTTAAATGCCTTCAAATTAGTTAAAGTTACATATAATTTGCTAAACCTGTTCGTCTTACATTTTTACTGTTATATCCATAACTAGAGGTGACCCGTGAGAATGCTTCGCACCGATAGCGGTTAGTTACGTAATATAATAGACTAAAAATAAATAAATTTTAATATTTATTAATTTTAAATATTTTAATTTACAAAATAGTAATGAAATCAGTGTTATATTAACATTATTATCCTATATGGTACCCGCGACTTAGTCTGCGTAAAATTAGTACTTCGTGTAGCTCATTTCCTTCTCCAAGGAATTACACACTTAAATATTAATGATGCCTTTATCCCATTTATATAGTAAATAACTAAAATGTATTTTTTTTTAAAATGACATAATACTCTTGACGCTGACAAAGAAATTTAAAACTGACAGGTGTCAATTTAATTTAGTTTATTGCCAATTTGAAATTGACTAATGCCAGTTACATATTTGTGTAGCTACTTCATTTTAACTAATGTCATTTTGATTCTGATTGCTGTCAACATCCATACATACATACTCACAAACTTTCGCGTTTATAATAGTAGAAGGATGTGTTATTCTGATGTATAAGCTATATTATGGTAAAGTTTCATTAAAATTCATTCAGTAGTTTTTGCGTGAAAGAATAACAAACATCCATATATACGAGGGCGGTTTGATAAGTCAGTGACTTTTTAAATAAAACAAATTTTTTTCCGCAAATAAAAATTAATTTTTCTACATAATCACCTTTTAGCTCGATACATTTAGTCCAGCGTTTTTCTAATTTTTTTATTCCCTCCAAATAATAGGCTTTTTCAAAGCTCTCAAAATACGCGTTTGTTTCGGTAATGACTTCTTCATTCGATTCAAATCTCTTACCGCCCAGCCATTTCTTTAGGTTTGGAAACAGAAAGTAGTCGCAGGGGGCTAAATCTGGAGAATATGCTGGATGGGGTAGCAGTTCGTATCCCAATTCGTGGATTTTGGCAATCGTGACTAGACAAGTGTGCACACGTGCATTGTCTTGATGGAACAGCACTTTCTTCTTCTTAGCCAAATGCGGCCGTTTTTGCTTCAAATCAACGTCGAATCTGTTCAAAAGCTTTGAATAATATTCGCCGGTGATCGTTTTACCTTTCTTGAGGTAATCGATGTGAATGACACCGCGTACATCCCAAAAAACTGTGGCCATGACCTTGTTGGCTGACAGACTCTGTTTCGCCTTTTTTGGTCCACGTTCACCCCGAGCAACCCACTGTTTCGATTGTTCCTTGGTCTCTGGCGTGTTGTGATGGATCCATGTTTCATCCACAGTAACAAAACGGCGCAAAAATTCGTCCGGATTACGGCTGAACATCGCTAAACACTCTTTTGAAGTGGTCACACGATTGCGCTTATGGTCGAGTGTGAGCAATCGCGGCACCCATCTCGCATAGTTTTTTCATGTCCAAATATTCGTGTAAGATATGATGTACCCGTTCAGTTGAGATACCTACAGCATGAGCCAACTCACGCACTTTCATTCTCCGATCATCCAATATCATTTCATGGATTTTATCGACAATTTCCGGCGTGATCACTTCTTTTGGGCGACCTGGACGTTCGGCGTCACTAGTGCTGGTACGACCACAACGGAACTATGTGAACCACTTCTTAACCATTGAAATTGATGGTGCCGAGTCCCCGTAGTATTTATCAGGTCTTTCCTTAGTTTCAGTGATGGATTTTTTACGTAAAAAGTAATGCTTAATCAGCACACGAAATTCACTTTTTTCCATTTTCGTAAAAATTCACGAGGTTGTCTGCTTTGAACGGCTATCAAACACTAACTGCACGACGTAGCTTGCTCAAAATTAGATAGTTGCCCACTGATAGATTATAGTTGACGGCAGCACTGTTGCATTTGGAGTAACTGCGCGGGAAATTCAAAAAGTCACTGACTTATCAAACTGCCCTCGTACATACATACTTACAAACTTTCGCGTTTATAATAGTAGTAGGATGTGTTACTTTGATGTATAAGCTATATTATGGTAAAGTTTCATTAAAATCCATTCAGTATTTTTTGCGTGAAAAAGTAACAAAATCCATAGATACATACATACTTACAAACTTTCGCGTTTATAATAGTAGTAGGGTGGGTTACTCTGATGTATGAGCTATATTATGGTAAAGTTTCATTAAAATCCATTCAGTAGTTTTTGCGTGAAAGAGTAACAAACATCCATACATACATACATACTCACAAACTTTATAATAGTAGTAGGATTCCTTTTCAACTTTCATTATTTTTGTTTTGTCATTATTTATTTTTAGCCCGATCTTTTTTCCTTTATCTATGATCTTTATCCTATTCTTATTGTGTCTTTATTTATTTTTTTTGTAATTTGTTTAATGGCCATATTGAAAAGCGTTGAGGATAAAGAGTCACCTTGTTTAACACTTTTCTTTGTTCTAGATTCATCCGTTTCTCCTTTCTGCGTTTTGATGTTGACTTTTGTTTCTTTCATTATCGTACATATAAGCCTTTTCGGTTTAGCTGCTACTCCTTGTTTCTTCAATGCGGACATAAGCTGACCCCTGTTAACTGAATCAAAAGCTTACTGCAAGTCGATAAATAACAATTCTACTTCTGCTATGTGTTCGTGTGCTTCTTTAATTATCCGTTTTATTATATGAATACCGTCTCTTGTTGATTTTTCTTTCACAAATCCGAACTGATATTTTTCTATAATATTGCTGGTATGCTCGCGTAATCTTCTTTGGATTATTGTAGAAAGTATCTTGTATGCCGCGTTTAACACAGTATTCCCCTATAATTTTCACTCTTATACTTATCCTAAACCACCGTCATATTGTACAGATAGTAGGTCTAGATTTTTTCTTTTTAAAAATAAATTTAAATAATTTTAATGTGCAATAACTTCCAAAGTTGACCAAATGTTTAGTTACCTACTAAAAGTTTGATTTGTTAAAGATTGTACTTACAAAGATCTCATTTAGACTGATTGTAAAGGTTAAAATTATCAATAAGTAGACTGATGATAATAATGAGCTGGGAGACGGTTTCTCCAAAAACCCGCCAACGGCACTCAGACAATGTTCATTGTGTCTCCCCGTGATGGCAATCAGCGATCCGCTATACCTGTCTTCCTCCAAAATGGGAGCAGGTCACCGATCGATAACTACCTTAGCGCTTGGCCTCTCGGGGAGACTTCCCTATGAGGAAACTTGCCTGTCTTGACTTGTCTCTGGTTTCTGTTTTCCAGTACATTAAGTTCTGATCCCTAAGCCTGTCCCTAATATCGCCCCTTTTCTCAGACATAAGGGAATCCCTAGGGCTGGCTCTGAGCACACGAACTTGGTCTATGATCTCGCTTTTGCTTACTTATCAGCCCTCTAACTGCCTTTGATTCCCGAGTGACCAGGAACCAAGACAAAAATGACCTTGTTGCTTTCTGCCAATGCCTCTAGGGTCTATATACACCCCAAAGCGTCTCTGAATCTGACAAAAAATGAATTACTTATTTACTTTTACCTAATATAGACTAAAGATGCTGTGCAATTGTTTATCACTGATAATTATTATTTGATAAAACTTGCAAAAAGCAATCCAAAATAGGTTTTTATTGTTTTTTAATAATAAAGTAAAATAAAATGTACATAATTATGACTTTTTTTTCTACCTGTACTTTAATTGCAAGAAAAGTTGGCAAACTCTAGTAAAGACTAACAGTGACAAAAATTTTTGTTTTAAACAAACATCAAGGAAGATAAAATTATAATTTAGACATAGTCAAAGAAGAAGTTTGTTGTTCTCAGGGTAAACAATTAAAATAACAGGTCTACAAGGTTCTGTTATTTGGCAGTTAGAGGTATTTTGATGCGTAGAATCCGAATTCAAGGTTAGAATTGGGTCAGGTTATGTATTTCAATTTTCTGACTATATTAATACTCATCGACCCGAAAAACCACAAGTATAAATGTTTAGGAGAAATTAGCCAGTTTAAAAATGTATGCCTCAATAAGATAATGTTACAAATCCGGTCCTGTCAGCAACCGAGAAATCGACAGCGTCGAGGGTCCGTATTCAGCCGCTTCTTTTTTAACCACCGACGAGGCATAGGAAGGCCGCGCAACCTCTCGAATCCGCGTTGAATAATGGAGAAACAGGTAGAAAGATCTGGAACTGTGATATCGGAAATATAAAAGGGGAAACGATCATTACAAATCAGAATTAGCTTATGTGTTTACGAATTATTAAATGTAAATAGTTATATAGAGTTGTAAAAGTTGTATAGGTAAGTGGTTAATAAAAATAGAAGTTATTGTATTGAAATAAACATTGTTTTGTTATTGGACCGAGAGTTTTAATCGCCGAACTCAAGATAGAACTAAAAATCGTATCAATAATGTGAATGCTCATGACTTTGTTGAGATATACTTCATAACTTAAAATGGTGGTAATTTTACAAGAAAAAACCGTAGTTGACCGCTTTATTATATATTTTGAAGGGTAAAAGTAGTTTTAAATGATTCAACTACAAAAATGTTGCGAATTCTGTAAATACAACCACTTAAGTAACCAATACACCTATTTTTATGTACATAACCTCAAATATCTCAAAATCCTGACGTCACCGAAGAGAGAGTATAGACTCGTCCCTCTTTCTGCCTAATGTGAAGACTGAAGACCCAACTCTAACCTCGAATTCGGATTCTAAGCAGTAAATTTTATTTCGAAAATGACTCCCAGCAGCCCAACAACAAACAAGACCTCGTTTTTTGTAGACCTGTGTAATTGGTGACTTTGAAATGATTACGACGTATTTTCCGATTGTGGTTAGACATGGATCCGGTATAAACATTAAATTATTACAAGATTACAGGACTCACCGTTATCCATACTTTTCCATCGAAATTAAAATTGTTTTTTTCCGCTCCCAAATTAGAAATAATTTCTAATTTGTAATGCTCTGGTAGGACATCTTTTGGTAGTCGATAGCAGGTAACAGCAGATGTGTATATAAGAAATAAATATAACACTCGAAACATAATCTGAAACAAAAACAATGAATTAGATTTTTCATGACATTACTTTTCATGTTTGTTGACATAATATCAGCAATATAGTTGTCAAAATTGTCTATTTGATAATAGGTGGGGAGCCAGTGACACTAAAAGTGAACTGAAATTTAGCATAGGAATTAAAAGTATTTAATCATAGGTACAACATAGGCCCGGTGTGCCAGAGTTTATCCTGGCAGAAATATTTTTTATAAATTTTTATTTTTCTAATAATCATTAAGTAATTTGCACTTTTTTGCACTTAATTTCTTGTCGACCATTTTGTAGCAAATTTTATGTATTTTCAAAATAACTCTCATCGTGGCAGAAAAGTCTGTCACACTTTTAATATTGTTACGATCCGGCCCTGTGTCTGTCGTCGGCGTCAGCGAGTCGATCACAATTAGGGGGCTGCTTTATTATGTTGGCGCGGCGATTGGAACAAAAGAAAAGACCGGCAAATTCTAGAATACTGCGTATAATGGTTCCGAAATGGTGAAAGGATTATTCGGGCACTCTCTAGAAAAAGGTCCCATAGTTTCCAATGATGGCGAATCTTCTAGAACGATGATTTGGAAATATAAAAAGGACAGCGATCGCGAAAAAGTCAGTTTTAAGTTTAGTTAGTTCGAAGTCAATTATTTAAAGTAATTGTGAAGTGATTTGTAAAGTAAAATTAATTGTGTAAAAATATTGGAATAAAAATTGTTTAGTTACTATACTGAGAGTTTAGAATTACCGAATCCAAGAAGTAAATATCGTAGCAATATCTATGTAAAGTTCATAAAATGTTTACTTTTTTTTAATCTCTTTCTTTTCAGTTCTTCTTTCAAAATATCTCGGTTTGATAGCTCAAAACTTGACCAAAATATCTTTCATACCGCTTTATTGACATATTAACCTTCATTTTCCCGCACTGTCATTCTGACGCCAAGTGTGATTGCATTTGCTATAATCTATGTGTTTACTAAGTATACAATTTAGTGAAATTTAGTATCGATATATGAACGTTATTATATTCAATATTTTATATTAGAAGGAATTCAGATATGTTTTTATCATTGTTCTCAATTTTTTTTTATCTGGCTGCTACTCCAAGTAGTCGATGCATCGTGAAGGGTGAAGCTGTTCTTACAGCAAACCATATTATTGTTTGTGGTGTCAAAGAAAGAAAGGATGATAAGTGAATAATCTGATCTTATTGTTTGCAGACCAGTGCTATTAAAAGTGATCCTTATAAAATCAATGGATGACATGACTTCAATGATAATTATAAGTATTTATTTACTTAGAACTTTAATAAAAATAACCAACAAGAGAACTTGCCTGTCTCCTTTCAATGAGTTTTTCATATCTTTTCTTTTCCTCTATTATTTTCAGACTTTTGGACTTTGTTATAATGCTGGACACAGGTAAGTTTTTACTTGGTATAGCATTGATTTTCAGGTAAAGTTTTTAATACAGATTGACAGATTGATAGGTTATTCTATTAACCACACAAAATATAAAAAACAAAATACTTACAATCCCCAGGAGGTATGAAATATTTCTCAAAAAATGTTTAGAACAAACTCCCATGTTTTTGGTAACTAACTTTTCTATATTCAGTTTGATCTTCCACAGTTGCTTTCTATCAACCATAGTCACCATTCCCGATTCTCTAATATGCTCAACTCTTTGACCCTCATTTGGGAAATAATGAAAAGTCAAATTGGGGTTTTTTTTAAACACTGAGTTACATCCAGGTATACAACGATTTGCTCTGCTGGTCATTTTCACTATTAACAAATTATTAGTCACTGTTAAACAACTATAATCTTCGCACAAATGCGAGCTTCAGGGTATATAAACACAAATCAATCATATTTGCTGGTCACGTGATATTGATACGAGGTTATTCCGCCAGATAGCGTATTGCTTAGCATTAAAACTCAATATTATAGCTTCAACCCTTCAAAATCATGAAAATGAAGCATATTGAAATTCTTTTCTGTCCTGTTTTTAATTTTCGACACAAAATACAGTCTATGTCATCTGTGATTCTTTCTCTTTTTACTTTTGAATTGAGCTACCCTTACTATGTATAATATATTATACCTAAAAGCCTTGAGATGTTTAGCTCATCTTTGTCCCTTCAGTCAGTTGCTTTAAAGCCCTGTTGAACGTTACAACATTTCGATCAGTGTGCTTGTTCATTTATTATTTCATCGTTACGTGACGGTAGCAGACGAATTTTTAAAATCGTCCCCTACCTCTAAAAAACGAGCACGAAAATAATGAACTCAGCACCAAATTAGCACCTAAATAAGGTACTTTTGGAATCCAAATCGGAGAATATCGCCTGCTGCCGTCACGGGGGTTAAAAATTCTTTAATATATTTATTCTACAAAAATTTGCGCGATCCAAAGGACGTTAGTCAAAAGCAAAGGTCAGATGACGTATGAAATAAGAACGGGGCGTGCGACAAGAGTGTGTGTTGTCACCACTTTTATTTAACATATATTCAGAAGAAATATTTAATAATGCGCTGTGTGATTCAACAGCAGGATTTCTTATAAATGGTAAACGAATCAACAACATCCGATTCGCGGATGATACAGTAATATTCGCCGACAAACTAGAGGACCTACAAAATATGATGAGCCAGCTTTCAATGCACAGTCAGGAATATGGAATAGATATAAATATGAATAAAACCAAATACATAGTGATAAGCAAAAATTCACCGCCAACCAAGACAGCTTATTATAAATAATACAGTTATTGAAAAGGTAGAGACTACAACATATTTGGGAACTACAATCAACGAGAGTTGGGATCATTCTCTCGAACTACGTTGTCGAATAGAGAGGGCTCGTGCTGCATTTCTTAAAAGGTCGAAATTGTTTAAATGCCACTCTCTAAACTTAACAACTAAAATACGACTTCTCCGATGCTATGTGTTTCCTGTGCTCCTATATGGAGTTGAGTCATGGACTGTAACAGATGCAGCCAGTAAAACGTCGGAAGCATTTGAGATGTGGCTGTATCGACGTATACTAAGAATCACTTGCGACAGCTCATGTTATAAACAAAAGAGTACTCGACAATTTAAACAAGGAAATGGAGATCATGAGTACAGTCAAAAGTCGGAAATTGGAATACTTAGGACACATCATAAGAAACGGTAAAAGATACGGTCTGTTGCAGCTTATCCTACAGGAAAATTTGCTTGGAAAGAGGGAACCAGGCAGAAGAAGAATCTCATGGCTTAAAAACCTGAGAACTTGGTTTGCAACCTCCACCACGGGTCTATTTAGGGCCGCAGTTGATAAAATAATTATTGCCAGAATGATCGCCAACGTCCGGTAACGGACAGGCACTGGAAGAAGAAGAAGATTATCGCCTTACCAGACTGTTGTAAAGTATTTGATTAAATCAATATAAACAATTGAGGTATCGATGCAGGATTTATTACATTATTATAAAGGCGGTGATTTATTTTATTCCGTTCACGTGCGCGAAAAATGTTTAAAAAATAATCATGTTCTTAAACACGATAAATACAAAGGTCACGTAAAAATTTTTATTTTAACTAACCTTGAAAACGGTTCATGTAAGGTCGAAACGTTGGCAATTTTAATCAAACTTGATATCTAATAATCCAGACTTAAAAGACGTTAATTACAAAAACAAATAAATTTTTAATCCCCAAATTTGAAAAACGTGCAGAGAAAAAATTTTAAACAAGCAGGTTTAGAGTAAGGAATTTATTTCTGTCCATGTAATACCTTCTTCCGATACATTTATCGCCAAATATCTGAAACCTTATCTTTTGGTATTTAATGAACAACTGTTGAAATAAAAATTACCAAAACGTAATGGCAATTTCTGTTTATGGCAAGTAAAATAGAGATAAAAATGCATAATTTCTATTTATATTTACCGCTGTCAAGCTGTCAAAACAAGAGCGGGAAGACTTTTACGACCAATTACAAAATACTATCGAAATGCTACCGCAGAATCAACCAATGATAGTACCAGGGGATTTTAATGCTCGCATAGGCAATGAAATAGTTCCAGGTGTAAAACAACGATTTAATAATTAAGAGGTGCTGAATGATAATGGACAGCTTATGATAAATGTTTGCTCACTTAATGATCTAAAAATTAATAACACCTTTTTTGATCACAAAATAAACTGGTATGTTAGTATAATAGAACTGTATCAAAAACGATTACAGGAACTAAAACGGAACATTATAGAAGCTGCAACAGAAGCTCTTGTCACCCGAAATATAAAACAACAACAACACCCCCATGGTTCTGTAACGAAGTCAAAGAACAATGCATAAAAAAAAGGAAGACTTATCTAAAATACATGACAAATAACTGAAAAATCCATCGAGTATAACAAACCAGTCTTCATGTGTTTTATAGACCTGGAAAAGGCGTTTGACCGAATACAACTGGGGGACGTGGTACACCTCCTATACAACAGGCAAATTACATACAAAATCCTAAAAACCATCGAAAATATTTACCAGTGAAACAAAATACAAGCCAAAATTAATGGCACAACTACCGAAGAAATTCCTGTAAATAGTGGTATTCGACAAGGAGATTCCTTAGCCCCTTATTGTTCAACATCGTTGTGGACGAAATAATAAAAAGCACTATAAAATGCGGAACAAAGACGTTAAAATCCTATGCTATGCCGATGCCGCTGTTCTGATTGCAGAAAAAGAAGATAACCTACAGATATTACCATTCAAATTCAGCACAGCGACAAAAAGTCTAAAAAATAAACTAATAAATATGGAAAAATGAAAACAGTACTATGAAGACTTATTAACAGAGAACAGAAATAAATATATTAGGAGTTCACCATCAGAAATACTGGTGGATGGTGGAAATATTGTGGTGGGGATAAAAGAAGTAAGTAAATCTATAAGGAAACTAAAGAATGGAAGATCCCCAGGTCCGGAGGGAATTCCAGCTGAACTAAACAAAAACGGATATGAAAAACTCTTCGAATCCGTCACTTGGTGTATAAATCAATAGATATTTCAACGGAGTTGCTATACCCAAAGAATGAAAAAACGCGTACATATCATCCATTTACAAAAAAGGAAGTAAATTGGAATGTATTAATTATAGAGGAATCAGTAACGAGCACGTTAAATCGACTATATGGGAGAATTATTAGAGATTTGATAGTAGCAGAATATAAAACACAAGAAGAAGAGAAGCAATTAGGATTTAGAGCCGGAAGATCATGCAACTGATGTCAACCAGGAAACGCATCTAATGTTCATTGACCTGCGTAAGGCATATGATACTGTTCCTTTAATTAAACTAAGGAAATTCCTCCAGGAAACCAACATAAATCAGACACTTATTAAAGCTTTGAAAAACTTATATGTCGGGTCAACTTCCCAAATAAAGTTGGGAAGTAAATTATCACAACAAATTTTTGTAAATAAAGGATTACGGCAAGGCTGCTGTGTATCACCCACCTTATTTAAGATCTACATAGCAAAAGCATTAAATACATGGAAACGGAAATGTAAAAGTATGGGTATAGACCTCGGGGATGTCTGCCTATATACATTATAATTTGCAGATGATCAGGTTATCATGGCCAATGACAAAGATGACAGAATATATGGCTGGAAAACTTCAAGAAGAATATCGACAATGGGGTTTGAAAATAAACATACAAAAGACAAAATACCTGCCAATAGGAACTGCTCTTTCGGATATTTAGCTTGAAGATGGAAATAAAATTACATATCTTGGCGTTTTTTTTTATACAACAGGTAAAGACGATAAGGAATAAAAAAAAGAATAACACAAGCAAGAAGAACAATTGGTGCCTCAACGGAATCTTGTTGTCTCAAGAAATAGGAAAACAACGAAATTATAATATATATGACACACTGATCAATGGTAACCTTCTTTATGGAGCTGAAACTTGGCGGGTAAATGAAAAAATTACAGAAGTAAGATAGAAGCGGTGGAAATAGACGTGTTTAGAATATCTTTAGGAATATCCCGTAAAGATAGAATTCGTAATGAAGAAGTAAAACATCTAATGGGTATAGAAGAATCACTATAAACGGAAATCGACAGAAAACAACTAGTCGTTCTTTTCCGTGTCCGGTTCACCATATTAAATTTTATGTTTCCAAAAATCGGCCACATGTATGGCTTTGTCATTTGCGGATATAAGGTCTTCGTCTGTACAGGTTACTCTCATGTTTGGGCATATAGATAGATGTAGGTGGTCTTGGATAGCGCCGCATTCACATATTTCATTTTCTATGTAACCCCACTTTTTGAGGTTGCTATTACATCGTGACACTCCCGTTCTTAGTCTATTTAGCGTCCTCCATATTGGGAAGGGTAGGTGGTGTCCCTGGGCCGGCTCTTCGTTTGTCTCGATCCGCGTGTAGATATTTGCCTCTCGCCATAAGTTTGTTCTGCGTGCTTCGGGTGTAATCTCCAAGGGTGTTGTAGTTCGGAGGAAGCTTTTCCGAGATTTGAGTCGCTGTGGTTGTGCTTGATAGCCATATAAGGGGTGTCTGTTGTTGTTTAGTTGTTTTTGGCGTTTAGATTCGGCAGCAACACGTCTCCTGATTGTGGGAGGGGCAATGCCAACTATTGGGTATATTTCTTTGACTGGGGTTGGTTTCAGACACCCAGACACTATGCGTGTTACCTCGTTTAGTGCTACGTCAACGTGCTTTGTATGGGCGGAGTTGTACCAACAACAAAACAACTAGTATGGTGTGGACACGTGAAGCGAATGTCAAATACGAGACTACCAAAAAGAGCAATGGAATGGACGCCGCAGGGTCGAAGAAAAAGAGGACGACCGAAGAAAACCTGGAAAGAAGGAGTATCAAAAGCCATGAGCGAAAGGGATCTGCGACGTTATATATATATATATATATATATATATATATATATATATATATATATATATATATATATATATATATATATATATATGTGAGGATTATGACTGCTGTATGTACCTACATATTTTTAATATATAGGTATAAGTGGGTCGATTATATATCAGAAAACAAAATACTCCTCTGGCTATATGCCAACGACAGGCATTGAATTACATCTGATATATAACCGTGTATTGTATACTACCCCATCACAGGAAGCAAGATATACAGATGCTTGTTAAATTTGACAAATCAATTAAAAAGTTAGAATCACGTTCAGTAATAATGTAATGAAAATGCGGGGACGTATTAGAAAAGACCCAATATTTTTTATGTACAGACATACTTCTATTACAGTTACATAATAGTAGAGATAAATTAAATAAGAACTGTCCTATTATCATTACCTTTTTAAATCTAGCTTAAGCTTTTGATACAGGGGACATTTCAAGTGAAGCGGTCAGCGAAAAAATGCGAGGTTCCGAAACTCGTTCATATTAGACCTATAACCGGAAGTAAGCATTCCAAATCATAATTTTAATAACTTTGACCATTTTTTTTTATTATAAGAAGTGTTACTAATGATTTGATAAGAGAATATTTGAATTGCAGAACACAGTGTGTCAAATTAAACACAACTAAAAATGTAAATAGAAATATAACCAAGATAGACAGATTGTAGCATACAATGTGGAAAAAGTGTTGTCATAAAACACGTAAATACATAAAAGTGTAATTGTAATTCAAAAAAAGAAAGACCCTCTACATATATTATTCAATTGACAGTATATGATAATGTCGTTAAGTACTTACATACATCCATAGATCAATTCAGTCTTCCTTCGTTTTTCCTGGTTCCTTAATTTAAGACATAAAAATTAAGGATAAAAATAACTTATGTAATATAATGTTTGAACCATCACACGAAATAACGCCGTGAATAAATAAGCCTATTATTTTCATGGGCATCAACACACCGTCAGAGAATAGTTACATGCGTTGTACTTATGATGTTATTTTATCGATTAATAACAATCAAAATTATATTTTTATCCGATTTTTATTTTTGATTATATTTATAGGAACGTCGATATTTGTTGTGGGCAAGATAATACTAAAAAATTTTTAGGTATTCAACTTTACAATTTTGCGTTCACTTAATTTAAAGTGTTAATTGGTATATTCAATGTCATTGCTGTAGCTCGATTTAAAATTTTTTATTTATTTTTTTTTGCATTTTGATACGGTATGAAAATTTAATAGATAGCGCTGCCCCACTTAGGACAAGTGTTACGAAAATTCAACTTAAATAAAAATTTAGTTATTATTACTTTATTATGATAATGTTGTTAAGAGTATTGTTCATTGTTACGAATTGAGATTAGCAAGTACGCCCCTGGAGTCATTATCTGGCCTAAGGGAACGATGCGGTGTACAAAAGATGTCGTATGTTTTTTTTTGTTAGCATCAAACCCCATACATATTAGCGGATGAATTATAGCCGCTGGCGGTTTAGCCGGAGTTCCGTTTTAATCATTTTTCTTGCACTGATGAACATAACAGCCTTCCTCCTGTAACTTCCTTGTGAATACAAATTGTATAAAAACGATTACTTTATAAAGTATAATTTCACTTTATTAAGATTTTATTGGAGTTAAAATAATAGTATACTTGCTTAATGTGGTAAAAATGGGTTAAAATAATTCTTGGTAACATTCGCTTAAAACGTTCTACCGAAACGCGTTTTTTGACGTTGACGTCTTGTCATTTATGTATGCATTTACGTTCCGTAATTTGATCAGATCTCATGGCCATTTCACAGTTTTATGAAAATTCTCGTACCTAAATCTGCCATTGGTTCGTGAAAATTTAGACATGAAATTTTATTCGAAAATCAATCACATACTGGGCGAAGATAAATAAAGGGGAAGTAAATGTCTATATACAGGGTGGGCAACCGAAAACGAAACAGAGCCATTTGCAGAAACCTCGTCAACATTTTAGCTAAATTGATCGGGATAGGAAAAAACGTCAACAAAACACGACAGTTGCTGAATAAACGTTTGACGATAAAGAAGTTTGCGCGAATTTTTTTAAGCGGGAATATTTCTAATCATGTAGAAGTAAAGGTTTGGGTGAGTGGTAACCAATTCGGTTTGAATTGGCACTCGACATCCGCTTCCTTGGAAAAAAGTGGGGATCTTTGACAGGCCCTTTTCTTTAGTAATTTATCTCCAGATTATAGCGTGTATGGCCGGCATTATACCACTAAGATGGTCGTCGCTCGCTTAAAGTAACTAATAATCTTTTACATACATACATATAATCACGCCTTTTGCCCGTAGGGGTAGGCAGAGACCACTTTCTACAGTTCTTACACACATTTTTTGCTTCATCTACTTTCATCAGTGCTCTCATACATGCTCGTCGGTTGTTGGTACTCTTGACCTGGCCTTTCTTCAAAACAATATTGATCTGATCAAGATATTTTCGCCGAGGTCGACCTCTACCGACTTCCATCCATTCACACTCGCCTTATAAATTTGTTTCGTCAATATTCCTTTATTCATCCTTTCTACGTGTCCAAACCACTTGTTTCACTCTTTCTCCCTTAATCAGAACTTCACAGTTTTTCAGACTTTCTTCTCTTTCAAAAACCGTTACTTTCGTTATGCTTACATTTATTTTCATCCCTTTGATTTTCAGAGCATCATGCATAACATTAACCATCGCCTTCCTCTTCAGATGACGCTAATATGACATCATTTCAATCCATACGCACACTATTTTAAATCTTTTAAACAATCGTCTATGTATATCCTGACACAAGCAGTGGAATCCTCGTAATGTGATTCCGGCCAATTTTTGACAAATGGGGTGCGTTTAAATAGTAATTTATTTCTTAATCCTCGTAAAGTGATTTCAGTGCTCGTATTAAACTACCGCTTACCCCATACATAGACAAAGTCGACCACAATTCACTCCTCACCACTCTGTCAGGCCTTTTCCAAGTCTATAAAAGCGCAATAGACCTTCTGACTTCTAGACAAGAATTTTTCGACTATACCTCGTTATGAAAAGACCTGATCCATACATCTCCTTCCTCTTCTAAATCCAGCTTGCACATCCCATATCATCTTCTCAGTTTCATTTGTTACTCTTTTAATCAATATCTTTGCATACAGTTTCCCGATTATGCTGAGTAAACTAATACCTCGTTAGTTCTTACAGTCCTACTGCGAAGCTTTTCCTTTGCAAAGCGGCACGATAACGGCCTTGCACCAGTCGTCTGGTACGCTACCACTCCTCCAATAAAGGTTAAAAAGGCGGTACAGCAGACTAGTTACCACGCTTTGTCCAGCCTTTTATGCGAAGAAATACTGTTTCTTATATTTATATTAGTTTAACGAATTTGCGATACGCCACTGAAATATGTAACGTAAGTGAGCTGGGCGGTACGGGGACGTCACAGCCAATGACGAGGATGTTTCAGTACCTTCTCGACTAATTACGAGTTCTTGATAGAACAGTCTGGATACGTTTAGAATTTTCTAGCCTTCTCTCGTTTTAACGTTAATATATAAATTGGCCTCCGTTCGCGGAAGTTAGTCAGTTTTCTGAAGTTTGATTATTACGTTTTCGCTAGTTTACATAAATTGTAAAGTTCATAAATAAATATGTTAAATATAAATTAGAACCCAGAGTGTGATTTAAATTAAACGTTACGTATTATTTACCATCAGGATTTATTGATCGTTTTTATTACTTTTAAGTGAATTTTTAATTTTGCCACAAACTTTAAAGAAAATTACAACTTAATAAAAAGGCAATTATTCTTTTTATCATCAAGACTACCATAAAATTGTGTTTATAAATGTTACTTGCGGTTAAAATTATTTTACTTCAATATTATTGCAAACGATAATAGACGAGGTAGGATTGCAAAGTAGACAGGTACCTATACTGACTAGCATATTAATTATAGTTGGTTTTTTTTTTAATTGAACTTATACCAACTGCTATAAAACCGTAAGTTATTGTTTTTGGTAATAATTAATATGAGTTATGTGTTGTTGTTTTGTTCGCTTTTTATACACGTTAGTGTGTGAATACTAAAAATTTTTTTATTAATAAAGAACTTTTTTGTGCTTAGACCCACTTTAGCCTCATCCTACGTTGACTGCAAAGCATGTACATTTTTGTAGCGCTAAATGTTTGCCAAAAGTAAAATCAAACAACCAAACCGGAATGACAAATATAATTACATCAGTACAATCCTAATTCACTTACTATCTAATAATAATCACCCATGACTAAATTATCATCAATGTGCACACAGGTCTGACTATGTACGTTCTATTTTCATGATACGATCCTAAAACACTATAGTCACCCTCGAAATATAAACTAGTTGTATTTATTTAACTAAATAATCATCAATGCGCGAGTCTACATTTAAAATTAAAATGTTGTATTATCGCTACTAAAGAGTGACGAATGAAACTGATGAAAAGATATGGGATGTGCAGGCGGAGTTTAGGAGAGAAAGGGGATGCATAAATCAGATCTCTTCCTTGCGAAGAATAGCTGAAAAATTCTTGGCTGAAGTCAAAAGGTCCATTGCGCTTTAGTAGACTTGAAAAGGGCCTATGATAGCGTGGTGGGGAATAAATTGTGGTCGACATTAACTATGTATGGAGTGAGCGGTAGTTTGATACTAGCGCTAAAATCACTTTACGGGGATTCCACTGTTTGTTTTAGGATAAACGGAGCTTACACGGACTGGTTTAATATCGAAAAAGGTGTTGGACAGAGATGTGTGGCTTCGTCATGTCTGTTTAACTTATTCACAGACGGTTGTTTAAAAGATTTGAAATATAAGTGGTCCCGAGAGGTCCACACGACTAACTTCCCAGTGGAAAGAATAAAGAAATACCATATGTTTTATTGTTATAATTATTATTAAAATTATTATAAAAAACGATTTTAAATTGTTAATAACAAATTATAATTGTCATTACCAATATTCTGTTTATGTCAACCGTATTTTTTTATACTTTTTCTTATCATTTCATAAGCAGGAGCTATTTGTAATTGTTTATAACAATTGAAATTTTTTTTTAATTATTATGATCGATAATCATATGTTAATAACAATATCCAATTGTTATAAACAATGCTTGATTATTATTAACAGTAATTTTTCACTGTTATAGCGTCTTCAATGCTATTCTCTCAATACTGACACAAGTTTAAAATTCTCCAATTCCTATTTTTGTTTCCTAAAACTATCTCTTTTTATAAAATATTATCATCATATTTTTCATACAAATATTCCTAACATGCAATAATCATATTATTCAGAAGATCTTAAAATTCTGTATTAAAAATAGTATAATTTATAAATTGCAAAATTTAGGTAGTTTACCATTTTTTTCAGTTTTTGATTCTCCATACAAAACAGTTCAATCGATTTTGCTGAAAATCTAATCAGTTCGAAGTTGCGTAATTATGCGTCGAATGCAATTGGTCGTCGATATCATTTTTTGTTCTCGAGATAATCGAGACGAAAAATAATTCCGAACGCACATACGTACATACACACATAGACGTCCACTTAAAAACTATTGTATTCGACTCTAGGGACCTTGAAATGTGGAGATATGTCAAAATTCGGGATTCGCAAAATCGGACCCATTACTATTACTTCCCACTGGGAAGTTGAAAAATGCGTATGGATTGAGAATGAATAAATTGATCGTCAAATGCCTCCCTTACCCCGATGACCAGGCCATGTTAGCATCATCTGAAGACAATTTGCAGGTAATGAATAATATTAAGCATGATGTCCTAAAAATCAAAAGGATGAAAGTGAAAATGAATGTAAGCAAGACGTAAGTAATGGTTTTTGAAAAATATGAAAGCATGACAAACTGCAAAGTGCTGATTGAAGGAAAAGAGTAGAACAAGTAAAAGAGTTTGTATATTTGGGTACAAAGTTTACGAGAGACGGAAAATATGACTAATACTAAGCGAAAGATGTTGGTAAGGAAACAAATGAATGGTCAAAACTTTATGAGCAGCCAGAACTTGTCAAAAAAATCACGACTGGCTGTGCATAGAGTACTACTCCCTACACTTACGTATGGTAGTGAAGGTTGGGTTTGACAGAAGCAGCATGAAAGTAAGATCAATGCTCCGGTGATAAGAAGTCTGAAAAGTATAGCTGGAGTGACTCTGATGGGTAAACTGAGAAGAAAATGACGTGGTGCAAAAGAAGATGAAGTTACATAGATAGATAAAGAAATGTTTAGATGATTTGAACACATTGAGAAGATGAATGGAAGAAGATTGTCGAAACAGAATTATAAGGCCAATGTGATTGAACTTGTCGGTAGAGGTCGACCTAGGCGAATGTATCTCAATCAGATCAAATTTGTTTTATAGAAAGGCCAGGTCAAGAGTACCAGCAACCAACGAGCATTAATGAAAGCGCTGATAAAAGTAGAAGAAGCGAAAGACGTGTGTGGGAATCGAAGCAGGTGGAAAAAAGTGGTATAATATACTGGTCTAGGCTAAGTAATAAGAATAATAAATATTCCAATATATTTATATTTATATATATATTATATTTTAACGAATATGGTTCACAAACATTTGGTTTTGTTTGGCGCGAAAAGTTTTGATTAAAAGTAATGGCAGATATAGTTATGTTAAAAATCTAAAATTACGAAGACGTAGGTTTTAGTGACGCTGAGTTCAAATATAATGTTGTCCTAAATGTGGCACTTCCGGTTACACCGGAATGTTTTAACTAAGATAATGAAATATCTAAAAAGCAGTTGGATTTAGGTATAGGAAATACCGGTACCAAACGAATTGGTTTAAAAAAATACTGTGGAAAATGTAATAAAATACAGGGTGTTCTATTTAAAGTAAGTAACTTAGAAATTATTTAAATTGTGCATGTTGGCGGCTAAGTTTAAAACACCCTGTATGAAATATTAATGAGTTGGACTTATGGAGTTAACGGGCACGCGCTTTTTTCAAAATTTTAAAAAAAATCGAAATATCTCGAAAATACTTCATTTTTGGTATATGACATTGTGAACAAATTTTATCTAAAATTTCATGTAGAATTCGAAAATAAAATAAAAAAATATTAGACTATTTAAAATAACAAAGTTGACGTCTACTTCCGGTATAACCTGAAGTTCCACATTCAGCACAACATTATTTTTGAACTCAGCGTCATCCAAAACCTACTGCTTACTAATAACAGATTTTTAACATAACTGTATCCGCCATAACTTTTAATCAAAACCTTTCGCGCCATACCCTGTATTGTATAGTGGTTGTTGTTTGAAAAGAAAAACTGTGGTAAAAAGTAGAAATGAAAGGTAACTTAAGCTGCTAAATTTGACGGAGTGGGTTCTCCTCTTGTGTCGGTTAATGTAAATGTCAGTGCGAGTTTATTATTTAAAAATACGTTTCTAGAAAAAATGTAAAAGACAAAAATTAACTGCTTGTGCATAAAATTAACTCGTTTAAAACTCGTTAACAGCTTTTAAACACAAAATTTAATCAAAATCGGTTTAGTAGTTTTTGCGCGATGCTCAAACAAATAAACAGGCAGTTAACAGTTTTATAATTTAACTTATTACGTAGTGAAAATAGAACTTGAGCAAATTTGAAAGTTGGGACATATCTACTTGTATACATATAAATAAAATTGTCTGTGATTTAAAAAAAACACAATTTTTCTAAGCTCATTTGATTATTCGTACGTTACCAAAACAAAAAAACGCGTTTTTATATTTTTTTCCGTCTGTTTGTATACATGTCTGCATATCTGCCTGTCTGTCTTCTTTCTTCTTGTTCATCACGTGATATTGATATTTATTCCGTCAGATGGCGTATTGCTTGGCATTAAAGGACAATTTCCTGTATAGTACACTTGCCCTATTGGTGATTAAGAAAGAGAGCTTGTGGTGCATTTGGTGGTCTAAGATTGAAATATTTTTAATGATTTGATAAAAATCGCCGTCCCAGAAAATTTTCGGACAGTTTTAGTTTCGTTATTGGAACTGTCACAAGCATGGAATTATTTAAATGTTCTAAGTCATCAATTATTATCGCCTTCACATGTTCGACATGCTCTCAAAAACACAATTATTTTGCCTATCAGGGACTACATATTGAGGACTTGTATTTAGTTTGTAGCTCACCGAAATAAGCCATATCTATATACATTTTCGGAAAATGACTTAATCGTCTTCTTTTCGCGCTAGTCCATATATATATATATATATATATATATCGCGTTAAAACGTGCGTCGGCGTCTTGCGATTCCTAATCTCCATTCCTCTCTATTCGTCCACATGTCCTCTCTCAGATCTCTCTCTTCCATCTCTTTTTGTATGCCTTCTCTCCAGCTCTTTCGTGGTCTTCCTCTTCTTCTTCTTCCTCTAGGGTTCCACTGTAATATTTTCTTTGGGATTCTGTCTGGTGGCATTCTTTGAACATGCCCGTACCATATCAACTGTTTAGTTCTTATTTCGTCTGTGATGTCGTGCTGTACTCCCATTATTTGTTTTATCCTCTCATTTGTAACTCTTTCTAGTCTTGATTTCCCCGCTGCTCGTCTCCAGTAATCCATTTCTGTGGCTCTAATTTTTCTTTCGATCTTTTCTTTCAAAGGCCATACTTCGCAACCGTACATTATTATGCTCTTCACTATCGTGTCGTAAATTCTTTTTTTGTTGTTGTTGCTTATTGTTCTATCCCACAGTACTCCGTTTAACATTGATATTGCTCTTCTTCCTTTCATATTTCTGTCCAATATTGCTTCTTCGAGTGTCCCATCCTTTGATATTCTCATTCCTAAGTAATTGTAAGCTGACGTGTGTTTGATTTTTTGTCCATTTGATAATTGTAAGTCCTGTTGCACTCCCCCAATACACATATATTCCGTTTTTTCTACATTAACCTCTAGTCCCCAAATTTTATATTCTTCTATAAGTTTTCGTGTCATATACTCTGTGTCGTCTATGTCTTGGCCGACTATAATTTGATCGTCTGCGAATGAGAGTGTGTATAATGTTGTGTCCTCATCTAAAGGTATGCCCATGTTTTGGCATTTCCGTTTCCAATTCGCTAGTGCCCGTTCCAAATATATTTTAAATAATGTTGGTGACAAGCAACACCCTTGTTTCAGCCCTTTTGTGATATTAAACCCTGTTGTTAGGTTTTGTCCAACTTTAATTCTTGATTTGGTTTTATTGTATAATGACTTTACTCCTTTTATCAGTTCAATATTAATGTTGGAAGTTTCCAGAGTTTCCCAAAGTTTAATTAAGGGTACGCTGTCATATGCTTTCTTTAGGTCAACGTACAGTATATGGATCTCTTGATTGAATGCTAGTTTTTTTTCTATAATTTGTGTTAGTGAGAACAGATGGTCAATCGTTGATCTTCCCGCTCTAAATCCGGCTTGCTCTTCTGCTTCCATTTCCGTGTATTCCCTTTCGATTCTGTTTTTTAAGATCTTGCCATATATTCTACTGATTGTGTTTGTTACGGCAATTCCTCGATAATTGTCGCATTTGCTTTTGTCCCCCTTTTTGTGTATTGTTGACATATGTGATATTTTCCATTCTTCTGGGACTTCGGACTGATTAATACACCTTTGAAATAGATCTTGCAGCATTTTATATAATTTATCTGTTCCGTATTTAAATAATTCTCCTACAATATTTCCTGGACCCGGGTCTTTGTTATTTTTTAAAGATTTACATACTTCCTTCACTTCTTTTGTATTAATTCTAATAGGGGATCCTTGCGTATTAATTCTATCATTCATATATTCTGTGTTCTTAAATTCTTCTCTGTCTTCAGTTAACATTTTTTCGAAGTATTGTTGCCAATTTTGTGCTGTTATTGGTGAGATTATGTCCTTGGTATTATCTTTCCTCATGTTTTTTAGTATTCTCCAGCTTTCTGTACTTCTACCTCCCAGTCCATGAAAGTAGAATAAGTTTGCTCATATTTATTCCTGGGTCCTTTGGGAAGGAGTTTCAGTTCGCTTTGTTTCGCCGCACTCACAATTTCTGGTGGTGTATTATCAATAATCTCCTCATCGGACGAAATATCCATTATTCCCGTCTATTTAAACGATTTTTAAACTATTTCGCAACAACACTACTGAAAATCACCAAAACTCAATAAAAAAAGAAAAGTTTTAACAATTGGTGTCAGATTGCTGTCAGACGAGTCCATTTCTAAAAGGGAAGACCGGATAACAGAGACGTGTTGAGAAAGTGGAAATGCAGGCATCTCATTGGTCGAGAACTGTTGGGAAAGTAAACAGGTTAAAAAAAAGTCGAATTTTCTCAACCGAGAAGTGTTAAAAAAGAAAACAGGTTGAAAAATATCGAATTTTCTTAATCGAAATCTATTGGAAAAAGGTCTGTTTCTTTAATATGATGGGGAAAATTTTATTAGCTTGTTTTTGTCAGTGAACATTTATTTTTTGTTTGCATATTACGTATTTTACAAAAACAATATTTCTCATAAATACTGGCCGATCCCATATAAGTTCGGTTGTGTGTACATATCCAACATATTGTAACGAAAAGGATTTGGCACGCCCATGACCGAAGACTCCAGATTTCTCTCAAGACCACAACATAAAAAAAGCTTCCATGTAGTTCGAATTGTTTTCTAGTAATTTCGATAGTTGTATAAATTAAACGATAACAGAACGAGTTAGATTGATACAGTTGAGAAAGTCGAAATGCTGAAGTTTATAAAAAATAGTTTTGCCTAAAAAGTTGTATGCGTTGTATATTTCGTAAATAAATACTGTAGGTACAGTATGTTCACTTGTTAGTTTAAATCCACGGAATGGTCACAAGGGAAAAGTAAATAAATTTTTCCCTGACAATATACTACCGGGTGTAACGAAAAATGCTGATAGATTTGATCTTAAATAACTTACAGAGAAAAGATACAAGTACTTTTCACTTAATTACTTTTGTTTTTTCACAAAGTGAAGAATAGTGAGATTAGAGAACGCTGTTGTGTGAAAAAAGATTGATAAAAGAATGCTGTTTTGAACACGTATTGAGGATAGATGAAAGAAGATCGACGAAACAGATTTATAAAGTGAGTGGTAATGGGTAGAGGTCGACCTCTGCGAACATATCTTGATCAGATCAACATTGTTTTGAAGAAAGGCCCGGTCAAGAGCACTAGCAACCGACGAGCATGTATGAGAGGACTGATGAAAGTAGAAGAGACGAAATATGTGTGTAAAAACCGCAAGTTGAAAAAAGTCGTCTCTGCCTACCCCTATGGGAAAAAGGCGTGACTATATGTATGTACCTATATATGCTTTTCATAAAAGTGAGGATAGGAGATTTAAAATTTTAAACCTTTCAGATAGGTCATTAAATTATCTTTAAATGTTTTTAAACGATATACTTACGCTTATTATTGTGTATGTAACGGCAGACCGTTGTTTCATTTTTCAAAAATGTGGCGTTAAATTTTACTTTCACAACTACTATTAACCAATCGATAGAGTTATCAATTATTGCTAATTTCACATTCGCTAGCTTTGTAATGATAAAATGAAAGTAACTGTAAACATTTGTCATAATTGTTGTAAATATTAAACAATTTGTCGTAATGTATTTATAACCTTTTTTATATTTGATTAAAATATGAACGACTAAATTTATATACGGTGCTTTCATTTCAAAAGCAGCCAGTCCAAATAACTTTTGATTTTGCGTAAATGTAAAAAAAAACAAAAAACCACGTCAAATTTTAAATCAATCAAACGTTATTCTGCTGTTTCCAAGGTGAATTTCTTTAACATCCCCCACCTTTTCTTTAAAATGTCTTGTGATACATCAAATAAAAAACCCAAGAAAAATTTAAATCAGCCATATAAACAACAAAGTTGGTAAAGTTGAAGTTGAAGCGTAAATTTGTACAAATGCTCTGAGGTGTGGGCAGCAGCTTCACCACCGGAACCTCTGATGCCTCGACTTACTTTTGCTATTCGACGACGTCATCGAAGCGTAGTTGGTGGATTCTTCGATAACTCAGTAAAGCTGGCTCGATCTGTTTTTTACCTACTATAGGCTGAAGGGTTTACTGCCTTTTATCGCCGTGAATTTTGTTATCACAGTAAATTGTCATCGAGAATATATTGTGTAATTTAATACATGGAGCTAACAGTTTCAAGCTTCCTGTATCTTCAGAATAATTTCACTGGTTATTAGCTTTGAATTTGATTTATTTTATCTTATTATATTGATGTGCATTTTACCACGTGGTGTTTTAAAGCGGTGCTCTGAACGCTAGAGGTGTTCATTCCTCGGCTGATGATATGCGAAAGAGAACGAGAAGCCGGAAAGCCGGTTTGAACGTGGCTTCTTCTCGCGTTAAATTCGCGTTGGTTGCTACAATTGCGCGCGACGATTTCGGAATGTTCTGGAGGGATAATAAATGCACGTGTGTTTTAGCTGATTTTTAAATTGCACAGGATCCTTTGTTTCTAGCCGAATACTAATTTTTCACGTGATGAGGGCGTGATCAAAACATTATAGTGGATTACAAAAACTGCACGTGTTTTTTTTAGATGATTTTTGTCTAAAATGAAGTTAATTACAAACAGCTCCTTAAATGTATTTACAATAACTTATTAAAGTGTGTCCGTAATTTCCTAAGAAATAATTTAACCTATTTTATTTATTTATTTATTTATTTATTTACACTGTTCTACAGAAAAAAAGATTTCAAATTACAGAACAGGAACAAAGTAAACATTTGCACAACAGTACTAACAATAAAAAAGCTTAAGAGTAATACACAATTTACAAAATCAGACTAACATTAGTAGAAAGCTTAAGACTAACACAACAATATTACTGCTGATAATAATAGCTCTTAATTTGCCTCACATGACAATAGAATATATCAAGCTGGTCACTTATTAGGTTATAGTTGCTACACATAGTATGAAAAGGAGAGTTTTTAAGTATATTTGTTCGTGGTGTGGTAGTGTAGAATGAGTCGGTGTATCGAGATGCCTGACGGGGAATTTTAAAGTTTATCTGATGTAGTAAGCATTGACATTTAATTTCATTGTTAATTATTTTGTGTAGCATAATGACACTAGAACATTCTCGTCTTCTATCCAGAGTGAAAAAGCTATGTCTTGACAGTAAACTCTCGTGTGCCGTGCCAATTAGTGGATAAGTCCGATCTACTTTAAAACTTAGGTATTTGAGAAAGCGTCTTTGGATTACCTCCAGTTTATAAATATGCACTTGATAATATGGGTTCCAGATAACCGATGCATATTCTAGCTTTGATCTCACAAAAGAATAGTAAAGAGTTTTAAGTGTTAAATATTTAAAGTCGCGGTCTACTCTAATTATAAATCCATACATACGGTTTGCTGACGTAGTTATATTGTCTATGTGGTTTTGGAAAGATAGCTCTCGGTCGAAAGTAACTCCAAGATCCTTAAAATTACATGGTCTGTCTAGAGAATAATTGTCTATCTTATAGTCAAATATAATTGGATGAGATCTCAATGTATATGACATTACGCAACATTTGGTAGGATTTAACGCTAAATTATTACGACTGCACCATTGGCTTATTTGATTAAGATTTTTCGATAGTTTCTCACATTCAGTCATATTAATGATAGGAGAGAAAATTTTTAGAACATCAGCATACAGTAAAAAATTAAGCTTAATTATGTCACCAATGTCATTGATAAAGATATTAAACAGTAGTGGACCGAGGTTAGATCCTTGCGGTACACCTGATTTGGCGAGGTATTTGTTAGACCTAAATCCATTTAACTGCACATACTGTGTGCGGTCGGACAGATATGATTTGAATAACGCAAGTAGGTTACTCGATAAGCCGAAATTCGAGAGTTTTTGCAGCATTAGATTATGGTTAAATCTGTCAAATGCTTTGGTCATATCCATGTAAATAACATCTGTCTGAATTTTAAATTCTTTTGAACTCTTTGCAAAGTTTTGCTAGTAATTCGTCTACATTCTTCAGTTATTCTAAGCTTTAGTTCTTCAATGTCTTCGGGAGGAGTTTTGTAGACTAATGTTTCTAAATAGCCCCACAGTTAGCTCAAACAACAAAGGCATCTCTAATCTCAGGATTCTTGAGAGACATAATCTGGAGAAATAAACACATGAGTACCAGAAGTAAGGTCAGAATATATAAGACATGTGTAAGACCGATTATGACATACGCGATAGAGACCAGAGCGGAGAACACGACTACAAAGCGACTTCTTAGATCAACGGAAATGCTAATTCTTAGATCGATAACTGGCTATACCCTACTTGATCATAAAAGAAGCGAAGAGATAAGGGAAATATGTGAAGTCCAAGACATAGTAAGATGGGCAAGAAACCGAAGAAGAGAATGGAGAGACCATGTTAGCAGAATGCCAAACGACCGGCTGGCAAAAATTGTGAGAGAGAAGCGGCCCAACACACCACGCCCAACTGGACGCCCACCAAAAAGATGGTATGATAGCTGGTCTTCATCGTCCCAATTGTTTTTGGGCAACCTTTGAGGCAAACACAGGACGTAGTCCTAACGTAAGAAGAAGAAGTGTATAAACCAACAAAAATATTTGTAAGTTTTGATACTTTTGGTATGAAATAGGAAGGATCTGTAGCAAAATGACCTTCAATTTGTGCAGCTTCATCCAGAACTCTGGGATTATTTTATTTTTTTATTACAAACGGATCCAGTTTCTTTAAATTTCCGTGCTAACTTTTTGATGGTCTGGTGGCTTATATTTCTATCAGGATGCCTTTTATTAAAAACTCGAGCTGTTCCTTCCTCGAGCGCACTTGTTTTGATGACCGAAAATAAATATTATTTCTGCCCGTTCTTGTAGAAAATTCACCATTTTAAGAAAACTCGAGAGGCTACAGCTACAAATAATGGCTAATTTAACCTCACGAGTAACTAACTAAATATACTATTAATATTTTTAAAACAGAAACAAAATGAAAAAATATCATAAATGGTAACATGTATTCAGAAGTAAATTAATCGATCCCTAATTGTACATCTATCTATCCAACATTGGCGTAGGTAGTTTTCGTTATAGTCTCATGTTATTTCATAAAATTTGTTGTTATCAGCAAAATAAATTGTTGTTTAAATGGCTGATTTGCATTTTTCTTGAATTTTCATTTGATGTATCACAAGGTAGGGGTTGCTATTTGACATTTTAAAGAAGGGGTGGGGTATGTTAAAGGGACAGCAGAATAACATTAAACCTCCCTTGATTTAAAATTAGATGGTTTTTTGTTTTTCTTATATTTACTGGCTGGTTTTGAAAGGAAAGCACTGTAGATACTGTAAAAATTAAAAGAAAAATGTAAGATTAAAAGCAACCAATATTATTACACGTCATATTTGGTATAATTAGTAGCTTACTAGAACTCGTCCTTTTTTTTGTTTATGGTGACTCGTCGTCTCGACTGTTTGTGAAACTGATAAAGTTGAAATACGATAGAATATAAAATATAATTATTCTGTTTAAACCTTCGAGTAGAGAAGTTGGAGAAATCTCGTGTTTTATTTTTCTTAAAGGTCATTCTTACAATACGATACAGAGTCGGGATACATTAAGGTTGGCGTCTAATATAGCTTGTATAACTAATCCGATAGAGAAGCCACCGAGCATTTTATTAAATATTTATTCAAGTTTGCAACCGTGCAAATGAGTAATTATAAGGCCTGTTCGTTTGTCATACTCACGCCGCTCAATAAATTACATAAATGTGCAGATTGATATGATTTTCGTGATACAAATCCACGAAGAGCATTAACCAACTGCTTAATTCAAAGGAACACAAAACGCCCACCAAAACAATTGGATATTTGATCCCAACAAAAACAACCAAATTGTACATAAAATTTTCATTTCGTTAAGTAAATAATTTTCCAACTCAGAATTTGCATCAGTCACTTCACCATTAATTATACTGAATTTTTTATTCATTTTTAATGTACGATTTTTGAAATTCTGCTAGATCAAACTGATATGATTTTTCTGCTCCACCTAAATTGGTGGAGCAAATAAATCCTGCTTTATTTCGTATATAGCAACTTGCTCCTGTCAAACGAACAGTCTCTGATCAATTGCTTATAACAAACGAACAGTAGAATACCGCTCAAATCAGTTTTGAGCAGCTTGAGCATGACAAACAAACAGGCCTATAGTCAAAATTAACTTTTACTACGAACGAATCTGGCGAACTGGTCTGTGTACACTGTTGCCAATAGAAGTTACGTATTCCATGTAACAGCTGTTTTGAACTATGTGTTATCATTTTTTTTTTTTTTTCCATGTTCTGGTTCCCACGAAAAGGGATATCCTGTAATGTTCAGAGAACATCGTGGGAACCAAGGGAAAGAAGGTAGGAGTTGGTGTTCTTCTTAAATTTCTGGAGGTTGTATGCCTCGGGGAACACCTCCCTAGGCAATGAGTTCCAAAGCCTCGCAATTCGTTGGATGAATGAGTCTTTGGAAAGTGATGTTCTGCAGGTCTCCAAAGTGACCACGAAGGGGTGTGAAGACTAAACTTGACGGGTTAATCTCGAAGAGACTGCCAAAGGAGGAACGATTGTTGATATTTCAGAAGAGCATCGCCCATGAAAATATCTATAAAATAGAGACAAATCGCCAACTTTTCTACGGTGTTCCAGACACCTTGGCTAGGGCTAGGAGATTATCCAGGAAAAAATTATTTTTAAAATAATGATTCCAAATTAACATTTTTTCTGATAAAATCCAAACTCCAAAAAGGTTATTAATATGAACCTAGAGATTCGCATATTAGCGCACTTGGCAACATGACTGTTACTTACTCTGTGGCTTACAACCCAGAGTGGGTTTTTGCTGAATTCACAATAGGTACCCTGCCCTTAGAAGGGACTCTAGAGAAATCCATACTGATAGACTTATTACCAGTAAAAAAAATTTTCCTTATCTTCTATATACATAAAAATGAAAAAAAATTTGTATGTATGTCCTTCAAAACCTCCCAAACGTCTGGACCGATTGGGATGAAATTTTCAAAAGTTGTTTTATACATACCAGGGGTGGTTTTAGTGAAAAAAACCTTTTGTGTAGGAAGTGGCTGACTTTCGATATAACCATTAACAAGGCTCAAGGCCAATCTCTAAGTGTTACTGGTTTGATCTTATGAAGTTCCTGTTTTTCGCACGGTCAATTATATGTTGCCTGCTCCAGAGTTGGAACACCAAAAAATCTTTACGTGTTCACACCTACCGAAAAAACTGTAAATATTGTTTATCAGCTGGCATTAAAGTAAAACATTTGTTAAATAAATAAAATTTTAATATGGATTGGGCATCCCAAAAAAAAATAAAATAATGGGGTGCAGCAACGTTCTGATAGTATTATATGGATTGATACTTTGGACCCCATCATTTCTTCATTAATTATTAACTTTTATTTTTTATCCTTTCCCAAATTACGCTTAATGATATGCTTATGAATATATTCCCAATCCAAAACATTCATTTTATTTTTAAGGACGTAATCAAAATCACATTCCAAATTCATTCATAAATAAAAGTATAGTGGCTCTGGAAATAAATGAAATATACAATGACCTTTCTATACGTAAGCTGCTAAATTAATATATTTGTAAGATTGTTTATAAAGTGAAAACTATTTGTTGTTAAATTTATTAATCTGACTATTTGCTGCCAAATTCGTAATTCAAGTTAATCACCTAAACGAGATTGTCTGGTGATTCGCTTTTAATCGCATTAATATCACGTGACCAGCAAGTGTGATTGCTTTGTTTATATACCCTGAAGCTTGCATTTGTGCGAAAATTATAGTTGTTTAATAGTGATTAATAATTTGTTAATAGTAAAAATGACCAGCAGAGCAAATTGTTATATACCTAGATGTAAGTCAGTTTGTAAAAAAACCCCAATTTGACTTTTCATTATTTCCCAAATGAGGGTCAAAGAAATGAGCATATTAGAAAATAGGAAATGGTGACTATGGTTGACAGAAAGAAACTGTGGGAGATCAAACTGAATATAGGAAAGAGAGTTACCCAAAACATAAGAGTTTGTTCTAATCATTTTTTTTTAAGAAAGATTTTATAACTCCTAGGAATTGTAAGTATTTTGTTTTCTATATTTTATGTGGTTGATAGAATTACATATTAATCTGTCAGGGGGCTATTAAAAACTTTACCTTAAAATCACTGCTATACCAAGTAAAAATTTACCTGTGTCCAACATTATAACAAAGTCCAAAAGTCTGAAAAAAGAAGAGAAAAAGAAATGATATGAAAAACTCATTGAAAACAGTCAGGCAAGTTCTCTTGTGGGTTATTTTTATTGAAGTCATAAGTAAATAAACGTCATGTCATCCATTGATTTCATAAAGATCACTTTTAATAGCACTGGGTCTGCAAACAATAAGATCTGATTATCCACTTATCATCCTTTTTTTCTTTGACACCACAAACAATAATATGGTTTGCTGTAAGAACAGCTTCACCCTCCACGATGCATTAACTACTTGGAGTAGCAGCCAGACAAACAAAAATTAAAAACAATGGTAGAAACATATCTGAATTCCTTCCAATATAAAATTGTGACCTACTTTATTATGTTCATTACATAAAAAAATAGAACACAATGTGCTGACGGCAGCTGTTCGCCGGAGAACAGATAAAGTGAGTTCGAATTATTTACGGCTCTAAGAATGAAAATTCAAATTCATTAAGGGCGCCACCCAATTTAGATATTGCTTTACTATATTTGGATAATTGAGAAAACCAAATATCTATCTTTAACAAAATACCTAAAATGACTTAATATTAAATTTTCTTAGACATTCAGGCTGGGCAAATAGGAGAATAAAAAAACATATCACATATAAGAATATAATTAGAATATCAAAGTGGACAAGGCAAAATAGGTTGTAGACCAGGGAACCATAAAATAATAATTACATAAATTAAATAACATATATAATAATATTAACTAATGTATTATAGCGAAATACATACACTTTTATACCTGGTGTTATACCGCTCAAAGTTACCAGAATGGGGTATAATGGTAAGAAATAAACCTGTGACTGAATCTGCTGTCACATAGTACTATGTGAGAACTTCACAAAAGTCCTTTAGATTATAGTTTATAAAATTATCACGGTGGTATAATATACGATATCAATAATTAGTAATTATTTAAAATGATGGTATGATAAGCACTAATATGATAAAATAGTTATAAAAAATTTCAAAAAGGTAAGAGAACACTGAAGGTGTAAAAAAACCTGGTACTAAAGTCCAATGGTCCACATATGTAGCCTCTATCCAAGGTCCACTTGATGTAGTTGAAGACACAAAAACGAAGACAGGAAGAAGACAGGAAACAGACAGCAAAACGAAGAGAAGGCAGAAGAAAGGCTCAACCTTCCAGGTCAGCCAGGGGTCGATGATGCAACTCAGCAGGTCTCTAGCCTCTATCGGCTACTACTAGATCTCATCCGGTGGATGTCTGTCGACTCTGGCCAGGATTTAAAAGCGACTCGGTGTTGGTCCTCGTGGGAATCTTGACCAAAGTCAAGAGTTGCCACAAGAGTCGTCGTTCGATTTCCAGGAGTCTGATGGTGAGAGCTAAGCTGTACCCTAACACCCTAACAAAAAAATAATCTCATGAAAGGACATGTGCAAAATAAAAAACCAACAAAATGAAGTAGGTATATTTTCAACCTGATCGATATCATTGCTAGTTCAAAAGTCATAACTTACCTTCTGAGAAGGGAGGTAAAACTAGAAGATATCCATAACAGCAAACAGGACTAAAACGGACTAACAGGACATCAGGACAAAATGGCGGTGTTCCCACCGCATGGCAGCTTACCGGTGTTTGGCACAAATCCCCATATAAGGCTCCAAAAAAAACCACTAACGATGGGTGCGACTTGATCTCGGCCCAAACGGCACTTCGTAAATTCCCCCCTAAGGGTTAATTTCGGTTCAATACCGAAAAAGAATCCCAAACACGAGACAAGCGCACCTCATCATGGCCGCACCGAAAAAGAACTCCTCGACGACCACGAGGACAGAACCATCCTCCTATTTCTAACAGTTGCCAGAAAAAACTGCACATCCTGTATGAAATCAGCGCCAGTTTTGAATTCCTAGCCTCTCATTGGTCAGAACCATAAATGCTATTGATTGACAGAATGAATTTCATAGAATGTAATCTAAAAGACCATTCTTCTTCTTTCTTTTCTACTATTGCACGAAACATTAACGGCTAACCGACTTGAGACCGATGACAGAAGTTCTATGAAAGAAGAACAGTGACACGCCCACAATGACTCGACGTCTAGAAAGTAAATAAATATAACCTTTA
This sequence comes from Agelastica alni, assembly GCA_950111635.1. Classification (NCBI taxonomy): domain Eukaryota; kingdom Metazoa; phylum Arthropoda; class Insecta; order Coleoptera; family Chrysomelidae; genus Agelastica; species Agelastica alni. The sequence continues at coordinate 39,600,367 of OX467711.1, read as the reverse complement.
AGATTATATTTTGAAAAATAAAGAAAAAACCCAGTAAATACCTAGAGATCTCATTCAGAATCAACAAAATCCTGGGACAAACCTTCAATAGCCTAGAATTCATCATACCAGAGAACACAACGGTATGTCGCCTGCTCACATGTGAATGGATGTTTTTATTGACTTCACTATCTTAAATTTCAGAAATCCAGGAATCCAGCCAGAAATCATAAGGTTCCTGCAGCTTGAATATATTACTTTCAACAGCTCTTAGAATGTCAGAAGCAAGAGTATTACCTAGTGTTGAAACTTGTGAAATTTACTAGTATTCAACTATATATATGTTTGTTTTGAAATAGTGAAATAAATGTTTTATTCAGGAATTTGATATCAAAACTGAATGTTCTCTGTAAGTACAATGCCCAATAAATAAAAAAACTATTATATATAAAAAAACAAAATTAGCTGGTAGCAATTTCAAATGCTACAATGCCCAATAAATGAAAAATTTACTATATATAAAAAACAAAATTAACGAGTAGCAATTTCAAATGCTACACATACCCCTCTCCGAAGAGTAAAAATTTGTAAACAAATTTTTATGAGGTAGTAGCTACTTAGTGATAGTAATTGATTTATATATAGTATCTTCGCGTACCACACGTTCCTTAAGGAAGTCAAAATCAGTAGAATGTCTATATAGGGAAAGAAATCAAAATCGGTTTACAAGTCAAAATCGGTTTACAGGTCAAAATCGGTATGTCAAATCAAAATCACTAGTAAATTGAATGAATTGCTAAAAAAATAGAAGAAATATCTACACAAGGTAATAATGATGTTCATTTCAGGTTGATCAGACCTATATGAAACATCAACAGGAAAAATGAATTAAAGTATGCATACTCTTAAGGGAACATTCATAATTAGATTTCCTACTAATTATTTTCTTCAAAAAAAATAGGAAAACCAACCAAGGTTTCCTAAGTTGCACCAGCAAAAATTGTCAAAGATTGACCTCAAAATTTGTAATTGCAATTACCTAATATTGTGCACCAACGCAACAAATATTGTGCACCAACGCACCAAAAATTGTGCAACAACGCACCAAAAATTTGTGCACCAATGCACCAAAAATTGTGCACCAACGCACCAAAAATTGTGAACCAACTCACCAAAAAATTGTGCACCAACGCACCAAAAATTTGTGCACCAACGCACCAAAAAAAATTGTGCACCAACGCACAAAAAAATCAGTAAAACTTTAGCATTAAGTTTACTTATATGAAACATTTAACCAAACCACTACAGATATACTCTGTGTACAAATCAAAAAATTACGGTTTGAATTAAATAACTATCCAACAGAAACATCTGAATTGGATCCAAAATATTCCTTCAGATCTTTAATATGCCATTCTCCAGCAGGAGAACCATCCATATTATCTAAGGAATAAACTAAACGAGATATTCGCTTCTTCACTATACATAATATATATTTCGGCGCCAGCTTGGCACTGAATTTACTCGCAGCATCAGAAAGAATTTTATTCCTTTTCCAAACTTTATCACCCTCATTAAATACATGATCTCTTTTCCTGAGATTGTAAGATTTTGCATTCCTCTGATAAGCTTTATGTAGTCTATCCTGGATAGTCACAAATACTTCACTAAGACCCTTGACATCTTGAACATAACTATCCCTACAATCAGGTAAAAGTTCTATGTCTTGAGTGTTAGGAAGGTTACCATAAAAATTACCAGAAATAGGCACATTACGACCAAAATTTAGAAAAGCAGGAGAATAATGGGTGACTTCATGGGTTGCTGTATTTATTGCCTGTTGAATCTTATACAATTCTTTATCCCAATCCTTGTGTTCATCCACATAACTTCTAATAGCTTGACCTATAGTCTTATTGGTTCTTTCTACAAAATTACACTGTGCTGAATAACGAGGGGTGTACCATATTTTCTGAACTTTATATGTTTCAGCTAACTTCTTAAACTGTTTACCAGCAAACTGAGTTCCATTATCACAGATAATGAACTGTGGTACTCCAAATATCAAAAAAACTTGATTTTCCATAAATTTAATTATGCTAGGTGCCTTGGCATCTCGCATTGGACACAACAATGTATATTTAGTAAAGAAATCTGAAACAACCAATAAATAAGTGAAACCTTTTGAAGATCTGGGAAATGGTCCCATGATATCAACAGCAATAGTCTGAAAAGGATATATAACGGAACGTTGAGTACCCATAAGTCCCATACGAGGAGTGTTTGATAATTTTTGCGACTGGCAGACTTTACACAACTTAACATATCTCAAAATATCACCTCTCATTTTAGGCCAATAGTAATGTTCTTGGACTCTCGAAAGTGTTTTAAAAAAACCAAAATGACTACAAATGGATGGATCATGCGAATCTTTTATGACATCAATTCTTTGTGATTTCGGAACAACTACTTTCCATTCAACTATATTAGATTTAATGGGTACTTTTGAAGGAACATATTTATATATCAAATCATTATCTACTTTAAAATGAGAATAAGCAACAGGATCTTGTAAAACTTTAGCTCGCAGAGAGGAATACCAATTGTCTGAATCAGACTTAACATCTATTAAATCAACTTCTAACTTATTGTCTGTTTCTGAAAAAGGCATTCGGGAGAGAAAATCTGGCACCCGATTATTTGCACCCTTTGTATAGGCCAACTCAAAAGTGTGTTGCCTTAATTTAACAGCCCATCTGGCTAATCTGCCGGAAGGATCTTTAAGATTATGTAGCCAGAGCAGACTATGGTGATCAGTAGTCACCTTAAAAACAGTTCCTTCAATATAAGGGCGAAATTTATCTATCAAAAAGATTAAACTGAGTAATTCCCTCTCTGTTACACTGTAATTCCTTTCAGATTTTGATAGGGACCTTGAGGCATAGGCAATGACTCTCTCGGCACCCTGAACTTCCTGAGTCAACACACCACCCACGCCTACATCACTTGCGTCGCACTGGATGGTAAACGGCAAAGCAAAATCAGGGGGACATAAAATGGGTGCTGATACAAGAGCCTTCTTGATGGCGAGAAAAGAAGTTTCTGCCTCAGGAGTCCACTCTATAGGTTGCTTTTTACCTTTTCCTCTTAACAAAGCACTAATAGGAGCTATTAAAGTAGAAAAATTATCAATAAATCTCCTATACCATGAACAAAGACCCATAAATCGTTTTATCTCAGTACTAGTAGTTGGACGAGCATAATTAACCATAACCGAGACTTTGGAAGGATCAGTCCTGATACCTTGCCTGTCAATGACAAAACCGAGATATTTAAGAGATGTTTTGAAAAACTCACATTTTTTCAAGTTTATGGTTAAATTAGCATCTTTTAAAATATCTTTCACTTCATATAAAAGATTTACATGTTCTTCAAAAGTAGCTGAAATGATGATAATATCATCCAAATAAGTAAATAGATGAGGTTCAAATCGGGGGCCAAACAACGCATCACACAGCCTTTGTTGCGTCTGCGCGCTGTTACATAAACCAAACGGCATAACATTAAAGTGAAATAATCCTCGTCCTGGAATACTAAACGCAGTCTTTTCTTTAGACGAGTCTGTAAGTGGAACTTGCCAAAACGCTTTTCTTAAATCGATACTCGATATATACTTAGCATTTCTCAACAAAGTTAAGATTCTGTCTATCCTTGGCAGTGGATAACTATCGTGTTTAGTAAGTTCATTCAACTTACGTCCATCAAAACAAAATCTGTATTCACCAGAAGATTTCTTAACTAACAAGACGGGACTGTTCCAAGGACTGTTAGACGGTTCAACGACATCCAATTTGAGCATGTCATCTAGTTCATCATTAAGCATGTTCAACATATACGGTGACATTAAATACTGTCTCTGCTTAAACGGTTTTGCATCACCAGTATCTATCTCTAAAGTTATTTTATCAGTTCGACCTAAACGAGAATCACTACTAATTTCCTTAAATGAGTTTACTAAATCTATCATCTGCTTCTCTTGTTCCTGTGTGAGCTCATCATCAATACTAGTCTCAAAAATACTACATTGTTGAGATGTGGCAACAATGTCAACAGTTTCACCTGAAACTCGACATTTAATGTCCCAACTAAAGTCATGAAAATCAATGGACACACTAAATTTACTACAAAAATCACTACCCAAAATAAAAGATTGTGATAGGGAAGGTACTACTAATGCAGGAATAATTTGTATATCCCCATTTATATTGATAGGCAAATCCACTATACCATCAACTTTTTGTTGTGTACCATCAGCTGTTAGAACATGGTTTAAGTGAGGACTTCTTATTATTAAATCTAAATCTTTTATTGTTCTTAAACCTCCCTGACCTATAACTGATATGTTGGCACCACTATCTAGAAGTGCAATGACATTAGTGTCCACAAGTTGGATTTTTACATAAGGCCTATTATCATTGTTTTTCTTAATCAATAAAGGAGCTACAAAATTTATGGAATCTCCCTCATTATTAAAATTTTGACTATTGGCTCTTGAAATTTTTGGAGAAAATTGAGAGCCTTTTACAACATTCTTCTTTATTTGTTTCCCTTTACACCTAACACAGTCTCTGAAAACAACATTTGGTGTTCCACATTTAAAACAAAACTTTTTCTTGATGCCTGACTTACAATCTTGAAAAGTATGATTAGGTAAATTGCATCTCCAACAAATAACAGGATTTCTCACTTTAGGGTTTCCCACTTTATAACTAGCTGTACCAACTGTTGAGGAAGAGGCAGGAATGCTATTTGAAGCCAAATTCGAAGTTGCAGGTGAAGAATTTGAAGGTGGAAAATTTGATGTTGAAGTGGCATTTCTGAATTTATTTTTCCGGAATTTATTACCAGAATCTATATTCTTATGAACAGGGTTTCTGTTCACTTGGGTATTTGAAATGAAAGCTAATTCAGGATCATCTAGCATAGCTACTGATCTACTCTGGGAACTAGAACTACTGGGGCATAGTGCATCAGATTCCTCTAACTTCTTACATAAAGTTCCAAGATGTGAAACTGAATCTATATCACACAAAGCCAGCCTACTTCTATAATCAGACTTTAGTCCCATTTTAATATATCTTATTTTAGTAACCTCAGCTGCTCCATGACTGAGTCTATTAAAAAGAGCTTCCATACAAGCAATATAAATAACTACTGGTTCTGTATTACCCTGTTTCCGGTTCTTAATTTGTAGCCAAACTTCATCTTCAAAATCTGACACTAGAAAATCTTTCCTCATTTTTAAAGTTAATGAGTCCCAATCAGTGACCTGAGATTTAATGTATCTATACCAGAAGGTAGCTTTTCCTGTAAAAAGATCACTAGCAGACTCAAAAAGCTCTACTTTAGAAACATGTCTAGCTTGAGCAAGTTCTTCAATTCGCTCTATGAACGACAAAAGATTTTTAGAATCTCCATCAAATTGAATTCCCAATTTGTAGACAGGAGTTGATTTCGAAAAATTTGGAGAGAAAGAATTACTGGTAGATTGTCTCAGAGAAGGATTAACAGTGGAATTCATTAAAGGCACATTAACTGGTTCAGATTCCTGTTCCGACACCTTGTCATGTAATTCAGCATCTAGTTGTAGAGATGTGGCATACGACTCATTTTTAAACAATGACATATCTTCAAAGTTTTCATCGGTGTTATTTAACGGAATTCTCTGAATCCTCAAAGTCACATGACATAATCTAGATACTACTCTTTTATAAGTGGAATCTGTAGAAGGACCATCAAAATCACTAATTAAAAATTTAATAGACGTTAATGTGTTTTCTATCTCTGTTCTTTCAATCTCAAAATTAAAAGATGGATCTACTAAGGCCAGAACATTCTGTCCTTGTTGTATCTCTTTTGAAATCAAACGACCTAAAATTTTTCTCTTATCATCCATATTACGTTCAGAAATAACACCTCTGATCCTCAACTCATAGTTGATCTCAGCTATCAGCAAGTGTTTTACCTTAAGTGAATCCATAGTGACTTGTAATGAGCAGAAACAAAAAGCAAATGTAATATCTAACTAATTTGATATTGAGTTATCAATATCAGGTTGTCAGTCACAAAAATATCCATGAAAATCCCTATGAAAAATATCTGTCAAAATTGTTACCAGAAAATTATTTTCAAAAAAGGAAATTTTCAAAAAGGAAATCTTTAAAATTTGCTATCTTAGCTCCGAAATATATAATTATTACAAATGAACACACATACACGGTTCCTAGATATCTCAAAAAAATAACTTATCCTGTTTACCTGTTTCAAAAACACCTAAAGCTGTTCCTGAAATGTCTGTCTTCAAATAAACAATAAGACTTGAAGGACAGGTTGTAATTATTCAACTAAATGTACCAAATCAAAAAATCTAAGAAAATCAATTCAGGTTTTTCAAAAAATTTCTAACATGAATTTCTGAATTTTCGGGCCCCACACGTTGGACGCTATTTATGTGACCTACTTTATTATGTTCATTACATAAAAAAATAGAACACAATGTGCTGACGGCAGCTGTTCGCCGGAGAACAGATAAAGTGAGTTCGAATTATTTACGGCTCTAAGAATGAAAATTCAAATTCATTAAGGGCGCCACCCAATTTAGATATTGCTTTACTATATTTGGATAATTGAGAAAACCAAATATCTATCTTTAACAAAATACCTAAAATGACTTAATATTAAATTTTCTTAGACATTCAGGCTGGGCAAATAGGAGAATAAAAAAACATATCACATATAAGAATATAATTAGAATATCAAAGTGGACAAGGCAAAATAGGTTGTAGACCAGGGAACCATAAAATAATAATTACATAAATTAAATAACATATATAATAATATTAACTAATGTATTATAGCGAAATACATACACTTTTATACCTGGTGTTATACCGCTCAAAGTTACCAGAATGGGGTATAATGGTAAGAAATAAACCTGTGACTGAATCTGCTGTCACATAGTACTATGTGAGAACTTCACAAAAGTCCTTTAGATTATAGTTTATAAAATTATCACGGTGGTATAATATACGATATCAATAATTAGTAATTATTTAAAATGATGGTATGATAAGCACTAATATGATAAAATAGTTATAAAAAATTTCAAAAAGGTAAGAGAACACTGAAGGTGTAAAAAAACCTGGTACTAAAGTCCAATGGTCCACATATGTAGCCTCTATCCAAGGTCCACTTGATGTAGTTGAAGACACAAAAACGAAGACAGGAAGAAGACAGGAAACAGACAGCAAAACGAAGAGAAGGCAGAAGAAAGGCTCAACCTTCCAGGTCAGCCAGGGGTCGATGATGCAACTCAGCAGGTCTCTAGCCTCTATCGGCTACTACTAGATCTCATCCGGTGGATGTCTGTCGACTCTGGCCAGGATTTAAAAGCGACTCGGTGTTGGTCCTCGTGGGAATCTTGACCAAAGTCAAGAGTTGCCACAAGAGTCGTCGTTCGATTTCCAGGAGTCTGATGGTGAGAGCTAAGCTGTACCCTAACACCCTAACAAAAAAATAATCTCATGAAAGGACATGTGCAAAATAAAAAACCAACAAAATGAAGTAGGTATATTTTCAACCTGATCGATATCATTGCTAGTTCAAAAGTCATAACTTACCTTCTGAGAAGGGAGGTAAAACTAGAAGATATCCATAACAGCAAACAGGACTAAAACGGACTAACAGGACATCAGGACAAAATGGCGGTGTTCCCACCGCATGGCAGCTTACCGGTGTTTGGCACAAATCCCCATATAAGGCTCCAAAAAAAACCACTAACGATGGGTGCGACTTGATCTCGGCCCAAACGGCACTTCGTAAATTCCCCCCTAAGGGTTAATTTCGGTTCAATACCGAAAAAGAATCCCAAACACGAGACAAGCGCACCTCATCATGGCCGCACCGAAAAAGAACTCCTCGACGACCACGAGGACAGAACCATCCTCCTATTTCTAACAGTTGCCAGAAAAAACTGCACATCCTGTATGAAATCAGCGCCAGTTTTGAATTCCTAGCCTCTCATTGGTCAGAACCATAAATGCTATTGATTGACAGAATGAATTTCATAGAATGTAATCTAAAAGACCATTCTTCTTCTTTCTTTTCTACTATTGCACGAAACATTAACGGCTAACCGACTTGAGACCGATGACAGAAGTTCTATGAAAGAAGAACAGTGACACGCCCACAATGACTCGACGTCTAGAAAGTAAATAAATATAACCTTTAAGATTATATTTTGAAAAATAAAGAAAAAACCCAGTAAATACCTAGAGATCTCATTCAGAATCAACAAAATCCTGGGACAAACCTTCAATAGCCTAGAATTCATCATACCAGAGAACACAACGGTATGTCGCCTGCTCACATGTGAATGGATGTTTTTATTGACTTCACTATCTTAAATTTCAGAAATCCAGGAATCCAGCCAGAAATCATAAGGTTCCTGCAGCTTGAATATATTACTTTCAACAGCTCTTAGAATGTCAGAAGCAAGAGTATTACCTAGTGTTGAAACTTGTGAAATTTACTAGTATTCAACTATATATATGTTTGTTTTGAAATAGTGAAATAAATGTTTTATTCAGGAATTTGATATCAAAACTGAATGTTCTCTGTAAGTACAATGCCCAATAAATAAAAAAACTATTATATATAAAAAAACAAAATTAGCTGGTAGCAATTTCAAATGCTACAATGCCCAATAAATGAAAAATTTACTATATATAAAAAACAAAATTAACGAGTAGCAATTTCAAATGCTACAAAATATTGAAATTAATAACGTTCAAATCTCGTAATTTTCACTAAATTGTATACTTCACTTAGTAAACACATGGATTATAGCAAATGCAATCACACTTGGCGTCAGAATGACAGCGCGGGAAAATGAAGGTTAAAATGTCAATAGGGACAATAGGAATCACGGAGTTGGTGACATCTATTATTGATAGTATGAACTTCTCGAGGTGTGAACAACAAACCAACCTCCATTTATTTATATGGGTGAAAAGTAAACTTTATCTATTATTTCGAGCAATTTAAGCATTAAAAGTGTTATATTTAAACGATATTTTGTAAGGAATTGGTGTAAATAAACCACAAACTTAAAAATGCAAAGATAATTTTTTTTGTTGCATTCCCTTTTAACATAATTAAATATGTGCCTATTTGCCTTGGTGACTAATCCGAAACCGTCGTATATTGATGAAATGAGCTTTTAAAAGCGGCCAATGTCACAGTTTCTAATTAAGCGTCTGTAGATTTTTTAAAATTCATCGTGGAATGGGATTTTAAAGATTCTCTTCCGAATTTAATGACCGAACTAAAATTTTATTTATGAAAATTTGCGTATCAGAACACGAGGCAACCCAATATATAAATTTTGAAGATGTGATTTCCGAGTTTGCGGCTATTAAGACTATTAAGACTATTAAGACTTTTGTATTTCTTGCATACATTTTTTTTCATTATTAATATCATCGCTAATATCATCGCTTTCTACACTTTAAGCATCATCAGTACAACTTGTCAAGTATACAAGATCCATTAAAAAAATTTTAAATGTTTGTTTTTTTTGTTTTAAATGTTTGTACATGACCTGTACGTGGGAAAACGTTAATTTTTCTTTTATTCTCCGTTATACCTAATTTGTAATTTTATACCCAAATGTCTTAGAATGTATAATATTGTAACTCATAGTTCATCACCAAAAGAAAAATACTACTTATATCATTATTACATACATAAATAGGAAATTTAGAAATAGAAAGCAGTTAAAAAAGGATTTAACTTTATTTACATAACAATGTGTGTGTATTTATTTTTACAAAAGTGATAGTAGTATTATTATCTTATGTTATATGAATTTAATATGGTATTTTCCAATCTTAGTCAAAAACGTATTTAGAGGAAAAAATTAAATTATTGATTATGCTATCATTGGCGAGTTTTTGTGATTTTACTTGTTACTTAAACTACAAAATTATATAAAATATGTAAGTTTTTATTAGTTATTTGAGTTTTGATTGAATTTGTAGTATTATCTTTTATTATCAATTACAGAATATAAATACTCGTTCCGAACCCTTACTGACAATATTGACAATATTTTATGAATTTATTAAAAATACCTATGTATGTATAAATCTTCATTGTTAAATTCGTATATGTCTTTATTTTCACTACACTGAGCAATTTCATTATTTTTATTATCCCATGGTCTCCAAAACGCCATAATTCTATTTATTTAATGACATTTCTAAATTCAACACACCACACTACCCCACTGATATCACAGACTATCTTCCTCGAAGATTATTACTTGCTGTTTTCATTGGTTGAATAACCTAGTTTGTAAATTTTTTCTCTAGTCAATCAAATTGACGTGGTCAGACGCTTTCTTTGATTTATACTAAATTTTATAAGGGTAGTAAACATTATTTTTTGGCTCCAAATTTGGCACGAGTGCCGTGCGTATATATTAAATAAGGATTACTCCACACATAACTGTTTATTATCACCTATGCTTCATTGATATAATGGACAAAAATGCAACAAATTTCGTCACAGTCAAGCTGCAGAAAGTGCAACGGCTAGTTTGTCTGGGAATCACAGAGTTTCTCGAAAAAGAAACCCGAATATGCCTCAATTAAAGGTTCAAAACAAAGATATTATTTACACAAACACAGTCAAATACTTAGGTATAGATTTAAACAGAAAACTCTCATGGCATTCTCACATAAACACGCAAATTACGCGTTGTAACAAAACGTCTGGCAGACTCCGTAATCTTCTGTAATACAGAAGTAAATTAAATCTCAAAAACAAAGTTCTTATTTACAAACAAATTATACGTCCTCAACTCCTTTACGGCTGCATCTCCTTTTGTCAAGCAGCAAAATCTACAAAATATAAACTTCAAAAATTCCAAAATAAAATTCTAAATCGTATAACCAATGCCCCCTGGTATATCCGAAATTCTGATTTACACAAAGATCTAAAAATCGGAACGATTACCGAATACATCAAAAATCGACACAAAATATTTTTCGAAAAAGCCGCTTCACATCCAAACGTGCTTATAAAATCGAATTTAGACTATATACCAGGTCGTCAAAGTGGCTGACACAAAAATTTAAGAAGTAGAATTTTTTAATGTTTATCACCTCCCCCATCCAAATAAAACTCCCCAGTTTTTAAACTAAAAACACTAAGCACAACACATTTTTACATTCTACACTACACAAGGGGTAAGATTGTCTCCTACCAAGAAACAATAGCCCAAAAAATCACTCTCAGGAGTTTTTTAGTGGGTAACGTTGACGAGCGTGCAATAAGTCCCACACTATTCAGCGCTGAAACGCGCTCTTTTCAGAGCAGTCGAAGCGCTGAGTGTCTATAAAAGATTTTCCTCTTGTAAAACAAAAAAAAAATGCGAATTTTTTTGGTGACAATCATTAATAAATAAGATAGTTATAATAACAGGTAGCGGTTAATTAATTGAACTTTTCACGATATATATTGATCTTATTCAAATTAGAAATTAACGGCAAACTTACCTGGCACCTTTTTCAGCGTCAGGATATAAAACACGTTTGTTAGTAAACTAAAATGACACTACAATAACCAGAGATAGTCGTGATCGCACGCTTCACCTAGCGGTCCCCTTCTATCAATACGAGCCGCTTCTGACTCTCAGAGCTCAAGTTCAATCATTTAATATATACTATCAAGTATCTACGCCGATAGTTTTTTTTATATAAACAACTTCCCTCTCTAATTGATTGAATTATATAAAAAATGTACAGTGTGCACCTTATTCGAGGATCGGTAATGACGTGCAAATAGTTTTGACACAAATTATTGTACGAAAAATGATTATTTTCTTCATAATTTGTTGCTAGATTATTTTAAATGGACCAGTGGGTATTTAGAATTTATCAAGTAGGTCAAATCGTAAGTTAATGTTATTGAACATTCAAAAAACTGGAATTTTTTTATAATTTAATTTAATGTTTAGCTTCGCTACTTGACGTTATTAATACGTATATGTGCGTTATATTATTACATCACATCGGTACCGTACACGATATAATAAATTTTTAACTACCCACTGGAAGTTATAGTAATAGGTCCGATTTTGCGAATCCCGAATTTTGACATATCTTCACATTTCAAGGTCCACAGTGTCGAATACATTAAGTGGACGTATGTGTGTGTATGTACGCATGTGCGTATGTTCGTATGTGCGTATGTTCGAATGTGCGTTCGGAATTATTTTTCGTTTCGATTATTTCTATTAGAATTTTATCAAAATCGGTCGAATTGTTTTTATGGAGAATAAAAAAACTAAAAGAAAATGGTGGTCTCGATTATCTCGAGAACAAAAAATGATATCGACATAGGACCAATTGAATTCGACGTATAATTACGCAACGTAAAACTGATTAAATTTTCAGCAAAATCGGTCAAGCTGTTTTTTATGGATAATAAAAAAACTGAAAAAAATGGTAAACTTTCGGAATTATTTTTCGTCTCAAATATTTCGAGAACAAAAATTGATATCGTTGTGGGACCAATTGCATTCGACGCATAATTATGCAACTTAGAACTGATTAGATTTTCAGCAAAATCAGTAGAGCTGTTTTATAAAGAATAAAAAAACTGAAAAAAATTATAAACTATCTGAATTTTATAATTTATAAATTATACTATTTTTAATACATGGAATATTTGTATGAAAAATATGATGACAATATTTCATACAAGAGATAGTAGAAAAATTATTGTTGGTAATAATCAAGCATTGTTTATAACAATTAAATATTGTTAATAAAAATGATTATTGATCATAATAATTGAATTTTTTTTTCAATTGTTACAAACAAGTGAAAATAGCTCCTGCTTATAAAATGATACGAAAAAGTTTACGGTTGACATAAACAGAATATTGTTAATGAATATTATAATTTGTTATAAACAATTTGAAATCGTTTTTTATAATAATTTTAATAATCATAACAATCATTCTTTCCACTGGGAAGTTAGTCGTGTGAACCTCTCGGGTCGCACCCAGACCACTGATATTTTATTATCAAATAATGACGTATCAACAGGCTGGTATTTAGCGCTGATTCAGAAATTAATTAAGTTAGGTACAGCCAAAATCCATCGCAAACAAATATTGTAAATATATATAGATAAAAGGAAGATTTTTGAAATAGATTTATAAATTAATTAGTCTCGTTTGGTTGGTAGCTACGACTACTATCAAATAAGAATGTTTGTTGCCTTTCTCCTTTTTTTTTTATTTGAAAAAAACCTAGTCTGGCATTTTGCTGCTAATAAAAGTGGCTAAAATACCAACCATCAATTTATCAATTTATATTCCAATTTCTATAATTATATATATATATATATATATATATATATATATATATATATATATATATATATATATATATGGAAAAAATATAAAACTGATTTTTAAAAATCAGCTAATTCTGCTGTATGTCACCTATATTATAGGTTCATTTTGGTCGATTATGTATCAAAAAACAACTACTCCTCTGGCTAAATGCCGCGACAGTTATTGAACTACATCTGATACATAATCGTGTATAATACCACATTTCGGGTAACAATATGCAGATGCTTGTTAAGTGAGAGAAGGAACTATTAGATTTATCCATCCAAGATAACCACCTATGGACCGGTTTCGGGGTGTGTTGCCCCTCATCAGCATAGGGTAGGTCTACCTCGACTGAACACAGCTGAACAGCTTCGACTCCTACCAAGTATACATGTAGTGCTAAGCGAAAAGCGCCAGTCATGACATCTATTTTTTTTAACAAGCACCACCCGGTGAATAGCTTCTGCGAAGAAGTTTTGTAATCTGCAAAATTTATAGAAAACCATAATATTATTATAGTAGACTATAAGCATTTTTCGACAGCGTCAATAGATGGGAAAAATGTATAACTGATTTTTAAAAATCAGCTAATTCTGCTGTATGTCACCTATATTATAGGTTCATTTGGGTCGATTATGTATCAAAAAACAGAATTAGAAGCAGAATTAGCTGATTTTTAAAAATCAGTTATACATTTTTCCCATCTATTGAAGCTGTCGAAAAATGTTTAAAGTCTACTACAATAATATAGTTTTCTATAAATTTTGCATATATAAATATATATATATATATATATATATATATATATATATATATATATATATATATATATATATTTATATTATTAAATGTCCGGCAGAGACAATATTCTTAATTTTGGTAAAGTTGTTTCGTACTATCATTCGCGAAACTATTGACATTATATCTGGGCAATTCCAAGGTTTTCATTTTTCCAATGTCTTCCATGTCTGTATTTGGTACTATATTCTTAAATGGAAATAGAATTTTGGCGGTTACTAGATAGTGATCCGAACCACATGTAATTCCCCGAAGAACACGTACATCATTACATCGTAACATCGACTCTTGTTTGCTTATTACATAATCGATAATTGTCTTAAGATTGCGAGTATTCTGAATCCAGGTATATCGGTGGATATCTTTGTGTTTATAAAAACCACTGTTGATTTTGAGGTTGTAGGTTTCGCATAGTTCTGTTAGTCTGTGGCCGTTGTCGTTAGTCGTTGGTTCACCATATTGTCCTACTACCTTACTGCCCGTTTTACACCCAGTTCTACTATTACCATTTGCTACAGTTTCCTCCATTTTATAAAAAATTCTTGTTTAGTGGCAACTCTTTCGTCGTCGGAAGGTGCATATGCGGCTATTACGGTGACGTTGTGTCCATTAAGTTGCATGGTCATTGTTAGAATATTCTCATCAATTTCTTCCCAGTTAGTGATTTTATTTTTAAACTTTTTTCTTACTAGTAGAGATACACCTCTGGCTGCTCTTTTCTCTTTAGGGACGCCGGTATACATGTGTATGTAGTCGCCGACCACTTCGGTGCCTGTACCCTTCTTTTTGGTTTCTGTTAATGCAACTATACCTACATTAACCTTACTCAAGTCGGAAGCGATAAGATCTATTTTTTGTTTTATTCCTTGCACAATACAAAGAACCAGTCCAATGCCTCAAACCCCATCATGGAGAACCCGGAAATTTTTTATCGAGGTTTTCCTCCTCTAGTCTTAAAAAAAATGTCGAATAAAAGTTTTTTCAAATAATTCATGCCATCTGCAGTCGATTAATAGTATACAAGGTGCACCGTTACTCCAATAACTTATTGATATAATTTTTTAAATAGTACAACCTGTATATATTTTCAGTTTTTCATAATCTATTAAATTACAAATACAACCGTCAAGTTATTAAAAAAAATAATTTACAGGAAACAAAATAATTAACAGAAACAAATAACTTATTAATCTCATTTAATAATATGTTCAAATGATCTTTCTTCCCCTATTTGACAGTATCCAAATCTAATATAAAAAGCTAATAAGTATGGTAATCACGCAATTGCTGATTTGTTATTTGACGGGCTGTTATCGGTATTATATTAAAATTTATTATATAATTTTGCCCCTTCTTCCAATCCAACTGTCTTGGAAAACTTCATTTAAATAATTTCGAACAGCAACACTAAAATATGGTGATGTACCATCCTGCTGAAACCAAATGTCATTAAAATTGTTACCAACTGCATTTCTTATTGCAGGAACTATTTGATTTTTTAACAAATCTAAATACTTTGGTCCATTTAAATTGTCTTTTACAAAGATTTGTCCAAAAACAGTGGTGCCGATAAAACCTGCCCAAACATTAACTTTTAAAGGCATTTGTGTTTTATGTTTCCGCATCCACCTAAATTTACTATCACAACAATATCTACAGTTGTGGCGATTAACTGTACCATTTACCATAAACGTGGCTATTTTACTTGTAAAATGTGGGACTGCATCTACCTTTTGCATTATAGTTTTACAAAATTCCATTCTGCGGTCATAATCATCTTCAGATAATTCTTGCAATAGCGTTACTTTATAAGGATGAAACTTCTTCACAATGTTACAGACGGATTCCACACTAACATCATGCTCTAATGCAGTTTAACCGAATGGATGTAAAAGGATTCTTTACAAAACTTTGCATAACATCCAATGATTTTTCATCATTAGATACGGTGAAACCACATGGACCTTATACAGCCTACTGGTCAGAAGTTCAGAAAACCATCAGGGGTTCTTAGGGTTTTAGTGTGATACTTATTGCTAGAATGAATGTGTGACTGACTTTAAATGTGTGAGCCCAAGAATCCTCTGGGTGAGGCTGAAGGTTGGTCTTACTCGTATCTTTTTGCTAGGGATTTATGCCCCAAATGATGCGCAGTGGAACCAGTCTTTAAAAGCCCAAAAAAATAGAGGCAAGAGTTTTGGAATAGTGTAATAAATATTCTAAAGAAGTGTAACCATAATGAAATAATTGTAATGTTGGGTGATTTTAATGGTTGGGTAGGAATAAAGCGTGATGAATATGACAGTGTTCTGGGAATGTACGGTGATGGCAGAGTAAATGAAAACGTAGAAAGTCTACGTATGTTTGGAGTGGAATCTTGTGGTAACAAACACAATGTTTAACCATAAAAGGATCCATTTGTACACAAGACAAGAAGAATGCCAGAGAAGTATAATTGATTTCATAATTGTTGATGAAAGATTGAAAAAGAGAGTGATGGACACTCGGGCATATCGCGGAGCAGGTATTTATACAGACCACTTCTTAGTAATGAGCCTAATAAGAGGTCTCTTTAAGCGGAGGCGGCATCGTGTGCAGGAATCAAGTAGTGTACTAGAGCATATACAAGTTAAGAATTTGCAAGAAGAAGGTATAAACGAAGAGTTCGTTTGTAAATTGATCGAGAAATTTGACAGTTTAGATGAAGGTTAAAGAATTGTGGAAGCCATTCAAGGAAGGAATCATGGAGGATGCTATTGAAGTGTGTGGTGTAAGAAAAAGAAAGAATGCAAGTTACAAAAAATGTGTCAAAGAAGAAGAAAGTCTGGCTGGATTGGCTGGCTACAAAAGCCAATCAAAGAACGCAAAAGGCAACGATTGAGGATGTAAACAAGGCAATGAATGAGTATAAAAGTTTTAAAGGTGTAGAAAAAAAGGTTGTGGCAAGAAAGAAGGCGAGTGATAAAGCTAAATTTAATAGAAGGTTATCTGACGATTTCCAGAAGAATATTAAACTCTTCTGAAAGTCCATGAGATCAGAAAGAGGTAAAAATACTACCTGGTGAAAGGAGAGAAATGTGTTTTAAAGAGATGAAAGGAATACTTTGAAAGTTTATTTGAGAAAGGGAATACACAAGCATATCCCCCATTTGGAGACATGAGTGAAAGTTGCAATGAAAGTAAAATTAGTACAACAGAAATTATAGAAGCGTTAAACAGTATGAAAATGGGTAAAGCTGCTGCGTACGACAGGATAACGGTTGAAATGCTGAAGGCTGGACAAAGAGTGGTAACTAGTCTGCTGTAGGTGGTGCAAGGCCGTTATCGTGCCACTTTACAAGAAAAAAGGTTCGCAGCAGGGCTGTAAGAACTACCGAGGTATTAGTTTACTTAGCATAGTCGGCAAACTGTATGCAAAGATATTGAGTTACGAATGAAACTAAGGAGATGAAATGGGATGTGGAAGCAGGATTTAAAAAAGGAAGGAGATGTATGGATTGGGTCTTTTCATTACTAGGTGTAGTCGAAAAATTCTTGGCTAAAAGTCAAATGGTCTACTGCGCTTTTATATTTCCGGAAATTTTTTTATTTAATGAAAATAAATGAAAAGCCTTTTTAAAAAGACCTGAAACACGTCAATTTTTAATTTAAATGTTCTACTTTTTACAACAAAAATTCATTACACAGGGTGATACACATTAAGGTAATGACGTCATCGGCAATTTTTTAAATGTATTTCCTTATATTATGTGACATTTTTAGATCAATAAAAATGAGCTGATTTTAAAAAGGTATAATACTTGGGTCTAGCGGAGAGAATTTGAAATATATGCGCACAAGTTCTGCGCAGTTCCTGAAAGGTTCTTGAAATAATCTGAAACCCCAATGAACTTTTAAAATTTGCCTTTTATTCCTAATTTTATTAGTCGTTTGAATTTTTATGAAATTGTACCTATTATTAACAGAGTTTTTTTCTAACTATATCTACATACGATGCATGTACCCAGTTTAAATGTGGAGACATTGAACAATAGTTAAAAATATTAACTTATACCCTGTTTAATAAATAAACATATTTGTTTCTCAGTTAAACCATTGACTAGAAAATTGCCAATTGTAAGTTTTCATGTACCGTTTGTAGCAACAAAGATTAAAACAAAACTTCTTTATTTAAATCATTTTTATCATCATTTATATCTACCCCAAAATTAACATACTCATAAAACCGTCCCATTCAAGATGTTAGCGAAAAAGTGTATAGGGAAGAATCACGGAGTGGGCAACATCTATTTATTATTCTTATGTACTTCTCGAGGTGTGAACAACAAACTAAACTCCATTTGTTTATATGGGTGAAAAGTGAACTTTATATATTATTTTAAGCAATTTAAGTATTAAAAGTGTTATATTTGAACGATATTCTGTGAAAAATTGATGATAATAAACCACAAAATCCAAAAATGCAAAGGATTAAAAAAGGTGATATGAAGATAAAATCGGGAAAAATATGCTCTGTTTGACAATGCTCTACATATGGCAATTCGATTATATCTTTGCATAAATTTCCTTCAAATCGTAAGGCAGCTTAGAAATGGAAGATCTTAAAGATAGGAAAACCAATCTCAAAGTTTATGTTTGTTCGCAGCAAGCACTTTGTAAAAGATGATTTTTTCAGTGGTAAGTTTGATATCATCCTAAATCTGCTTTACAGGAACATTGACAAACCCATGTCTCATCTCACTTAATGGTGATTTCATGAGGGGATTGTAGAATTGTAGAGGATCTCATTGTTATTTTTTCATTGAGACCGTCAGTTCCACATAAAAAACAGCCTTAAAAACCTCTTCACCTTCCTTAATTGGTCGGACACGTTCACCCACATAATACAATATATTACTCAAAAACTGTAAATAATATACAAATCAATTACCTACTAGCAAATTAATACAAAAATTGAAATGAACAAAAATAAAAAAGATAAGACAACAAAACAAAAGTACAATACTTGGTATCAGGATAAATATTAAATTTAAATTTATTGATATATAAGGCGGTCCAGTCTATTTTTAAATATGTTTGTAGAAGAAGCAGAAATAATGTCAACATCGAGATTATTCCAGGCGTCGAAAACTCTATTACTCAGAAAATTCTCTCTTGATCTGGTCACAAAGTTTTTTTTTAAGTTTTAATTCATGTCCTCTGAGCCGGTTGTCATGGTTTAATGGAAATATCACGAAAAGGTTTCCAAAGTTGAATTTTAATATTTTAAATGTTGTGATAAGATCTCCACGGTGAAGTTCAAAAGAAGTTAAGTTGGCCATAGCAAGTCTCTCTTCATAGGAAGGTATTCTCAGTCCGAAGGAAAGTCAAGTGGCTTTTCTTTGAACATTTTCTAATAAACTTCTATCACGAATCAAGCCAGGATACCAGGCGGGCCCCGCATATTATAGTCTTACATAAATGGTGTAAAGTTTACAAAACGATTGAAACGTAACTCTCGAAAAACACTTCCTTATAAGATACAGCCTGTTGTTAGCACGTTTGGTTATTGACAAAATATGGTCGGACAAAGTAGGACTACTGTTAATAATAATTCCCAAGTCATTTTGAGAGAATATTTCGCTTGAAACATAAAAGGGGAGATCGTTGGTGTATGCTGTAAATAGCAAAGGTCCCAGAACAGAACCCTGAGGCCCCCCACTTTCCACTAATTTTTATTCTGAGAATGCTTATAGAACCTGAGTTTGGTCGTTCTGCTTATCAGCTGTGATGCCAGTAATTTTTTGTATATGTATGTACTTTTGGCACCCGCTATGCATCTGGTCTTAATCTCTTCACTTCTTATTGTGTAATTTGGAACCCAGATACAAGAAGCTAGTGACCTCTTCAAAGTTGTGTCCGTCTATTTCAAGTCCGCCTTGGTTCAAACAGCTTCTGGTGGTTTTCATATACTTGGTTTTTTGAGTATTAAGCGTTAGGCCCACTTCTTTAACTTGGTCTTTTAATTTAGTATAAGTTGTTTGTAACGTCGTTTTTTTACGGCATGATATGACAATATCATCTGCATGTGCATACACTTGTTGTTTAAAACTTCTTCTTCTTCTTCTTCAGGTGCCGTTTTAGTTGCGATGGTTGGCAATCATTAATGCTATGCGTATTCTCGAAACAGCAGATCTTAACAACTGTTTTGTTTTGCATCCTTACCAGTCACGCAGATTCTTCAACCACGAGTGGCGTCTTCTTCCGACACTTCTTCTTCCTTGAATCTTTGCCTGTATTATCAGTTGTAACAAGCCGTATTTTGACCCCCTCATAAAATGTCCCCGATACTGTAATTTTCGTTTTTTCTTCTTCTTCTGCTTTTATTTAGGCAGTTCTGCCTGTTTTTTCTTTAGACTATCTCGATTAAGCCGTCATTCCATCTTTTCCTTGGGCGCCCTACGGACCTTCGCCCTAATGGGGAGTTGTCTCTGGCTATTCTTACTATCCTATTTCCATCCATTCTGCTGATGTGATTGTTCCATTCTCTTCTTCTATGATTTGTCCACTGATTGATGTCTTCAAACTTGCATGATCGTCTGGTCTCTGAGTTTTTGACTCTATCTCTTATCGTTATCCCATCGATGCGTCTGAGGATTTTCATTTCAGCGGTTTCTAACATTCTTTCCGTTTTGGATGTTTCCGGTCTTGTTTCAGCAGTATACGTCATAATCGGTCTTATAACAGTTTTATAAATACGGCATTTAGCATCCTGTCTGATATATCTATTTCTCCAAATTGTGTCATTTAGACATCCGGCGATTTTATTTGCCTTGTTAATTTGCTCTTCTACTTCTCTTACCAGTGATCCATAACTACTCAGCAGAACCCCCAAGTATTTAAATTCCATCACTTGCTCGATCAACTTACCGTCCACCTCCAGCTTACATCGTATTGGCTCCTGAGATATAACCATACATTTAGTTTTTTCCGATGATATTAACATATTATATAACTTAGCAGTGTTATTGAATTGATGGAGCATTATTTGGAGATCGTCTTCACTCTGGGCCATTAGTGTCGCGTCGTCTGCATAACATATAATTTTAATTTGTTTGTCGCTCATTTGGTAACCTCTCTTAGACTTTACTTTGTTAATAATTTCATCCATCACTAGGTTAAAGAGTAGGGGACTTAGTGAATCTCCTTGCCTTATTCCTGTTCCAACCTCGATGGGGTCCGTTAGTTGGTGTTCAATTCTTGCCTCTATTCTATTATTCTGGTAAATGTTTTCTATTGTTTTGATTATATCGAGGGGTATGTTTCTTTTATATAGTAGGTGGACGATATCTTCTAGTCTTATTCTATCGAAGACTTTCGTTAGGTCGATGAAGCAAAGGTATGCGGGCTTGTTATACTCGAGAGATTTTTCCTTTACTTGTCTGATTACAAACACGGCATCCGTACACGATCTTCCGCTTCTAAATCCTTGTTGTTCCTCAGCTAGCGTTAGGGTGGTATTCAATTTTCGTTTTTTAATGGTCAGAATTATTTCTTTTTCTTTGTTCATCCGTCTTAGCACTTCAATATTTGTTATTCTTAGTTTAGAACTAATTAGGTTTAATGTTCTCACTACTGATTCTAAGGCTAAGTTGAATACTAGTGTTGAAAGCGCATCTCCTTGACGGACCCCACTGTTAAGTCACCTCAGGGTTACCATGGCGAAAATCCACCAATTACTTGACCACCTTACTCCTTATTTACCAGATCTAGCCCCAAGCGACTTCTTTTTGTATCCTAGTCTAAAAATTGCGTTCGGAAGACAGAGATTGTTGTCAAATGAGAAGGCCATCACCTTCGCAAACAATTGTTTTGCAGAGAAAGACGCCGAGTACTATTTAGACGGTTTAAAGAGATTAGAGCTTCGATGGATAAACTTACTAGGAGAGTATGTAAAAAAATAAAAATAAATTTAAAGAAAAAATGTCTTGTATTTGTTGGGTCGGAAATTTTTCAGACCATAAAATCGGTATTACTATACTAGTGAGGTAATTACTTCGTGCTAGTACGTCGAAATTTATTTAAAAAAATTTTGTTTATATTCTCTTACCTAATTAAGTACCTAATGATACTTTTTTTCTAGTCATCAATTATTTGCTGGCAGCTTATTTGTGTCTAATCCATTTTGTGAGAACAATCAATTTTTTTTGCAAACATTCTTGACATGCATGAAGGAAACAACACACGAAATATCGATTGCCGCTCCTCTATAGTAAATATTTTTATTATCATGGAAAAATATTGCCAATATCTTAATTTATTTTAACAAATATTAATTTTATGGCGACATAATTTTTAGAGTCAGTCTTATTTAGGCCAGTATTCATAGTCCGTACTCTAGGCGGACAGCACCGTCGACTACCTCCAGGCAGTAAGAACATTAATAGAGAAAACAACTGAATATAACATATCTCTACACTTAGCATTCGTGGATTTTCGCAAGGCATTCGACTTTTCTACAGGCCATGGATGATACTAGAATTGATTCCCGATATACAAAGCTCCTAAAATGCACATATGAAAATGCGACCTTTCATGTCGGAATAAAAGAAAACCTGACTTCTTCTTCTTGAAATTCCGCTCCTATCGAAGATTGGAAATCATCACCACTACTCGGACCTTATCAATCGCCCGCCTGAAGAGTTTTGCAGACGTGCAACCAAACCACTCCCTCAAGTTGCGCAGCTAAGAGATTCTTCTTTTAACAAACGTTCTCTTGCCTTTTATTTTGCCATGAATAATTAGCTATCTATGGTAAGCCAATTAAATGAACTGTCGAGAAAAGTCGGCCTTTTTTTTTAAGAAAATAGTCGCAAAAAAGGTCGCGGACGGCCCGCACTGCGACTATTAGAAGGGGAAGGGATTATAGAAAGGAAATGATTGTGGACACGCTTTTTAAAAAGTTACAGATCATAGTTCTCTGGAAAAGCTAATTTTGGAAGCTTATTCCATTCCGTAGCAGCCCTGTAAAAGAAGGATTCTTGATGAAGATTGGTCCTTGTAGTGTCAAGCTTGAGAGTAAATGTGTGAGACTGATCAGCGTGCCGAGTTCTTCGGTCGAATGTGGCCAATGGTGGTACAAGAGTTTTTATTTCTCTGGAGCATCTGACATGGAAATATCTGTAGAGCAATGACTGGTCTGCAACTCTTCTTCTATGTTCTAGAGGGTGAAGGGTATCTGTGAGAGTTGAGCTGTTTATCAAGCGAATGGCTCTTTTCTGAATGGAATCTAGAAGACGAAGAGAATGCCTTGGTGCTGAACCCCAAATTTGCGAGCAATACTCCAGTAGAGGTCGGATTTGAGCCTTGTACATCGTCAACAGTTGATCAGGAGTAAAAAACTTTCTGGCTTTCCACAGAAAACCTAGCCTCTGGCTTGCCGACTTTGCGATGTTGGCAACATGGTCATGCCAAGACATATTATTGGACACCGGACTCCCAAAATCGAGATGGAGGGACTTGGTTCAAGGGTATTTCCGGACATTGTGATGGGATGATTTGAGGAATTCACTTTCTTGGAAAACGTGGCACTTTGTGTTTTTTGGGCGTTGAACTGAACAAGATTGTTGGTTCTCCACTCGACGATTGCTTGAAGATCTCTATTGATGGAATTAACCTGTTCCTGCCTGAGTCTATTTGTATCATTCACCGAAAGTGATCGATAGGATGTGAAAGTTGAGACAAGTGTGCTATCGTCTGCGAAACTGTAAATGGGGTTCGTGGTGGTGTTCAAGAGGTCGTTGATGTGTAAAAGAAATAAGGTGGGGGACAGGATGGAACCCTGGGGGACCCTGGCATTGGTTTTAAACGCATCAGAAGAAATACCGTCAACTGCCACATGTAAGAAGCGATCTTGCATGAAGCTCAAGAGCCATTGGCGCAGTTTGGTTGGGAGACCGTAGGCAGATAATTTACTTAACAATGCCTGGTGCCAAACGCGGTCAAATGCTTTAGATATATCCAAGGCTATTGCACGGGATTCACCAAACTAAAAATAAATCTCTCTAAAACCAAGATATAACATAATAACATAATAACATTGTAACAATGGACAGTACGACTTTAGAAAACTTCGATGAATATATCTATTTGGGGCATAATATCAAAATCGGCAGAGAGAACCAAGCTGCCGAAATAAAACGTAGGAAAAGACTTGCATTGGCAGCTTTTGGCAAGTTGAGCTATATTTTAAAAAACAGAAACATACCAATAAACTTAAACCGGAAAGTTTTCGATGCATATATACTGCCGGTAGCAACATACGGTTTGGAAACAATGGCAATAACTAAAAGACATGCTAAACAGTTCAGACTAATGCAAAAAGCAAAGGAGCGCATCATGCTCGGAGTCAGTCTAAGAGATAAGATCAGGAATCAGGAAATCCGACGAAGAACTAGTGTCGTGGACATCATCTCGGAAAGCATATGGCAGTGTGTGGAGTATGTGGCCAGACAGAATCATAAAAGTTGGACGGCGCGGGTAACGCACTAGCTACCAAGACAGACCAAACGTAGCGAAGGTAGACCCCAGAAGAGGTGGATGGATGATGACAAACAGATTGCGGGGAAAAGATGGTTCCAAACACCATAGGACAGAAAGGCATGGAAACGGATAAAAGAGCTCTACGTCCAGGAGTGGACAAATGAGGGCTGACGAAAATGAAATAGACTCAAGGCGGAGTACAGATTGTAATGCAAATTTTCTTGCAAATATGTACTCGACGCATCGATTTCGCCTATCGATTCTACCCTTGGAAACCCCTCCAAGGCTAATTCCACCCGTACGCCTTTAATATTATCTTTCCATATTTAATAAGAATAATCATCCCCCAATTATAATCCGTCAAAAGTTTAGGAGAATATCCAGGAACAATACAGGGTGATTCATTAAGAATGGGCAGTCTCTGAACTGGAGATACTACACACCAAAAAATGGCGATTGAGCTTAGCATGTCTTTTACAAATGTTGCAGGTTTACGAGATACAGGGTATTTAAAGTTGAAATTTTAATTTTAAATTCCTTAATAATTTTGTGATTTTAAGCAGCATCGTCTTGAAAATTGGCAACTTTATGTTTTTTGGCATGAAAATTACGAATTTTATGCTGAATTTAGCACTATTCATAGAGTGCGTTAGTTACACTCTGTTACTTAGGTAAATTACAACATATCTTTTTTGTCTAATGAGTTATGGCTAAAATGACTAAAAAATCTAAAAGGCAGTTTAATTTTGAATAAAAAAGCTACTTTTGTTTATTTCATATAACTTTATCAGTTTTTGAGTTATTTGCATTTTAAACATTCAACGTATAGACTCCTAAGCCACCGTTATTACATTGACTTTTTTTCAAGTAGGCTTGTGTCAGAACCTATCAGTTTTTCGTGTAAAGAAATATTTGAAAATTTTACTGTCACTAAGTAAGAGTGTATTATTTGTAGTAAAATAAGAAAATGCCACGACATAATGAATTGGGTTCAACCCAAATTGTAAATCTTCACTTAAATTTGAGAAAAAATATTAAAAATTAATTTTACTCACCACCTTTTCGGGAGAATATCTCGTAAGGAAAAGGACTGAGGAAATTTTGTTATAGGAAAAATCCATCATAATGTTACGATATTAAATCTGGGGTTCGACGATTTTAAACACTCAATACAAAAACTAAACAATTTATTCCAATCTTTTTAAACAATAAATTCTTACTCGACAAATCACTTGGATATTCGCAATCTCTATACAATCTTTTTATAAAACTTTATGATTAACTTTACAAATTTAACTTCAAAACTAAATTTAAAACTCGATTGGCGACATTCCTTTTATATAGGCAAATAAACTATTCGAGAATGGGGACGTCTACTCGGGAATTTTCCAATTATTTTAATATCGCCAGTGGCGAACCCGTGGATCATAACTAGTACAAAATGTTACGTATACATCCCTTCCAAAACTTTTATTCATTTACACTGCTAAAGTCCACGCAATCTGGCAAGCTCTACGTTACAACGATCTGATGAAAACCACTGCAAAATATATAATCGTGTCAGACTCAATGAACGCACTCCAAGATATCACCAACTTCTTTTTTGAAGACTTTATTGTTTAAATGGTGATTTTTCTTCCATACATACATACATACATACATCTTACACACATCTTTTGCTTCCTATACTTTCATTAGGGCTCTTATGCATGCTCGTCGGTTGTTGGTACTCTTGACCTGGCCTTTCTTCGAAACAATGTTGATCTGATCGAGATATGTTCGCCGAGGTCGACCTCCACCGACTTGTCCATTTACACTCGCTTTATAAATTTGTTTCGCTAATCTTCCTTCATCCATCCTTTCTACGTGTCCAAACCATCTAAGCATTTCCTCAAACTACTCATGCAGCATTAATCCTATTATCATGCTTCTTCTGCCAAACCCAACATTCACTACCATACATAAGTGTAGGAACCAACACACCTCTATGCACAGCCTGACGAACCTTTTTTGACACTTAAAAATTGTTAAAATTAATTCATTACAGCAATTCCTCTGGTTTAATAGGTTGTTGGGTTTGTCCAGAAGTGTATTTTTTACTAAACATAAACAAACTGAATCTGTTATTTGTTAATAACCGCTTGTTAGTCATGAAAAACTAACAGAGTATTTTTAACTTAAAACATATAACTGTCATGGCACAAGGAATATTTTTTATTTAAATTTATACGCTTCCATCAGGTATCGTTAACATTAGTGATTTCAATGTCGAAATAAAATTTATAAAACATGAGGTTATCGACATTTGACCATATATGTCTTTAAACGTTGTAAAACATGTTCTTAATGGAATATTAAACTGAGATAATAAAACCATCTGTTGCATGAACATCATTTAGGTCATTGTCATTGAGTTTTAGGTTGTGTTTTATGTAAAACGGGTCTAGTCCACCAAAAAAAACATAAATAAAAGTTTGTGGGTATTATACAATAGTTATCAGAAATTATCAAAAACTAGACAAATAGATAACCAGAATAATTTGATACAAATTTACCAAGGGTAACGCTGTGGTGTCAGCATGCGAAAAAATGTTGGGTAATTTTAAAAAAAAATTAAATTATTTATAAATACATAATAAATTTAATACCAGCTTCAAAAAATCTTGGACTGAGAAAAAAATTACCTTTGAGGACGCAGTGAATCAAAATACAGTGTGTGTCACGAAGAACATAAACTATTAGTACGGGAGGTAGCGCTATAGTTGAGCGAGTAATTTTGTACCGGCTGAAAATCATATTAATAATAGTTTTCCCCTAACACATAACAGCTCCGAACGTCAGCTGCTCCAAAAGCGGTGGAGCTAAAGGAGACAACATGAAAAAGTCATTGGAAAAGATCTGCTCCGATGATTTTTGTACCGAACAAAAATGTATTAAATTATTGTTTTAATAATATTTTTAAAAAAAATAATCGTCAGCTGCATTGACGATGGGGGTTAAATGTAAGTCACGTGCATAAACCTCATTGAAAATTTGACAAATAAATTTATTTTATACCTTATGAAATATATACAGCTTAATTTTTATACTTTTAAAATAATAAAGACAATCGTCAGCTAGATTTTTGACGTGGGTAAGACCGTCAGTTAAAGTGATAAACATTTTGCGCGCTCAATGCATTTGAGCGTTGCATAGTCTCTTTGAAAAATAAACTGACGATCTTTGCACCCATAAACAATCAGCTGATGACGATTTTTTGTTTTTTTTTAACATTCAAATTATCTTATACTTTGGATTCAATATGTATTGTCAGTTTTAAATTATATTAATATGTACTGTAGCATCAAGGAATTTCAAGGAGTAAAAGTCTCACTACTTTAACATACCTTTCCTAAAAATTATTATTCTGGCGTGTGATCGTTTTTTCAAAGATAACAGAAATATTTTTTAAGGGTGTGAATGCACAAAATCTTGTCAGGGACGCATCGGTTTTTTTTAACTTCGAGTCTTGAGATCCTCAACCGGTAATTTTCTTCTTCTTTTGAAATCTATTGTACAACGGGAATGTTTGCGCAACACGTGTGCGTGTGGGTGTGTTTGTGTGTGTGTGTGTGTGTGTGTGTGTGTGTGTGTGTATATGTGTGTGTGTGTGTGTGTGTGTGTGTGTGTGTGTGTGTGTGTGTGTGTGTGTGTGTGTGTGTGTATGTGTGTGTGTGTGTGTGTGTGTGTGTGTGTGTGTGTGTGTGTGTGTGTGTGTGTGTGTGTGTGTGTGTGTGTGTGTGTGTGTGTGTGTGTGTGTGTGTGTGTGTGTGTGTGTGTGTGTGTGTGTGTGTGTGTGTGTGTGTGTGTGTGTGTGTGTGTGTGTGTGTGTGTGTGTGTGTGTGTGTGTGTGTGTGTGTGTGTGTGTGTGTGTGTGTGTGTGTGTGTGTGTGTGTGTGTGTGTGTGTGTGTGTGTGTGTGTGTGTGTGTGTGTGTGTGTGTGTGTGTGTGTGTGTGTGTGTGTGTGTGTGTGTGTGTGTGTGTGTGTGTGTGTGTGTGTGTGTGTGTGTGTGTGTGTGTGTGTGTGTGTGTGTGTGTGTGTGTGTGTGTGTGTGTGTGTGTGTGTGTGTGTGTGTGTGTGTGTGTGTGTGTGTGTGTGTGTGTGTGTGTGTGTGTGTGTGTGTGTGTGTGTGTGTGTGTGTGTGTGTGTGTGTGTGTGTGTGTGTGTGTGTGTGTGTGTGTGTGTGTGTGTGTGTGTGTGTGTGTGTGTGTGTGTGTGTGTGTGTGTGTGTGTGTGTGTGTGTGTGTGTGTGTGTGTGTGTGTGTGTGTGTGTGTGTGTGTGTGTGTGTGTGTGTGTGTGTGTGTGTGTGTGTGTGTGTGTGTGTGTGTGTGTGTGTGTGTGTGTGTGTGTGTGTGTGTGTGTGTGTGTGTGTGTGTGTGTGTGTGTGTGTGTGTGTGTGTGTGTGTGTGTGTGTGTGTGTGTGTGTGTGTGTGTGTGTGTGTGTGTGTGTGTGTGTGTGTGTGTGTGTGTGTGTGTGTGTGTGTGTGTGTGTGTGTGTGTGTGTGTGTGTGTGTGTGTGTGTGTGTGTGTGTGTGTGTGTGTGTGTGTGTGTGTGTGTGTGTGTGTGTGTGTGTGTGTGTGTGTGTGTGTGTGTGTGTGTGTGTGTGTGTGTGTGTGTGTGTGTGTGTGTGTGTGTGTGTGTGTGTGTGTGTGTGTGTGTGTGTGTGTGTGTGTGTGTGTGTGTGTGTGTGTGTGTGTGTGTGTGTGTGTGTGTGTGTGTGTGTGTGTGTGTGTGTGTGTGTATGTGTATGTGTGTGTGTGTTGTTGATCTTCGATGTGAAATATTTTTCAGTTGCCATCCGGTTTTCTTGGTGCTTCTTGTGACCATGACGATTATTAATAATAGAGAGTTCTGTACATTACCATCATCTAGGCACATGCGATAATAATTAAGTAATAACACTTAAGGACATGATGGTTTCTCGTACATTTCACAACTTGTAACTAAAGTTCGATGAAAATTCTACCAAGTCTATGGGTGATGCAGTTGTGCAACGCAACGTTAAACAATAAATATTAGGTAAATTTACTTTCAGAGCATGGTGACAAGATTGTCACTATAACATGTGTAGGTATTGTTTGCTACCAGATATCCAGATCAACCACGACCCAGCCATGACACAGTAAAGAAAATACCTAAAAAAGAAATAAGGCACCGGCGAACATAACAGAGATAATCCATAACCTAAATAACAATAACGTAACAAAAGTTAAAGTAGGAGACCCCAACTCACTGTGTACATCCCAACAACGAAAAGAATGAGACAGGGTGACAGTCGTCTTTTTTGTTTTGGATAAAATTATAAATATATAGAATGGACAACAAAAGAATTGGTATGGTTTGTTACGCAGATGATGCAGAAATTATTGCCGATTTAGAAAACGACCTACATAGACTCATTCAAGTTCTTCCAAGTAAGCCGTCAGGTAGATGTAGTCTACACTGACTTCTCCAAGGCGTTTGATAGAATTAATCACAATATTTTACTTGTTAAACTGGACACACTAGGATTTCATCCAACACTGATAAATCTCCTTAAATCATATCTATCGGATCGACCGCAATTTGTAAAATGTCTTGGTTATAATTCAACGGTTTTTTATCAAACCTCTGGAGTGCCTCAGGGCTCTGTCTTGGGGCCACTTCTTTTTATTTTATATATTAATGACATTCTGTCTAAAATTGACGTAAAAGCTTTGTTGTATGCTGACGATCTCAAATTAATCCACAGAATCGATTCTATCCATGATTGCATTAAACTCCAAAATAATGTCGAACTACTAAATGACTGGTGTGTAGAAAATGAGTTGTACCTAAATGTCAGTAAGTGCAGTGTCATGTCTTTTTGCAGGAAGGAGTTAGGCATTGTGTTTCAATATAATTTAGATAACTCGGTATTGGTACGACCTGACCTAATTAAAGATCTTGGTGTTTATTACGATCCTAAACTAACTTTCACTGCGCATATTGATAAAATCACTGCAAGAGCTTATCGCATTCTCGGATTCGTAATTAGAAACATGAGACTATTTAAATGTTTTACTACAATGAATTTACTGTTTTCTGCATTTATACGGACCAAACTGGAATATGCCAGTGTTATATGGAATCCTATTTATAATATACACATCTCTACAATCGAACGTATCCAGAGGCGCTTCTTTAAGTCAGCATGTTTCATTCTGGATGGTTTGTATCCGGAGCGGAATATATCGCAACAGTACTTTTATGATCGATTTGGTGCACACAGTCTGCTGAGAAGGCCGTCAATGTACTTTGTATTATTTTTACATAAAATTGTAATGATCTAGTTGCCATGTTAGATTATCATGTTCCTAGGTTCAATTCCCGCCATAATCAACTGTTTTTTCAACGAACTTATCGAACTAATATATACAAATTTTCACCTCTACATTTTCTAATTGAAAATTATTCTAATATAGAAAAATCTGTTGACATTTTAAACTGCAGCCAATTGTCAATTAGACATTATTGTTTAGAAACCTAAATCTTTACTTTCAGCATACATAATTGTAATGTTTTCTTATATATTGTGATAGTTTCTTGTAAATTAACGTATGTTATTTATCTAACTACTACTAACCCTATCCTGTAAATTGGGTATACCCCGTAGGATATTGTAAATAAATAAATAAATAAATAAAGGGTGGCCAAAATGAAAACACTAAGAACAATAGTGGGGAAAAAACTGCGTGAGTGTCGTGAAACTCTCGGTTGGAACGAAGTTCCTTTCGTTGTATATTATTATTGATAAATGTAATATATTTTATCTTTTTGCATTTTTCGGCATTGTTGCTTTTTTTTGATGTTTTTTTTTGTCAATTTGTCAACTAATTTGCTATACAAAAATAAGAGCAACACCAGCAAAACTCTTTGACGATTTTATCAGTTTTAAAATAAAATTGTGTATTAAGAAATCTGCAGAAAATCAATCATAAGAGATTAAAAAAGAATTTTTAAGAAAAGTTTTTGGTTCTTTTAACAATTTTTACTCCGGATACCCTCTCGCGTTTCTGTTATCCTAATAAGAAACTAGAAAATTTGATGATTTTTAAGAATATGAAATTTTGTTACCCCAGATACCTCCTGGAGTTTCTGCTAGCCTAATAAAACAATCTAAAATTGCTAACATATTGTCGAAATTGCAGATCGGTTTATTAGGACAGCAGAAACGCGAGTAGGTATCCGGAGTAATTTTTCGAATTAAGATTTTTATGCTTCTTATTAGGATAGCAGAAACGCAAAGAGGTATGAATCAAGAGCAAAATATTTTTAAACTCATAAAAATTAAAGCTATATAGTTTTTTAATTGCGCTTGCATAAACTTATAGCGCGTAAATGTAACGTACGAATTATCTTTTATTGGTTTTTTCATTAATTAATGCTAGGCAGTCCTCAAAATACACCTTTAAGAACAAAAAAAATGTGATAATTTATTTTAAAGATTGTAAATTTAATAAAAAATTATGAATTAACGTTTTTCGGATTTCCTGCCAAATTGATCAAGATAATAGCGCTCTAATGGTACTTTTTAGCACTAAAGTTTGTAGATTGTTGGGTGGGTCGTGAAGGCCATGCTGCCTCTCAAGCACTTCGACCTATCAGATCTTTTGTGCATAACTCTTAATCTATTCGAGGCCCGGGATTCCGAGACTTCGGGCAAAGTTTATCAGTTTCCTGGGCGCTAAGTTTCTGACATCAAAGGGCTTTAGGAAGGCCCCTTCCAGAAACTTGAGCCTCTTGCAGAAAAGCGCTGGGCATTCGCAAAGCAAATGTTCTGCAGTTTCAGCGAAGTTCTTGCAGTAGCGGCAACTATCACTCTCTGTTTTGCCCATCTTTTTCATACCTTTTTTGATACCTTAGAGGGCAGTGTCCAGTGAGGAGTCCCGTCACCAGTTTTAAGTCTTTCTTGTCCAACTCGAGAAGCTGTTTAACTTTCCTTGGCGAAAGACTTACTAGCCTTTTCGCTTGTCTTTGTCCTGGCACTTTATGCCACTGAGATTTCATTTCATATGTTTCCCAGCGTCTTCTTTCTTCTTCTTTCAAGTGGACTTTGGAAAGTCCACAGAAGGGTTCTGGGCCGGAAAATTGTGTATTTGCCTCTTCTTTGGCAAGGCAATCTGTTTTTTCGTTGCCTTTAACTCCCTTGTGACCTGTAACCCACATCAGATTAACCTGATTGTTTGCTGTCTCAGGGACTGTTTACTACTTGATTCCTGCACACGATGTCGCCACCGCTTAAAAAGACCTCTTATTTGGCTCATTACTAAGAAGTGGTCTGTGTCAATACCTGCACCGCGGTATGCCCGAGTGTCCATAACTTTCTTTTTTAAACTTTCATCCACAATTACAAAATCAATTACACTTCTCTGATATCCTTCTTGTCTTTTGTACAAGTGGATCCTTTTATGGTTAAACATTGTGTTTGTTACCATAAGATTCCACTCCAAACATACTTTAAGTAGACTTTCTCCGTTTTCATTTACTCTGATGTCACCGTACATTCCCAGAACACTGTCATATCCATCACGCTTTACTCCTACCCAACTATTAAAATCACCCAACACTTATTTATTTATTATTACACTTATTCAGAATATCTGTCACACTATCCCAAAAGTCCCGCCTCTCTTTTTGGGCTGTATAGGGTCCATGCGTTGTGGTTTCACATTCTTTTCGCTTGGTTTTATTAAATAAATTAAAACAAACGTGTATAAAAACAAAATTAGGAAAATAAGAAAAAAAATCCTTGAAATCCTTCAAAACAAAATTCAAGCAGCTTCGTGCGGCAACCGGTACGCGTGAGGCAAAGAGACGAAAAAGGTGAGTCCTTTTTTTTAATTGTTTATTCCAATATTTTTTGACTCATTTAATTTGTTGGAAATTCGATCGTGATAAATTTGTTTGCTTGAAAATAAATTGATACAGTCCGATTTTATCGAACTATCTGTCGAAAATAACTAATGTACAATTTTTGCTTATATTTTTATATCGGGTTTTCCCGTGAGTTTAGTTCGATACTATTTAACATGCCTGGCACTATGTTTTGTATGAAATACAAATAAAAGACAATTTATAAAACGTTGTTTATTCAAAACTATTTTTTAAGAAACAATCTTAAATAAATACTGCAATTAAACCAAAAAAAAATAAAAAAAAATGAATATTTTATATTTTTATCAAAAAATATTCGACTTTCTTAATGTTACTTACCTGAAGACTCAAGTATAATTGACATTAAAGGTTCAAGTATAGAATATGGGTGGGTAGTTTGTCTTCGGAATGAAACCCACAAACAAATGAAGAAGAAGAAACATAATGACAAATGGCTGGATTGAGCAACTGACAGCTGTTTACTATTCCTACACATGGAGCACATCAGGAGCACAAACTCTAAGGGGAGAATTGACAGAACTTGCCCACTAAAATCGTACCTACAATGTTCTATTCCCCAAAGTACCTTTAACTGCGAACCAAGAGCTCTTTACGGTAGCATAAATAGTGAAGAGAAGCCACAGAACCTACAAAGCAGCTTTCTGTAAGCACCACAATGTGTAGGGGTTTATTTATACAGCAGTGTTCTGTAAGAACCCATGTTGCTTTTATTATTCTCTTTCGCTTAAGGTTCGGGAGCTTTAGTTTTCCTACATAGACCCCATACAAGAGATTTTGATTGTCTCATACCTGGGTGTTTTGTCCAGTATTTGCGATGGGTATTTTGTATCCAAGCTCCCTAGCAGTACTGTAAGTAATACTAAAGATTGGCACTTGGGCGATTAGTATTTAAACAGTCGTGATATGGATACAGCCAACACATCGTCAGCAAAATGGCAGAGGAAAGTATCTGAAAAGTACTTATTTTAAGATATCAACGTTTAAAAGTTATCAGGAGTCCCAAAAATCATCCGACGTAAATTTTTAACTTGATATCAGTTAATTCCACTGTAGTTGCTTCTTTTTAGGTAGTCGGTGCTCTTTTGGTTCATTATTTCAGTTACGTCCATTGGTGACTTCACTTTCCATAGTGGATAATCAAGGTCTTTATCCAAACAATTACTACAGTTATTTTTATACTAATTTTTGATCAAGGTATAAAAAAAATCAAAAAAACACCAAAAACCGTTGCTTAAGTAATGAATGTAATGAAAAAAATTCTAGTGCACTGAGATCTTAATGAAAAGAGATTGTCATAAAATAATTCTTATGCAAATATAATGAGAGAAATCTGGTTATTTGTTTATTCAACAAAATTCCAAATTATTAATAATAATACGAGACTATTGGATGAAGATGGTCTCCTCCTTAAAACAGTAAATTGCAGTACAGACTAAACAAGCACTGGTGAGCTAACACAATATGTGACTAAATAAGGAAAAAAATGAGTCTTAAAGCAATAATTAAGGGAGGGGCCACTATCAGCGTGTTTCGAATGCGATGAACGTCGTGGGGTCAGCTCAACTTGTAAAGACACGTGTTATGGTATATAAGTGAAGGTAGCTTAAAATGCCCAAATTTGCAGTAACGTCCCTCCGTTATTTTTCCGACGATATTACGCATGAAAAAGTATCAGTGACAATTGAATAAAATGAGTCGCTGACAAACTTTGCTATTCCAAAAATTGGTTTGAAATTGGTTGGAAACAGACACGCTCATGTACGTTGATTGAAGTTGTTGGCAGCGTTCTTGGACCAATATTCATCAGACATTCCTACATCAGATACCACGGCAACAGGCACATTCGCAGACGACACTATTATCCTAGCTGTCCATTTGAAAATAAATAAAAATGTCCAGCAGTGTACATAAATAATACAAAAATCGCAACAACTTTCTATGTCAAATACTTAAAATCTACCTAGATACTAAGCTCAGTTGAAGAGAACATATAAGCAAAAACCAAAAACAAATAATCATGGAAAAAAATGGTTTCTAGGAAAAAAATCACGAATGTAATTAGTGAATAAAATACTATTGTGCAAGGTAGCAATTATTCTAATAAAGACCTATGGTATGTAGTATGTATCCAACTATCCAACCAGACGCTACATCATGACCTCCAAATATTAACAGTCAAAGATAAAATACAAAATAAAACCCAGAAGCATCATGAGAGTTTAAAAAAAAAAAAACACACACACACACACACACACACACACACACACACACACACACACACACACACACACACACACACACACACACACACACACACACACACACACACACACACACACACACACACACACACACACACACACACACACACACACACACACACACACACACACACACACACACACACACACACACACACACACACACACACACACACACACACACACACACACACACACACACACACACACACACACACACACACACACACACACACACACACACACACACACACACACACACACACACACACACACACACACACACACACACACACACACACACACACACACACACACACACACACACACACACACACACACACACACACACACACACACACACACACACACACACACACACACACACACACACACACACACACACACACACACACACACACACACACACACACACACACACACACACACACACACACACACACACACACACACACACACACACACACACACACACACACACACACACACACACACACATCATAAAAAAAAAGTTACGTTGATTTGAATACCATTAGTAAGTAATTCAGCAACAAAAAACTGTTTTCGGCGTTTTTTTTAAATTCTTATTAGGAGGATAACCTACTGAACAGAAACATTAAAAAGTTTTTTTTTATAATTTATACTTATACAATATAAATAATAGGAGATGAAAACTCCCCAAAAAAGAGCTCGATCATAAATTTACTAATCAAAGTACAAGATAAAAAGTAATCCAATAAATTTGGTAACAGACATATCACATTTTCTTAAATATTAAACATACCAATAAATAAGTTTGTAATAATTTATTGTCTACAAAAATCCTACTGTAACTGCTAAAACCAAATCAAGTATGACTTTCAAAAAAAAAACGAATCGTTTATTCCCCTAAGTTGTCGCTTATAATACAGTATGTAGGAATTCGAAGCGGTACTAAAGTCTTTTGCAAATAAAACGTTAGGAGGGTCTCTTATTTCAGATAATCTTTGGCTTTTAATAAATTAAGATCTTTTTAAATATTTTTACAGGACGCTTAGCATACATAAGATTTGCAAAGTTCCAAACAATAAGGTTTCTTTTCGTCTTTTAAGGAAATTATTATAAAATAGATGTCATTCTTGAGCATGTGCGTTGTATTTGTTTTACAAAATGTAAATGTTTTGAATTACATTTTTTGGACAAAACTTCTACATTTTCACCCATAAAATCTGTTCATGCTGCTTGGATCCCTATTGCAATTCATGAAAAGTTACCCACATAACCAAAGGTGTCGACTATCCAGTTGAAATAAGAGACTTGGTAGCAGAAAAGTGAAGAGCTAGAAGAAGATGGCAACAATCGAGAGATCCGGCAAATAAAACTGTACTTAATAATAAAACTCAAAAGCTCAGAAGAAAAAAACAAAAAGTAAAAGATTCTCTCTGGAAGGCAACCAAAAAAATAAACAAAAGCAACAATGTACCATGGGCCAGAGATAATAAGCAAAAAGCAGACCACCTGGCTAATATACTCACACCCAACCAAAAGCAGACGGATAACGTTCTGAATAATATTGACAACCCAAAATCTGAAAATATCACTTCCGTTACCCCAAGAGAAGTAGCTAAGGAGAAAAAAACTAATCTAAACTCAAAGAAAACACCCAAATTCGATTTGATAACTGGCGAGATACTGAAGCAATTGTCTAGGAAGGGTATAGTTATGCTCACGTACCTTATTATTGCAGCCTTCAGATTAAAACATGTTCCTACTTTTAAAAAGACTGCGACCGATAATAGAACGTGCTAATTTAATCTCAGATTTTCAGTTTGGATTCAGGCAAAAGCACTCAACAATAGACCAGTTGCATAGAATAACAAACATTATTGAACGTGCTTTAGAAGAAAAACAAGTCTGCTCTGCAGTATTTTTTGATGTCGCACAAGCGTTCGACAAAGTATGGCACGAAGGCTTGATATACAAACTAAACCAATTGCTACCAGAACAATACGTTGACATCTTACCCTCATATATATCCGACATATTGTTTAGAATCAAGCACGACGAGGAATACTCCGACCTGAAAGAGATAAAAGCGGGTGTGACGCAGGGTAGCGTCCTTAGACCCATCCTGTATTAGCTATATACCAGCAAGCTACCATCATTAGAAGATATATTTATTGCTGCATTCGCTGACAACGATGCTCTACTTGCAGATCAAAACCAAGAAAACTCTGTTAGAAAGTTGCAGATAGCAACCAATACAGAAGTAGACTAGACAAAAACAATGGAAGATTAAGCTTAATGAGCTTAAATCTATTCAAGTAAACTTTGCCAACAAAAGAGTACCAGAACTCTATCCTCTAAATATTAACGGAACAATTGTATCATATTCGATGAATGCCAAATACCACGACATGACTCAGGTGGAAAGAACATGTTAAAAAGAAAACAACCGAATTAGGCCTAAAATACAGACAGCACTACACTGGCTGATTGGAAGAAACTCCAAGCTTTCAATCTACAACAAGTTATTGATGTATAGTCAGATTTTGAAACCGGTGTGGATTATAGTATCCAGCTTTGGGGCTGTGCCAGCGATTCCAATATCAAGTGCATTCAAACATTCCAGAACAAAGTGTTACGAAACATAGCGAATGCCCCCTGATATGTTCGTAACTCTTATATTCACAGAGATCTTCGAATACCAACCGTCAAGGAAGAGATTAAAAGGTTAGCCGGTAAGCATGAAGCCAGGCTGCATCTACATGTGAATGCAGAAGCTCTTTAGCTGCTGGACGACCAACATCATGTCCGACTATTGAAAAGAACCAAAAGCCAATCGATCTTGTGTAGTGTGTTTTGTGTAAATCAGAGTAAATTGCATGAGTGTAGCGTATACTATAGATTAGAAAAATGTGGAAGACATCATTGGATTGACTCTAGATGATAAGTACCTAGTTTAAAGAATATTTAGATGCAAATTAATGGTTAGTCTTCTAAGACTAAAAAAACTTAAAAGTTATCAAAACCTAAATTATTCCATAAAAAACAGAAAAATTGAAAATTGTGGGTTGGAACTTTTTTTTCATAACTATGGCCACATGTGAAATGTTTGTTTCGTTAAAAAAGTCGTAAAAGGTTACTGATACTGAAAAATAATACACTAGTGTTTTTTTTCACTTTTTTAAAATGTTATTTAAAAATGAAAATAACAAAAAATGTACGATTAATTTTGTAAAAATATGAATTATAATTGTAGAAATAAATAAATTTAGTGTCGGTGAAATATACGATCCGTTGTGACTTACAAACTTATCTACGATACCAAAGTAATCCGAGAACTACTAATAACTTAACGCTGCTAAAACCCAAACCATTTTAGGATGGAATCGACTTCGCCTCGAAGAAAATGAAAGTCTAATGCCGAAGCGGTTTTTCGAGCTACGAATTGGCCGTTGTAAATTGATAATTTTTTAAATCATCCACGATTCGTACGAGGCTGTCCAATAATTTATTGCCGTCCACGTGGGAAACTGATCGATGAATCGTTTGAATTCCTTCGACGCTTTTCCTGGACCGAAAAGGTAATGAGACGTTACCGCCAAATCCATTATAGGGCCTTTGTGCTCTTTCGGAATCTGCAAAAGTGGATGTTTACAAAAACGTTTACGTTTCAATGATAAAATTAAAAATCTATAGACGCCTTACTGAACATTCCATCTGTTAAAATATTTTTATAAGCTACATAACAAATAGACAATTTTCCAATCATTCTTCGATTAAACTTTTAATTACAATATTTAATTGAAGAATATCACATAAGATTTGACTTGCACAACTACACGACCAAACTTATATGGAACCACTTACTATTATAAGAAATATTACATGCAATAATAAGGATGACAACGGGTGAGTAATTTATATTGAATAACCCTGTTAAATGTTATTAAAAGCTTATTTTATATATTTGCATCATAGCCCAAGACTGCCAGACCTTCGTTATTTCATAAAAGCTGAAAGTTTCTCTGTGCATGTGCCCAACACAGGAAAAAACTATCAGGACCTCCAAATCTTAACAGTCATAGATTATTATTATTATTAATCCGGTTTATAGCGTCTTTCGCATTCCGGTTCCCAGTTGCCAGCCTCTTCGGTCAGTCCAATCTCCTGGGGCTAGATTTCTTTCGGACATCGCTTTCTGAATGCCCCCTATCCATGTTGGTTTTGGTCTACCTCTTTTCCTTCGTTCCGTTGGGGTCCATTTAAGCACTAGTTTGGGTAGCCTTTCATCTGTCATACGTTCAACATGGCCGTACCATATAAGTTGTCTTCTTTGGATTTCATCTATTATAGTTGTGTCGGTCTTTACAATTTGTCGAATTCGGTCATTTGTAACCCTATCGAGACGTGATATGCCAGCAGATCTTCGCCAGAAATCCATCTCCAGGGCTAGCAATCGGCGTTCTAATGTTTTATTAAGTTGCCACGTTTCACAGCCATATAGAACAGTACTTTGAAAGATAGTATTATATATCATATGTTTTTTTCCCTAGATATATTTTTTGCCCACAACAGCGAGTTTAGGCATCCTATAACTTTCTTTCCTTTTAATATCCGTTGTTCTATTTCCTCCTCAGTTCGACCTTTACATGTGATTTTTGTACCCAAATAGGTGTATTCCTTACATATTCCTATTTTTACATTGTCCAGATCCAGATCTGTTGTTTCTGCCCCAATACACAAATATTTCGTCTTGCTCATATTAACAGTTAATCCCCATTCTTCGTATTCTCTAAGAAGTCGTTTTCCCATAAACTCCAGGTCTTCTTTATCTTGGGCCGCGACGACCTGATCATCCGCGAAGTGCAGATTATACAGAGTAATGTCATCATTTAACTGTATCCCCATTCCATGGCACGCTCGTCTCCACTTCTTTAACACTTCGTTTAAATATATTTTAAATAGTGTGGGGGATAAACTACAATCTTGTCTTAGACCCTTAGTGACGGTGAAACTTTCAGATAGATTATTTTCTAACTTAATTTTGGATGTTAATTGCTGATATAACTGTTTAATAGCTATTATTACAGTGTTATTGATCGTTGATTTCTCCAAGACTTGCCACAGTTTTGTTATCGGGACAGTATCGTACGCTTTTGTAAGGTCTACAAAAAGTAAATGGACTTCCCTATTAGTTGCCACTCTTTTCTCACTCATTTGAACAATGCTAAAAATATGGTCCATGCATGAGCGGCCGGCCCGAAACCCTGCTTGTTGTTCGATTTCGTTTCGTTTCGTCATAGATAAAATACAAAATAAAACCCAGAAGCGTTATAAGAGATTAAAAAAAACACACACACTCTCTGGAACCTCAGAGTCATTGGGGTATGAACCCCAATGGTGGAATACTTCGAAAGTTTATTTGAGATAGAGGATACACAAGTAAAGGCCCCATTCGGAGATATGAGTGAAAGTTGCAATGAAAGTGCAATTAGTACGACAGAAATTGTGGAAGCGTTGAACAGTATAAAATTGGGTAAAGCTGCTGGGTACGACAGGATAACAGTTGAAATGCTGAAGGCTAGACTAGTCTACTGTACCGCCTCTTTAACCTTTATTGGAGGAGTGGTAGCGTACCAGACGACTGGTGCAAGGCTATTATAGTGCCGCTTTACAAGGAAAAAGTTTCGCAGCAAAACTACCGAGGTATTACTTTACTCAGCATAGTCGGCAAACTATATGCAAAGATATTGATTAAAATAGTGACGAATGAAACTGAG
Organism: Agelastica alni; assembly: GCA_950111635.1. NCBI lineage: Eukaryota > Metazoa > Arthropoda > Insecta > Coleoptera > Chrysomelidae > Agelastica > Agelastica alni. The sequence goes on along the minus strand of OX467711.1, from coordinate 39,558,590 downwards.
ATGATATGGGATGTGCAAGCAGGATCGAAGATGTATGGATCAGGTCTTTTCATTACCAGGAGAAGTCGAAAAATTCTTGACTAGAAGTCAGAAGGTCTATTGCGCTGTTATAGACTTGGAAAAGGCCTATGACAAGTTGGTGAAAAGTGAATTGTGGTCGACATTGTCTATGTATGGAGTGAGTAGTAGTTTAATACGAGCTCTGAAATCACTTTACGAGGATTCCACTGCTTGTTTCAAGATAAACGGAGCTTGCGCGGACTGGTTTAACATCGAAAAAGGTGTGAGACAGGGATGTGGCTGTTTAACTTATATCTAGACAATTGTTTGAAAGATTTGAAAGAGAGTGCGTATGGATTAAAAATGAATGATTTGATCGTTAAATGCCTTTTTTATGATCAAGTCATATTAGCGTTATCTGAAGAGGAGTTTCAGGCGATGGTTAATGTTATGCATAATGCACTGAAAATCAAAGGGATGAAAATAAATGTAAGCAAAACGAAAGTAATGGTTTTTGAAAGAGAAAAAAGCATGACAAACTGTGAAGTTTCGATTGAGGGAGAAAGAGTGGAACAAGTAAATGCATTTGTGTACTTGGGTTCAAAGTTTACGAGAGATGGAAAGTATGACAGTGACATTGACATTGTTGGGTTTGGCAGAAGGAGCATGAAAATAGGATTAATGTTGCGAAGATTAGTAGTCTGTGAAGTATAGCCGGAGTGACTAGGTTGGATAAAGTAAAGAAAAGTGAGATAAGATACCGCTGTGGTGTAAAAGAAGATGAGGTTACAAAGATAGATAAAGGAATACTTAGATGGTTTGGACACGTAGAAATGATGGATGAAGGAAGATTGATGAAACAAATTTATAAGGCGAGTGTGAATGAACAAGTCGGTAGAGGTCGACCTCGGAGAACATATCTCGATCAGATCAACATTGTTTTGAAGAAAGGCCAGGTCAAGAGTACCAACAACCGACGAGCATGTATGAGAGCACTGATGAAAGTAGAGGAAGCAAAAGATGTATGTAAGAACCGTAGCAAGTGGAAGAAAGTGGTCTCTGCCTATTCCTATGGGAAAAAGTCGTGACTTTATGTATGTTATATTAGAAATAGGATTTTTAAAGTTGTTTCTCTAGATAGCAATATTGTAGATAAAAGTGTAAAGATAAAACCAAAACTGTAAAGTCTTTTTCTAAAAATGAGAAAGGAAAATAAAAAATAGTGTTCCTTAGAGTTAAGAGATGGTAAAAGAGTGCAACCAGGAGAACTTAGTGATATAGAAAAAATTGTACAGTACAGAGTTGTGATGTACACTATCATAACCTACAAGGTTAGACTTATAAATTAGTGTATTTGTTGGTTTTAAGAAATATGATTACTGAAAGAATGTTTCTTTTAATTTTTGGAAAAGAAAGATGTCAGGTATGTAACTAAGCATACAGACGTTGGTGGGTTGCAGATGAATAGACAAGCTTAGTAATGAACTTTTTCAATTTTTCAAGTTGTATTTACTGCATATAAAAAAAACATAAATATAAAGTACTCGCTTAAGGACACACCAACAGGCACAAATAACAGTAGAACTCTATAGGTAGAACAATGATTATAAAAAAACATTTACAAGAAGCAACACTTGCACAAGTAAATTGATCGTGCGTAATGTTTCTAGTTATATAGGTAAAATTGGTGTTATATTTGCTATGTTAAGTAAAATTATGTCGTGTTCTGCGTATTAAATGTATATTACACATTATAATACTTACACATCAAATAACTTACTTTAAAATTTAGCATTAACGTCAACGGCACTGGTTCCAAACCATATGCATAATAAATAAAATAGGTTTTCCTACCATTCCATAATGGCCCAGCCAACGGTCCTTTAGTGGGTAAATTCCAACTGTCGATTTCCACTCCTTGCAAAGGAGAGATCATGACACCAATATGTGTGGGACCTGAACAATATTAATGATATTATTTATTGGCATTTAAACTGAAAATAGAACAGTGCATATAGTACATAAACTGCTGCTTGTCACATGCATTTGAAATTTTATGCAATCGAAAGTAAAATTCGCAGGATCAGAACAATTGTATTTTGATGTGAAACATATAATGCTACTAGTAAGAGTTAAACCGATTGCTGGCGTGGCAGATTTTTTATATAAAATAGTATCGATGTTTCACATCTCGCGACGGTTCATTTTTTTTAGTTAATTTTTTATTATTTTCAACGTTTATTAAAAAAATTGGTAAGTAACATATTTGGAAATTATTATTGTATTTTTGTATTGTAGGTTATAGTTTTAACCTTTGTTGGAGGAGTGGTAGCGTTTTTATTATTTTCAACGTTTATTAAAAAAATTGGTAAGTAACATATTTGGAAATTATTATTGTATTGTAGGTTATAGTTTTAACCTTTGTTGGAGGAGTGGTAGCGTACCAGACGACAGGTGCAAGGCCGTTATCGTGCCGCTTTACAAACGAAAAGAATTGCAGCAGGACTGTAAGAACTACCGAGGTATTAGTTTACTCAGCATAATCGGCAATCTGTATGCAAAGATAATAATTAAAAGAGTGACGAATAAAACAGAGAAGATGGGATGTGCAAGCAGGATTTAGAAGAGATCGAAGATGTATGGATCAGGTCTTTTCATTACCAGGAGAAGTCGAAAAATTCGTCCGGATAGCTGTGATGATAGCAAACCTCCGATAGGAGATGCACTATAAGAACAAGAAGATCATACGATAGCACCGTGTGACTTTAAAAGCAGTTTTACTATAAATACGAGATGCAAAAGTTTAAACATAATTCCCGAAACTTACCGTCAACTTTAATGGTGATTTTTTCTCCGACTGCGGTAGCTGTCCTATTCAAAATTGTCATGGAAACGGGAGTTAAAATGACGGGAGGCGGTCCGGGCAACCAATGAGTTTTCCATATCATAGTTAAAACTGGTACGAGATACGGTAATCCGCAATATAAATAACGTTTACAATCTTCGGTAACTAATTCGGCGTTTTGCATTTCTGGAACGTGTCTGTCTACTGTGTGAGGACTATTAATGTCCATATCGGCCATCCAGTAACCTGTCGATTCGTTCAGTATTTTCCCAGAAACATCGTGGAACTTTCTATGCGTGTGCTATAAAAAGATATTAAGGTACAGGTCGTGCATTTGAATCACATATTCGAAACTGTTATGAACCATTTATAACCAGTACAAATGTAAACAACACTCCATGACTACTCCTAGACAACCGTCAGCTTATACAGGGTGTCACAGAATAACTATTCGTGAACATTCACACATACTTTTAAAAATTCGGTACTTAAATAAAGAAAATAGCAAACTTAGACTTAAACCTAATTTTTATAAGGTTTTTGTAACCACTCTTTCCTGTTGTAATTGAGATTGTTTTTAAATATAACGAGTTTATTTTGACACCGAGAAATTTCCGGACACTAGTTTATTAATAATGTTTATTTATGTGCCCTCTCTCATTTCCAAATATTGGAAATAGTTATTCTGTGACACACTATATGTTCAATTACACTTAAAATAAAATCACGAACAGTGAATACTTATTAAATATTTCATTGCCATTTTATTTCAAGTAGTTTTCTATAATTAGCAGTACTCTGCTACAGAAACATAACAAAAAGTGCATATAGCATAGGTAACGAATTTTATTTTGTTCCTAATGACTTTATTTATTGTACATAATAAGAGAGGTAGATAAGTAATCCAAACAAATTTCACCAATTAACTAAACTATTAAGCTTTAATTTGGCTTGTTTTTTTGTTTGATTTCTAGTAAAGTAATTAGTAATCCTGGGTTATCATTGTAGTGGGTACTGATATTAAAATCGTATAGTACCGATTGTAATTTCAAGTAGTGGATGTATACCTAATACACCCTGAAAATGCCGCGACGTGGTTTAGATGCAGATTCATTAATATTGAATGTACACGCTTATTTTACTGCGGAAAAGGAAAATGGAGGTCCGTTGCTACTAGTTTTATCTATACGCAACCGTGTGGTAAAACAAAATTCAACTCAGTTTTATAAAATGTGAAAGATGGAAATAGTGAACAAAAAGTTGAAAAATATAAACCCCGCCGACATCCCTAAGCTGTTGACTTTCCCGAAGCTTACAAATTTGAAATTCGCGACATTGTGTACAAAATGCGTGAAAAAAAAATTAGATTTAATATTAGAAAAAGTAAAAAAACAAAGATGTATTTGAAATTTCTAGAACGAGTCTTTGCCGCTGGCAACGAGCACTTAATACTGCCACTCCTAAAATTTGGAAAAAATGTGTCACAAGATTTAATAGAGGAATGGTGGGTTCGTGAAAACCGCATCGAACCAGTTAATCCTGTTATTATTTACAATCCGAATGAGGATATCGACGATAGTGATTCCGATTATGATGACTATAAATCTGATGCTTGATAATACCGTAAGTACTACATGATTAAACATATTTATTAAATTTGTGCCGATAATTTATTTCATTAAATTTTGTCGTGTAGAGATGCTATTTCTACCTGAGTGGATTAGAATAAAACAGAGGTAGTATTAACCCTTTTATTACGTTACAATTTCCAACTTTTCACTTGGTACATTTATTTAACGACATCTTTACTTTATAAGTGAAGTAATTGATTACATCTTTAACAGTACACTAGTAATCACAACTAATCAAAACTGAACATAATCTTTTACAATGAGTTGTGTCATTAATTAATTTGATGATACTTAAATGTCCAATAACTGATTTTATGCTTACTCGATAAATTCCTTATTTTTTACGTATACCGAATGTGTACCTGTCAGTTTTAAGTTTCTTTGTCAGTGTCAAGTGTGTATTATGTTATTTTGAAAAAAAAATACATTTTACTTATTTATATACAGGGTGATTCATTAAGAATGGGCAATCTCTGAACTGGAGATACTACACACCAAAATATGGCGATTGAGCTTAACACACCCTGTTACTTAGGTAAATTACAACATATCTTTTTTTCCTAATAAGCTATAGCTAAAATGACTAGAAAACCTAAAAGGCAGTTCAATTTTGAATAATAAAGGTACTCTTGTTTATTTCATGATGTAACTGTATCAGTTTTTGAGTTATTTGCATTTTAAACATTCAGTGTAAAAACTCCTAAGCCACCGTTATTACATTGGCTTTATATATATATATATGTATATAAAAATGAAACAAATGTTTGTATGTATGTCCTTCAAAAACTTCCAAACGGCTGGACCGATTGGGATGAAATTTTCAGTTGTTTTATACATTTATACATATCAGGGGTGGTTTTAGTAAAAAACTTCCCTACGATAGGGGTGGGTAGGGGATGAAATATAAAAACTATTAAAAACGACTGATATTAGTGTCAAAATAATTGTTTTTGTGGTGGCTGAGTTTGATGGTAACATTCCCAATTTTGTTAGCACCCCTACGATAGAGGTGAGAGGGGAATGAAATTTAAAAACTATCAAAAACGACTGGTATTAGTGTCGAGTTTATAGGTTGAATAGGCTGAATTTGACAGTAACATTCCTAATTTTGTTAGCACCCCTACGAAAGGGGTGGGTAAGGAATGAAATATAAAAACTATTAAAAACGCCGATATTAGTGTCAAATTCATAGTTTTCAAAGTCGCCGAGTTTAATTGTGATACCTCCAATGTTGTTAGCACCCCTACGAAAGAGGTGGGAATGGGATAGAATAAATGATCTTTATTAGAGTCGAATTTATAGTTTTCGGCGTCGCTGAGTTTAATAATGATATTCCCAAAGAAGGCAAGCCAACGTTCGGGCAGGACAACGTCTACCGTGTCCACTAGTTTAATATATAAATGAGAAATACCCTTGAACCAAGTCCCTCCATCTCGATTTTGGGAGTCACGGTGTCCAATAATATGTCTTGGTATGTTGCTAACATCGCAAAGTCGGCAAGCCAGAGGCTAGGTTTTCTGTGGAAAGCCAGAAAGCTTTTTACTCCTGATCAACTGTTGACGACGTACAAGGCTCAAATCCGACCTCTACTGAAGTATTGCTCGCACATTTGGGGTTCAGCACTAAGGCATACTCTTCGTCTTCTAGATTCCATTCAGAAAAGGGCCATTCGGGTGATAAATAGCTCACCCTCTAAAACATAGAAGAAGAGTTGCAGACCAGTCATTACTCTACAGATATTTTCATGGCAGATGCTCCAGAGAAATAAAAACTCTTGTACCACCATTGGCCATATTCGGCCGAAGAACTCGACAGGCTGATCAGTCTCACCCATTTACTCTCAAGCTTGACACTACAAGGACAAATCTCCGTCAAGAATCCTTCTTTTACAGGGCTGCTACGGAATGAAACAAGCTTCCATAATCAGTTTTTTCAGAGAACTATGACCTGCAAGTTTTCAAAACGCGGGTCCACAATCATTTCCTTTCTATAATCCCTTTCCCTTTTAATAGTCGCAGTGCGGACCGTCCGCGGCCCACACGACAGGTCTACGTGCGTAGCACGAGTTATGTAAGCACACGAATGAGTATTAAATTTTGGTGTAAAGATATATGGACGAATTCCTTGGAGAAGAAAATGAACTACACGAAGTAATAATCATGCGCAGACTAAGTCGCGGGTACCATCTAGGATAATCATGTTAATATAAGACCGATTTCGTTACAATTTTCTAAATTAAATTATTTAAAATTAATAAATATTCACATTTATTTATTTTTACTTAATTATATTACGTAACTGACCGCTATCGGTGCGAAGTATTCGCACGGGTCACCTCTAGTTTATTATATTTTGTGCTGGTCAAATAGCTAGAGTCCAGATCGCTTAGTTGCATTGAAATGCCTATGTTCCGCAAATGTTTTTCTATAACTGTATTATACTTCTAGGCAGATTCCATCCGAGTTGAAGTTTCTTTTGAGAGTGAAGAAGAATTGAAGAGGATGGAGGATGTGCAACAAAAAATAGGTATTTTTATGTGAATATTACTTTCCAAATAAAAAGTTATTCAAAATATGTACCACCAACTAAAATTAGAAAATAATGGATCTAATTAGGATGTAGTCAAAAGAATTCACGTTTCGACAAACATTTAAATACCCTCAATCAGAAAAGTAATTACAAGCGAGGAATATATTTCAAAAAATAAGCTTAAGATTAAAGATTTTTAGTCAGTGTAGATCACTGCATGATGGAAAATATTAGGGGGGTTCGAGGTTTGAAATATCGTGCCTTAAATAGAAGACAGACTGTTATAGAATCTCAAAACATAATTATTTTCGTATTTTTTTTTTTTACTGAAAATAGTCGCAAAAAGGGTAGACCTATCGTGTGGGACACGGACGGCCCGCACTGCGACTATTGGAAGAGGGAGGGATTATAGAAAGGAAATGATTGTGGACCCACTTTTTGAAAAGTTGCAGGTCATAGTTCTCTAGAAAAACTGATTTTGGAAGCTTGTTTCATTCCGTAGCAGCCCTGTAAAAGAAGGATTCTTGATGGAGATTGGTCCTTGTAGTGTCAATCTTGAGAGTAAATGTGTGAGACTGATCAGCGTGCCGAGTTCTTCGGCCGAAAATGGCCAATGGTGGTACAAGAGTTTTTATTTCTCTGGAGCAACTGCCATGGAAATATCTGTAGAGTAATGACTGGTCTGCAACTCTTCTTCTATGTTCTAGAGGGTGAGCTGTTTATCACCCGAATGGCCCTTTTCTGAATGGAATCTAGAAGACGAAGAGTATGCCTTAGTGCTGAACCCCAAATGTGCGAGCAATACTTCAGTAGAGGTCGGATTTGAGCCTTGTACGTCGTCAACAGTTGATCAGGAGTAAAAAGTAAATTTATAGCTCAGTAGAATAAATGAAGTTCATCGGCAATGTAGATTCATAGTTTATCTCGATTACATCACTCATGATATTGTGAAAAAAAAGCTAAATGTTTCGTGAATGCTTTCCTAAATAGGGGAAAACGTATTATAATATTACGTGCCGATAATGAAAACGTTTTTGTGCCGAATTGTATGCTATTATCAGAATATATTGAGTTGTTCGTTACATTCAATTAAAGTCCGGTCCTGGACCTGCCGTCGGCTAACTTCTTTGAGCTGCCAAAATTGTAAAACGGGAAAAATTATTTCTGGCATCGACTATACTTCGACCTCACTTAATTTTTTATTATTTGTTAAAACCTTCTGGAGGATAATAATGTACCAATTTGTGTGTTGCTCATAAATTAAAACCAAAAAAAATTAAAATTTTACAATTTTCAAGACCTTGTAGGAAAAAATAAATAAAATTATGTACAAGAAATAAACGGCGTTAAAATGAAGTGTATTCGTGACGAAATTAAAAAACTTACCGCTATCATGAATCTTTGAGGCGCCAAAGCGCCGGGTTCTCCGGAATACGGAAATCCCAACGGCGTCAATATTAACAAAGCCAAAGACAGTAAAAACATTCCAGTCAAAAGACTAAATATCCTTTCGATACCTTTCACTAAAATTCCCAACGGCACAACGAACGTGAACAAATTAGCGAACATCGAAGTCACTAGTATCGAAATCAGATATTCGGCGTGGCTGCCAGCACCCGCCCTACCCATTATCGGTATGAAAAGATAAAGTGCTCCTAGTATCAAATAGAAGCATTGCACAAACGGAAGTCCGAACACAGATATGTGAAGTAGAAGCCATTTTGAGTCTGCAAAAAGTTTAGATAGTTTTAGTTTAGAAAAGTTAATTGGGCAGTGAACTTATAAGAACATAGATGTAATTAGTTGGATTACAAAAACATTTAAGATTGTAGTAAGCAGTATTTGTTCTTAATTATTAATTGCGGACGCAATTTCTGTGACAATATATTTATCTATATCTACAAGCTTCTATATCTCGCAGTTTAACTAAACATCTCTTTTATTGCTATTAATTAAATAGATAAGGTTTATATTAAATGTAACTAACTCACCTCCAATTATAGAAAAAATAAATACAGATTTTTTTTACATAATGTATGAGGACTGGCAAGTTCTATGACTCGTTGTCTCCTAGTGACACAATTACTTATGATATGTTCAAATTATTCTTTGAAAGGTCAACTTCCAAACGAGACTTGTACGTTTAGTTGTATTAATAAAACGAATACACAGTTGACACAGCTTTACGAAGGAAATTGCATATCCCATTCAGTAATTGCGCTTTTATAAAATTGGAAAATGCCTATGACAGAGTGGTGAGGAATAAATTGTGATCGACAATGTCTATGTATGGGGTGAGCGGTAGTTTAATGCAAGCACTGAAATCACTTTACGAGGATTCCCCTGCTTGTGTTAGGATAAACGGAGCTTGCACAGACTGGTTTAACATCGAAAAGGGTGTGAGACAGGGATGTGTGGCTTCGCAAAGGCTGTTTAACTTATACATACACGATTGTTTAAAAGATTTGAAAGAGAGTGCGTATGGATTGAAAATAAATGATTTGATCGTCAAATGCTTTCTTTACACCGATGATGAAGTCATATTAGCATCATCTGAAGAGGAGTTACAGGCGATGGTTAATGTTATGCATGATGCCCTGAAAATTAAAGGAATGAAAATAAATGTAAGCAAAACGAAAGTAATGACTTTTGAAAGAGAAGAAAGCATGACAAACTGTGAAGTTCTGATTAAGTGAGAAAGAGTGAAACAAGTAAATTAATTTTTGTACTAGGGTTCAAAGTTTACGAGAGATGGAAAGTATGACAGTGACATTGAGCCAAGGGTGTTAGCAGGAAAACAAATAAATGGCGCACCGCATAGCTTTATGAGCAGCCAGATAGTGTCAAAAAGGGCACGTCTGGCTGTGCATAGAGGTGTGTTGGTTCCTACACTTATGTTTGGTAGTTAATGTTGGGTTTGGCAGAAGCAGTATGAAAATAGGATTAATGCTGCGAAGATAAGTAGTCTGTGAAGTATAGCCGGAGTGACTAGGTTGGATAAAGTAAAGAATAGTGAGATAAGAGAACGCTGGGGTGTAAAAGAAGATGTGGTTATAAAAATAGATAAAGGAATGCTTAGATGGTTTGGACACGTAGAGAGGATGGATGAAAGAAGATCGATGAAATAAATTTATAAGGCAAGTGTGAATGGACAAGTCGGTAGAGGTCGATCTCGGCGAACATATCTCGATCAGATCAACATTATTTTAAGGCAACGCCAGATCAAGAGTACCAACAACCGACGGGCAAGTATGAGAGCACTGATGAAAGTAGAGGAATCAAAAGATGTGTGTAAGAACCAAAGCAAGTGGAAGGAAGGGGTATGTATGTATGTTATGGGGAAGAACACTAAATTTTGGAAACAGCGTAACCTTCATTCTTAAAAACTATCATATAATGTTATTTTATATTCGTTTTGTAGTATGAAATACATAGTTTCCATTTCAAATATAAACTTTTATGCGTCATTTGTATAGGTTGATCTCATTGGTGTAATGCAGTGTGCTAGTCCCACACTTCCATTAACCTTGTGCTGACCAATCGTAATTGTTTCATCACAGTAAATCCATGCATATCTGTGGTCCCGAGGTTCCGTGACTAACAGACAGAGACAAATAATGCATCATTATTTATCAATTGAAAGAGCTTTGAAATGATTTCATCACTTAGTGGTCTTACCCATTTTTATGTTGGACAAGAGGTTTTTGGAGGGCCGAGAATCGTCCAGGGAATGACGTCCATCATCAACAAATGACGACAACGTTAAGAAAAATCGGCAGAAAAAAATGAAGTTTAAGTATCATAAACTCAATTATTCTTGGGTAGTGCGGTTAACGTATATATTTCAGATGGGCTAAACTCATTGGGGATATATATTTACGTACCTTTAAAATCTCTTGTTATTTTTTTGTACTTTATAGTTGAGCACTGCTCTTTATTTTTATCGTTGAAAAAAAGAGATCCTTTTTGGAGCTTTTTTTACATGCTTGAAACAGCAATTTTTATTTAACATTAAACAGTTCACTATTTCTCGGATTCTAGTCATTCACAAACAGGAAGTCACTATTATCAGCCAGAATAAAAAAATCCAAGATGAGCAAATCGCAAAAGAAAGTAAACTGTAACGAAATGGTCTTAGCTTAATAATTACAAAACTATTTATCTCAGAAAAATAAACCCAGTGTTATTATCTAGCTTACATAGCTCAGCTTACTATTATGACCTTGAGTTTGCGTCCGGGCCAAGCAGGGTTCGCAGGGGAGGGGCAAAACGTCTGAAGAGTGTTTCCACTGTTATGAACAATGGAAGGAAGGTATGCAACAGCGTGTAGATAGTCAGGGGGAGAATATAGAAGGGGAACGTAAATAAATTGTAATATTTTTTAAATGAAGTAAATTTATCGTACCAGTGCTAGTAATTTATTGTCAGACCTCGTTTGTTACATAATTATTAGTTATTAGTTGTATTTTTTAATGTTACACAATTGTATGTCTTACCTCTCCATCTACTAAACATTACGGATTTTAAAAGATTTCCCAAGGATGCGGAGAAGACCCAAATAAGTGCTATAAAACTTGAGCGTAACCTAATCGCTATACCTAGCAACAGCACCAAAGTCCAAATTAATTGATATGCATCGTAATATATTTGAAACATCGTCCATGGCGATGCTTCGATGTCCTAAAAGTTAACAAAGTATTTATTTAAGATGTAATGTCATTAGATACATTTAAAAAAAATTATTTAATTTTATGAGGTGGTATCAGGGGCGTAATCACCCCGAGGTAAGGGGAGCCCCTAAAATATACAAAAACTCGAAAAATTCGCAGCGATTTGTGCTCAATTCATTAAGTCATTGCGCCTAGGAGCCGTGGTGTGCCGGTGTAGCTATAGAAGCCATTAAAGTTGGAGGACCAACTCTATTGAATAAAATAAAAACACTATTCAATATGTGCTTTCACAGTGCTTCTATTCCCCAGAAACGGAATAACGCAATTACAGTTTTACTGCACAAAAAAGGGGATAAAACTAATCTCGCGATAGACCCATAAGTCTGCTGAACCACTTATACAAACTATTTACCAGGATAATAGTCGGCAGAATCGAAAACAAATTAGACTTTTACCAGCCAAAAGAACAGGCGGGCTTCCGTTCTGGATTTGGAACCAATGACCATCTACAAAGTCTAAAAGTCCTCATAGAAAAAGCAGTCGAATATAACAGACCTCTGGCATTAATATTTGTTGACTTCGAAAAAGCTTTTGACACTGTAGAACTGGACTCTACACTTGAAGCTCTAAAACAATGCCGGGTAGACTACAGATACACCAAACTAATATATAACATCTACAAGACATCAACTAAAACAGAAAGGACGGAAGATGGTCAAAGAAATTACTATAATGGAGACCTCGAGCTGACAAAAGAAGTGTAGGGAGACCACTAACCCGATGGACGGATGACATAAAGCGAATAATTACAAAATGGATTGGAACCGCGCAAAATAGAGAAGAATGGAAAACACTTGAGGAGGCTTATGTCCAGCAGTGGACGTCGAGAGACTGATGATGATGATGATGATGCTGAGGGGAGCCCCCAAAATATACAAAAATTCTTTTGTTTTATTTGTTTTAATGAAAGGCCAAGTCAAGAGTGCCAGCAACCGACGAGCATGTATAAAAGCGCTGGAATATTGATTTCGAGCAACTAAGCCAGGAATATTTTAAAATGAATCGGAGAGCGTGTAAAACGTCACGGTATCAGTGACGTTAATGGCTTGTTTTTGTTTCATTCGAAGTTTGTGAGGTGCGATAATGCAGTTCACCTCTAGTTTTTATTGACAGAAATTTGAAAGCAAATGATTACATACAAAACGTACTCCTGCCATACATATCGCTCCCCAAAAGAATTTATGCCGAACCTGTGTGGGATATGATTGGCAATCGACTGGGTAATTTACCTCAACCACCAAATAACCTAGTTTGTAGATTTTAGGGGGGGTCATAAAGGCTAAGCAGCCTTCTTAAACACCTCGACCTATTGGATATTTTGAGCTTAACCCTTAATCTATTCGAGGCCCGGGATTCCGAAACTTCGTACAAAGTTTATCAATTTCCTGAGAACTAAGTTTATGACATCTGAGGGCTTTAAGAAGTCCCCTTCCAGAAACTTAAGCCTCTTGCAGAAAAGCGCTGGGCATTCGCAAAGCAAATGTTCTGCAGTGTCAGCGAAGTTCTCGCAGTAGCGGCAACTATCACTCTCTGTTTTGTCCATCTTTTTCAGGTGATACCTTAGAGGGCAGTGTCCAGTGAGGAGTCCCGTCACCAGTTTCAAGTCTTTCTTGTCCAACCCGAGAAGCTGTTTAGCTTTCCTTTTCGAAAGTCTTACTAGCCTTTTCGCTTGTCTTTGTCCTGGCACTTTATGCCAGTGAGATTTCATTTCATCTGTTTCCCAGCGTATTTGCTCTCGTCGCCGAATTGAAGAAGCCTGGAATGCCATTCTTTAGGATAAACATACATTTTGTACACCTTTTATTAAAACTGATCGACTCTTTTACTAGATACTCGGATCTTTTTGAAAGTCAGTATATTTTTTCACAGAAACACATCAGGAAAAGTCATTTTAGTAGTCTTATATGGTCTATACGGTTTTGCCGTATCAGAAGTTAAATAGTTAGTCTATATTGCAAATTAATTATAAGTTAGTGTATTTATTTTGTCTCTATAAATGTATGGAACAAATAGAGTTATATAAAATTATTTTTCTGTTTTTTTCATAAACCTTATAAATTACACGACCTTATTATGTATTTTCCATTTTAAATACTTGTTTTAATTTAATATTGTATCTGTATTAATAAATATATCGACTGCGTTGTCAAAAATGTAAAATATCTTCTTTGAAAAAATGGTAGTTTTAGTTTTCACAGCTGGTCATTTTGGTTTAACTCACAGCATGTTTTCTCTCTTTTTAATATCATGATCTACAAAGAAAAAAAACCTGTAGTTAACCTTAACCAAAGGATGACCAGCTGTGTTACAACCCACGCTAAAAAAAAAATATCTCACTGTTTTTATTTTATTACCATAGAGTCACAATTTGCGTCCTTGCCCCGAGGCCCCTAAATGCCTAGTTACGTCCCTGGGTGATATAAAGTAATAACTAGACAAAAATTAACCATGACTTTTTTAAAAGACTGTAAATCTTGTTTTCTGAAGAATAATTTAAAAATGTACTAGGATAAGTGATTTGTAAACGCTGTAGATAAAGTGTCTTTATGTATACATTACCTTATTACACAATTTGGCATGTAACAATACAGTGGCCATAGATATGACTAGAGTGGGTATCACATATAAAAAGAAAATCCACAAGGGACGGGCATACCAGCTCATGGTACGACCCAAGCAGGTAATCAATGCAGCTATACCTAGCGTTGATATGACCGATAGTACCCAGGACAAAAAAACAACGAACATGCAGCTCACAAGTTTTTTTGCATACTGTTCCTTTTTCAAGCCTAAAATAAATATATTTCAATTTAACAAACAACGCTAGTAAAAAAAAAGACATTTGTCAGAAAACTTATTGAACTTATTAGTATTTTTTACGCTGAATTTAAAAATGTAACTAGTTTTTCTCTATCACGTAAGGTTTTTGAGTGACGATTGATTTAAAATTAAAATTTTATATTTTTTATGGATTTCTTAAATTAAAAAAAAAGATGTGTGCACTATGTGCGCATATTAGAAGTGAAACTTGTAACGTTTAAACGGCTAGGATTAAATTCAATCATACTGAATATATAAGGAATATTATAATGATTGGAATGAAGTATTTTAAAAACGACATACACTACTGTTTGCATATGAATATTATTCTTAATTTATTTCTGTAATCTGTACATTACAAGGTGCTTTAATAGCCTGTACATCTTGTGCACTTATAAAGTAAAAACGTCGTTAAATAAATGTACTAAGTGAAGAGTTAGAAATTGTAATGTAATAAAAGGATTAAAACTACCCCTCTGTTTTATTCTAATCTACTCTGGTAGAAATAGCATCCGCGTCGAATAATGGAGAAACAGGTAGAATGATCTGGAACTGTGATATCGGAAATATAAAAGGGGAAACGATCATAACGAAAAACAGTATTAGCTTATGTGTTTACGAATTATTCAATGTAAATAGTTATATAGAGTTGTAAAAGTTGTATAGCTAAGTGAATATCTAAGTGGTTAATGAAAATAGAAGTTATTGTATTGAAATAAACATTGTTTTTGTTATTGGATCGAGAGTTTTAATCGCCGAACCCAAGATAGAACTAGAAAAAATCGTATCAATATTGTATTTATTAAAAATCTTATCCTTTTAAATGATGCCACAAATATCTACCCGAAAATAAATATAGCTCATTTCACCAATATATGACGGTATCGGATTAGTCACCAAGGCATCTACTTAACGGGCGCACTGTGTCGAGAGGTACATTAGTAAATTCCCCTAATATTTAAACCCGAAATTTTTTGACGTTTTATAAATCGATGAACGCCGGCTGCACGTACAAAAAAGCATGACTCATTGTCACGTTCCGCCTGAGCCGAGCGTGCAAGCGAGAGTGCACGATCGGCCTAAGCGTTCGGCTTGTGACGCATCTTTCTCTCTTCCACTCCATCGGCCGATGCGGCAGCACATAACCTACACGTGAACTGTTTATAAAGTGAAGTGAAAAATTAATGTGGTTTCCACTGTTTATTACAACAATTGCGGCAAAAAAATTGAAATTTTCAATTAACTCCTTCTTTGTATTATACAAAATAATAAGAATTCAGTGATAATAATTCAATACAATTCATAAAAGTATGCAATTTTTCATCGATGTTTTCTTATGACGTTATCACGTAAAATTATCGTCCGTAAACCGACTTTACAGACAACCACTTTATTTTGTTTAAAATTATGCTTTTGTTGGGAGGTTTTATTTTTATTTTTTGCTTTATTGTGAACAGAAACCGTTGATGTAGCTTGATGAGTTTTTGGTTAGAAATAGGCACATATTTAATTATGTTAAAAGGGAATACAACAAAAATGTATTATCGGTACAAATTTAATAAATATGTTTAATCATGTAGTACTTAAGGTATTATCAAGCATCAGATTTATAGCCATCATAATCGGAATTACTGTCTTCGCTATCCTTATTCGGATTGTAAATGATGACATTATTAACTGGAGTGGCAGTATTAAGTGCTCGTTGCCAGGTTTCCAAAACAGCCTTATCACTGCAACCATTAGATCCAATGTGATTGTCTTAATAAGTTATGCATATTCCTCAAATATACTCAATGGGATTAAATTGGCAATATTAAGGCGGAAGTTTTAGCACACGATGTCCATAACTTAGTATAACTTGATTCACTTTGTAATTTTTCTTTCTTTCGTGCTTCTTAGCTATCAATTATAATTCCGGCTTGAAGTAATACTGTTGAAATGAAATATTTTCGTTCGTTGACCATTCTTTCATTTTTTGTACCGTCCAGGTGTTTGTTTCTCTTTTAACCATTTTACAAACATCTCTGTATTCATATTGTCATGATAATCGGCCAATTTTGATTTTGACGCAAATAAAAGATCCGCCCATCATCAAAACTATGCTTTCCACCTGCATGCACAATAATATATCTTTTTTTCTTTACCGTCGGTGTGTTTTATACACTTTATGTTATCGTCTTGCCAAATTCTTTTTGTTCCACAAAAATCCAATTTTCGTCCAGATAAACAAATAAAGAGTATTCTTGTTTACAGTGAGTATAATTTCTTAAAAACTCAATTCTTTTGTGCACGACTCTAACTTTTTCACACAAAGCCTTTCGGTTGTCTTCAATTTTAAACTTAAACCCTATATGTTGTTCTTTTTTTTTCACGCATTTTGTATACAATGTCGCGAATTTCAAATTTGTAAGCTTCAGAAAAGTCAACAGTCTTTGGATGTGGCGGGGTTTATAGTTTTCAACTTTTTGTTCACTATTTCCACCTTTCAGACTTTTTAAAACTGAGGTTAATTTTGTTTCACCAATACCCATCGCATCATACACATGCTTACGTATAGATAAAACTGGTAGCAACGGACCTCCATTGTTCTTTTCCACAGAAAAATAAGCGTGTACATTTAATATTAATGCATCTACATCTAAAACACGTCGCGGCATTTTCGCGATATATTAGGTATAAATCCACAACTTGAAATTACAATCGGGTCATTAAGAACAGATTTGGTTTGCAAAATTAACCGTGCTAACAAATAAAAATATTGACCATTAATTTCCAAACAAGAAGTCCCATATAAATTAAAATTTGTTTAAAAATATTAGAGGAATTTACTTTTGTACTTTTTAAATGTACAGTTGAATACTGGTCATCGAGTTTTTAACGATAATCCGAAATCATCGTGAAATATGCTATACATATATTCTTGATTTGATTGTGTCGAAATAACGAAAAAATACATCATCAATAGTTGTTCCTGATTTTGTTGTTAAAATATTCCGGTCATTAATCATTGAAAACTAAATCAAATGAGAAATGAACAATATTTTGTAATTGTCATTTTGACAAACACGTGGACTACACAAATAGATGTCGCGTTGCTAAGTATTTCTATGCTACGCGTCTCCTCTCCTCTACAACAGAACGCGCATGCGCGTTATAAATCGTTACACATTTTCGTCAGGCTACCTCGTGTGACGCGACCTAGAATTTTTACTTCCAGCGCGCGTATAGAAGTTTTACTTCAAAAACATATAAATAAAAATGTTAAGCTTCACAGCAACTCTCAATATTTTTTAATTCAACCACACAAGGCTCAGTGAACGGGCGACTTTGGCAGCAAAAAAATGTTTATAAAATCAATTTCCCAATAACCATTCTTTGAGGTATTGAATAGAACGCTGCACGATTTAAATTGCAATACTGAGTCACTGTAATGACAGAATTTTAAATGATTCATTTAAACAATTATTATTAATTATTCAAAGACCAACAACATTTATTATTTAGATTAAAGAAATCCAATTTTCTTAAATTTGTTCTTTGTTAATGCAATAAAGGTATTTCAATTATACTGAATAAAAGATTTTATTTCAAAAAATATGTTTTGCTACTGAGGTCTGTAGCAGTACAACATCTGCCTATCGGGTCCGCTAGAAATACAATAAAATACTTACTTACGTAAAAGGTGGATGTGGCAGTTGTCTTGCCATATTTTTGGAACGAAGTTCCTTATCGCACGGTACAGATTGGAGCTAGGCGAAAGAAAGTGTAAGATTTTTCCGTCACGAAACATCAGACGCGTATGCCGTGTACCAATTACACCTGTGCAGCCGGTGCGAACTTGGCTGCCTTGAACCAATAAGCGCGAACCTATAGCTGGGCACAGCCAATAGCATAAGTGCTGTGGATAACTCTTGTTATTTGTTAATTTACATCAATAATGCATTGTGATAGTGGCTTAGAAGATAATAACAATGACGCTAGGTAAGTTAAAGTGCAACAATAGGCGAATAACTTATCTTTAACCAAAAATGTTTATGTTACGACTCTCTTATTTTTTATAGCCAATTAGTTGACAAATTGACTAAAAAAGACATAAAAAAAAGCAACAATGCCAAAAAACTTCGTTCCACGAAACTTTGTTTCACGACAATCACGCACTTTTTTATTCAGTTACGACTAAGGGCATAAGAATAAAACGAAGAGCGATAGAAAAATTCTGAGAACATTTTTAAAATCAGCGATAAAAGTACTTGTACTTTGTTGATTGGTGTAGTTATTTTATAGCCAAATTTAAATTTTTTTTTAATAAATTTTAGCAAAAGAAATAAAATGTTTACTTACCATCGGTATCTTTAGCACTTTTGACATTACCATAAATATAATACAGGGAAAATATCACAGATGATATGTTGACAATATCGGCAACTAACATGGGCCAACGAATAACGAAGGCTCCCAAGAAATCAAAAAATACCAAATTGCCTGCTTGGTATTTTTTAATATCTGAGAGTTGGTGACCCTGAGCCATGCCCTTGGCCAGAGCCAGTATATTATCTCCAGTTCTCTGTAGAGAACCAAGTGGTACTGCTTCCACTGCGTCGAATTTCGTATGGTATACATATCCGTTGGCAGACCAAGCAAAATCCAAACCTAAAAAAATTTTTACCATTCTACTACCGATTATCTAGTTTCAGAAAAAAAAACAATTGTTACCTGAAAGATTACCAAAATCTCTAAAGATTCTATAATCAGTATCACCCGGTATGATGCCACTTTGAAAAATTTCTTGGGCTAAGGAAGAAGCGTACGGGTACGGAACTTCTTCTGAGTAAGTTTCCAAGATCCAAGGATGATTTGGACCAGCTTGGAACAGTACTTCTCTACCTCCAGCTCCGCAAGCTTCCAAATTTATGAAAACTCGAACCTGACACACACAAAAAAACAGTTAAAATTAATAACAACATTGTGTATAAATGGGGTGAGCGGTAGCTTAATACGAGCCCTGAAAGCATGACAAACTGCGAGTTTCTGATTGAAGAATAAAGAGTGAAACAAGTGAAAGAGTTTGTATACTTGAGTTCAAAGTTTACGAAATACAAAAAGTATGACTGTGACACTGAGCGAAGAGTGTTGGCAGGGTAACAAATGAATGGAGATCTGCAAAATTTTATGAATAGCCAGTACGTGTCAAAAAAAGATGCGACTGGCTTTGCACCACGAGAGCTGCTCCCTACACTTATGTACAGGGTGTTTCAAAAAAAGGTGACGCTGTCAAAATTTCAAATGAATTTAAACATCATTTAGTTTTACACCAAAAAGGTACTCTTGGTAAAACCTGATACTGTGTACCGTTTTCGGAATATTTGAAAATTATGAAGTAATAACCGATGCTGGTATAAAGTAATGATAAAGTTATTAATTAAACAAAAAATTACAAAAAGAAAATTAAAATAAAGACTAAGAACATTAAATAAAATTCAATTAGAGTAAGTGTTCAAAATGTCCTCCGTTTTCACGAATACACAAGTCTATCCTTTTTTCTAAAGAATCCATTAATCTTCTAAACAGTTGGGAATCAGCTACGGGGTCATTAAAGTGACGTTGAATTCTGTCTTCCAATTCTCGACGTGAATTTACCTCTGTAGCATAGATATTTTCCTTAAGATACGACCAAACTGTGTAGTCCAAAGGATTAAAATCGCATGACCGAGGAGGCCAATGAATCGGAGCTTCTGCACCTCTACTAATCCGTCGATTCGTAAAATGGTTACTTAACCAATTACGACACCTTCTATCAAAGTGCGGTGGAGCTTCATCGTGCATAAAAAATAGAGATCTTTGCTCGTTTAGCGTTAAATCTTCTAATATCTCGAATAAGTGATTGTTTTAAAAATCCATGTACATATCACCACTTAAATTTCCAGGTAGAATGTGATAACCTATTAATTTGTTACCTAAAGTTGCTGCCCAAACATTAAGTTTAAATGAGTGTTGGTATTGTGATACCCTTTTGACTTGTGGATTCTCATCACACCAGTAGCGTGCATTATGCGAGTTAAACATACCTTGTCGCGTAAAGGTGGCCTCGTCCGTAAAAAGAATACATTTAAAAAAATTTCGACAGCCCTCAGTCCTTTCTTGTAATGTTTTTTCCCAATTTTTTAACATGTATCCGTTTTATCGATGAGGCCTCATTTACGCGACAAAAAGTTTTTAATTCACATAATGCATACTAATTATTAATAATAATAATTAATAACTTTATCATTACTTTATACCAGCATCGGTTATTACTTCATCATTTTCAAATCAAAATATTTCGAAAACGGTACACAGTATCGAGTTTTACCAAGAGTACCTTTTTGGTGTAAAATTGAATGATGTTTAAGTTTATTTGAAATTTTAATTAATAAATCTAACCTTAAAAAAGTTATGTTTAATACTACTTTTTTTTATGAAAATAGTCGCAAAAAGGGTAGACCTATCGTGTGGGCCGCGGACGGCCCGCACTGCGACTATTAGAAGGGGAAGGGATTATAGAAAGGAAATGATTGTGGACACGCTTTTTAAAAAGTTGCAGGTCATAGTTCTCTGGAAAAACTGATTTTGGAAGCTTATTCCAGTCCGTAGCAGCCCTGTAAAGGAAGGATTCTTGATGAAGATTGGTCCTTGTAGTGTCAATCCTGAGAGTAAATGGGTGAGACTGATCAGCGTACCGAGTTCTTCGGCCGAATGTGGCCAATGGTGGTACAAGAGTTTTTATTTCTCTGGAGCATCTGCCATGGAAATATCTGTAGAGCAATGACTGGTCTGCAACTCTTCTTTTATGTTCTAGAGGGTGAAGGGTATCTGTGACTTGGTACGAATCGTGTAACTAGCGCCCTCTATGAAAGTCAGATATAAAAACAAATGCATGCGATGTATCATCAGCTTCTAAAACATTCGTATAAAATTTCATTACAATGTTTCCAGTAGTTTCGGCGAAATCGTAATAAATGTGTATAAATATTTTTTCTTCAACGCCCTTTATCTTGAATACGGATGGCGTTACGAAAATTTTTTACCAAGAAAACCCCAATTATTTTTTAGCTTTTCTACCTATCCTACAAACAGGGTCACCTTTTTTTGAAACACCCTGTATTGTAGTGAATGTTGGGTTTGGCATAAGAAGCATGAAAGTAAGATTAATGCTGCGGAGAATCATCATTCTAGAATATACATACATGTATAGTCATGCCTTATTTCCCTAGGGGTAGGCATAGACCACTTCCTTTTACTTGCTACGGTTCTTACACACGTCTTTCGCTTTTTTTACTTTCATAACCGCTCTCATACATGCTTATCAATTGTTGGTACACTTGACTTGGCCTTTTAGTCAAAACAATATCGATCTGATCGAGATACGTTCGCCGAGGTCGACCTCTGCAGTCTTGGTCATTCTCACTAGCCTTATAAATCGGTTTCATCCATCCTCTCTACGTGTCTAAACCATCTAAGCATTCCGTTATCTATATATCTTACCACATCCTCTTTCACACCACAGCGTTCCTCTATCTTACTATTTTTTTACTTTATTCATTAGAGTTATTTCGACTACACTTTTTAGATTACTCATCTCCGCAGCATTGATCTTACTTTTATGCTCCTTCTGCCAAACCCAACATTTACTACTATACATAAGTGTAGGGACCACCACCACTCCTGTATGCAAAACCAATCTTGTCTTTTTTGACACGTTCTGTCTGCTCATAAAATTATACAGCGCCCCATTTATTTGTTTCCCTGCCAACACCCTTCACTCGATGTCTTCTTCTTCTTCTAATGCGTATCCACTAACGGGTGGTTGCGGTAACATTTTCCATTGTTCCTTGCGGTGTGTATTAGCGTCTGTATATCGTGTAACCCTGTTCACTGTCTGATATTTCGCAGCCAAGAATTGATATTTCGTGTTTCGCATTATATGTCCCAAGTATGCCGTTTTTTTTCTTAATCAATTCAAACAGTTGACGTTGTTCTTTGACTCGTCTAGAACTTCTTCGTTTGTCAGTCGGGCCGTCCAAGGTACCTTGAGGATTCTGCGATACAGCCACATTTCAAAAGCCTCTAATTTCTTAATTACAGTCGCCTTCAATGTCCAACCCTCCATACCGTAAAAAAAGCACCGACCAAACGTACCACTTCATGAATTTTGAGTCTTAAGTTAAGGTCGAAATCGGAACAGGTAAGCACTCTTCGAAACCTCAAGAATGCCTGACGAGCTTGTTCAATGCGACATTTTATTTCCTTGTCCAATGTCCAGTCTTCGAAAAGCCAAATGCCCAAGTACTTAAATTTGTCTACTCTTTCTATGGGTTTTGCGTTAAATGTTATGGTGGAATTTTCAAACTTATTTAGGTTTCTAGAGATAATCATAAACTTTGTTTTTTTGGTGTTGATATTTAAACCCATTGATTTGCTCTGTTCTCCTACTTTGTTGACAAGTTGTAGTTGCTCGATGTCACAGTCATACTTTCCGTCTTTCGTAAACTTTGAACCCAAGTATACAAACTCATTCACTTGTTCCACACTTTCTTTTTTAATCAGCACAGTTTGTCATGCTTTCTTCTTTTTAAAACCATTACTTTCGTTGAAGATTCAGACGCACGGAGCGTAAGACGTAAACAAATTGTCATAAAAATCATTGAATATTACTCAATAATCATGTCAAACGTCACGTTATTATTTTGCTTTATCACGTGACATCGTGTGACACATTTTTTTATTTGGTAAATTCAAAGTTTTCAGACAAAAAACTATGCCATATCCATACTATAAAGGTAAACAAGATGATAAAATTCCCAGCTGGCGCGAAATTTATTTTTACGCACAAAATTCGTAATAAAAATTCATTTGTCACAACTTCGTTCCGTTATTTAAAGCTGCAAATGATAATTTCATTCTTAGACTTGCAAATGGATTTAATATAGATAAAGAAAAAAGTCTACGGTTGCAAAACAATTACTTGTTATTGAAATTCATTACTGATTACAGTGTAGTAATATTTTCAAAACTCATGTTTATCTAACACATTGTGTAATACAAAACAAATATCTAATTATAATATTGAAAATTAATATTTGAACTTACTTCCTTAGCCCACTCATGTTGAGTGATAAAACCATGAGAAGCTGGCATGAAATTTTCTTCTCCTCCATTAAACAAAAATATGATGTTGTGCCTTAGAATATTTTTTGATTTTGATAGGACCCTTAATATTTCTAGCATTACTGCGCAGCTAGCTCCGTCATCACTAGCACCTACAATGTAAAAAAATAGTGTAAGTACTACCTCGATAAAGGGATAATCCGCAACAAGTTAATCAACGTTTAAAGCGCATGTCTGTTTCTGATCGACTTTAAACCAAACATAGGAACAGAAAAGAGCTTTTCAGCTGTTTACTTCAGATACTTTTAGACTGTTGCTTCTTTTGTAAATTGCGCAAGCGTCTGACAATCGACTGCAAAAAAACCACATGTCATTTATAACATGCATTAGATTTTGTTTTGTATTTAATGTAGCTTTTACATAAAAAAATTAAAAGTAAACATGACACAACAAAATGTGTATTTGGGCTCACAATATTGAAGTACTGTGTTATTCACGGATTTTTATTTTATTTATTTACAGCTTATTTACAATCTACTTGAATTAGTAATAAGTTAATGGCCTAAGGTATGTTGGCGTGAGCCAGGTATCTTCCATTGACAGCTCTCTGGATTTATCTATTGAGATCTTCGGTCCATTTTTTTTTTAAAGTCTTCTCTTTACGAGTGGTGGGTTAACGAGCTTATTTACGAGTTGATTTCTGTGGTTCGTGTTTAGGTTTTTGTATTTTATTGAGTAGGTACTTATGTGCAATGAATACAGACACACAGACAGACAACTCGCAGACGATGTTGCCTTAATAGCAAATGACAGAGAAGATTTCTGCAACATTCGAGGCCTAAACTCTAACATTAATTCAGTACACCACCACCTGCAAACTAACAGGCCTCATTTACTGGCTCTGACAGAGACACAAATTAAACCCTCCTCCAACAATACGCATCTTTTGTGTCCCGGGTTCGAACTCGAAACAAGATTCAAATTTAAGACCGGCCTTTGTGTTTACACTCGCAGTGATATTTCCTGTTGTAGACAGGAGAACTTAGAACCAAATGACGGCCTAGAGGTCATGTGGTTCACAAAAATCAACAAAATTTCTCTGCTGCCTGTTTCTTCTCCTACGAACCCTCCTTACGTCAACCTCTTTCAACATCTTTCCGACACGCTGGAGCTGTTGCAAACTAACGACCCCAACACAGAGGTTATATTTTTGGGTGATTTCAATGTTCACAATGCGAACTGGCTGAGATCCAACCGCACCGACAACGCCGGTCTAGAAGCTGAGAACTTTGCGATAAGCCACAACGTGACCCAGCTAGTTAAAGAATCTACCCGCATACCCGATAACCCCAATCACCAAACCAACATTCTCGATCTCTTCTTCACGACACATCCTGACCAGTACCGAGTCTCTATAACCGCTCCGCTCGGTAAATCTGATCATAAACTCATCTCAGCCACGTCCAAACAAACAACCCCGCCCAAAATCACGCCTGGTACCTCTATTGTCTGGCATTATAGATCAGCCAAATGATGTCTACTTTCTCTCACAAGACCCATCAACATGTGCAGAATCTGTAACCGAAATCATAAGGCTAGGTATGTACTCATACATTCCTTATGGTACAAGACGGATCTTCAACCCCAAACCCTGGTTCAACCAATAATGCAACCGTGCGGTGCGTGATAAAAATCGAGCACATCGACTCTGGTGCGAAATCCCGACAATTGCCAACCGAGAAGCCTTTGTCCACGCGAGGAACGCCTGCAAAAGAACGATCGATCTTGCCAAAGAATCCTACGACACGAGAATATGCAACAAGCTTGTCAATGCCCCTCCTGGATCAAAGACCTTCTGGTCTTTGGCTAAAGCCATAAATAAGAATTTCACAACTTCTTCTTTACCACCACTCGAGAGGTCCGACGGCATGACAGCCGTATCTGGCCGAAATGTTCAGCTCCAACTCAACCCTCGATACCAATGAAAAACAACCCCCAACGATACCTAGAATAAACGCATCAATGCCTGAGGTCACTATCCGCCATCGCACTATCAGGAAAATCCTACGAAATCTTGACTCTAATAAGGCAGTAGGACCAGATGGAATTCCGACAATTGTCCTGAAGACCTGTGCTCAAGAGCTCACCCCAGTTCTCTGTAGACTCTTCAAATTATCATACAGCAAAGGAGTATTTCCGTCAATGTGGAAAAACGCTAAAGTCCAACCGATTCCGAAAAAAGGAAAGAAGACTATTCCTGCAAATTATCGCCCTATTGCATTGCTCTCAGTCATATCCAAAGTTATGGAAAAGCGATTAACACAGAACTTATCAAATATCTGGAGAAATTTGAGATCCATGACAGACAATATGGATTTCGACAACTTCGGTCTACTGGAGATTTGCTGGCTTATGTCACTCAGCTCTGGATAAACACTATTGAAAAGTTTGGTGAATCCCGTGCAATAGCCTTGGATATATCTAAAGCATTTGACCGCGTTTGGCACCAGGCATTGTTAAGTAAATTATCTGCCTACGGTCTCCCAACCAAACTGCGCCAATGGCTCTTGAGCTTCATGCAAGATCGCTCCTTACATATGGCAGTTGACGGTATTTCTTCTGATGCGTTTAAAACCAATGCCGGGGTCCCCCAGGGTTCCATCCTGTCCCCCACCTTATTTCTTTTACACATCAACGACCTCTTGAAAACCACCACGAACCCCATTTACAGTTTCGCAGACGATAGCACACTTGTCTCAACTTTCACATCCTATCGATCACTTTCGGTGAATGATACAAATAGACTCAGGCAGGAACAGGTTGATTCCATCAATAGAGATCTTAAAGCAATCGTCGAGTGGGGAACCAACAATCTTGTTCAATTCAACGCCCAAAAAACACAAAGTGCCACGTTTTCCAAGAAAGTGAATTCCTCAAATCATCCCATCACAATGTCCGGAAATACCCTTGAACCAATTCCCTCCATCTCGATTTTGGGAGTCACGGTGTCCAATAATATGTCTTGGCATGACCATGTTGCTAACATCGCAAAGTCGGCAAGCCAAGCCTAGGTTTTCTGTGGAAAGCCAGAAAGTTTTTTACTCCTGATCAACTGTTGACGACGTACAAGGCTCAAATCCGACCTCTACTGGAGTATTGCTCGCACATTTGGGGTTCAGCACCAAGGCATTCTCTACGTCTTCTAGATTCCATTCAGAAAATAGCCATTCGCTTAATAAACAGCTCAACTCTCACAGATACCCTTCACCCTCTAGAACATAGAAGACGAGTTGCAGATCAGTCATTGCTCTACAGATATTTCCATGGCAGATGCTCCAGAGAAATAAAAACTCTTGTACCACCATTGGCCACATTCGGCCGAAAAACTCGGCACGCTGATCAGTCTCACACATTTACTCTCAAGCTTGGCACTACAAGGACCAATCTTCATCAAGAATTCTTCTTTTACAGGGCTGTTACGGAATGGAATAAGCTTCCAAAATCAGTTTTTCCAGAGAACTATGACCTGCAACTTTTTAAAAAGCGTTTCCACAATCATTTCCTTTCTATAATCCCTTCCCCTTCTAATAGTCGCAGTGCGGGCCGTCCGCGGCCTACACGATAGGTCTACCCTTTTTTGCGACTATTTTCATAAAAAAAAAAAAAAAAAAAAAAAAAAAAAAAAAAAAAAAAAAAAAAAAAAATTACAACAAATGCTATTAGACCTAAATACAAAGTCAAAAGATATCGGACTAAGAATGAATCTAACAAAAACGAAATATCTCACAAATGAATTGCTAGATAGTTATGAGGAAATTATTTTGGACAATAAGACTATAGAGAAGGTTAAGTTGTATATATACTTGGGACAAAAAATCTAACTATTCAAACATAACCTTAAGACAGATTTAAGCAGACGATTGTCCTTAGCATGGACAGCATTTTGACGACTACAAACAGTTTTTAAATCTAACATACCAAAAACCTTAAAGGCAAAAAGTATATAATGCCAGTCCTAACATATGAAACCGAAACTGTAACTCAGCGTGCGATGGTACGTCAACATCAAGCTACAAAATCACGTATAGTCCGGGAGGTAGTGTTGCAATTTTTCTAGGAATTTTATACCGAATAAATTTTATTTCATACAGTTGTCAAGAAATCACTAAAGTGAGCGCCAGTTGTCGCACAAGCGGTGGAGCTAAAGGAGACAGTATGAAAAAGTCATTGGAAAAAAATCTGCTACGATGATTTTTATACAGAGCAAAAACGTATTAAATTATTGTTTTAATCATATTTAAAAAAAAAAATCTTCAGCTGTATTGACAAGGGGGGGTTAAATGTCAGTCACGTGCATGAACCTCATTGAAAATTTGGCAAATAAATTCTTTTATACCTTATGAAATTTATACATCTCAATTTGAAATAAATTGGACCAAGGAATCACGTTGACTCATACAAACTTTGCCCCCGTTTTTCACCCCCTTAGTGGCAGAATTTCGGAAAATCCTTCCTTATCGGATGCCTACGTCATACAAAGAACAAACCCTTCAAGTTTCAGGTCTCTACGATCAGCAGTTTAGGCTGTGCGTTGATCTGTCAGTCAGTCATTCAGGATAAAGCATTTTATACGTATGGATTCTATGTACCATGTGAAATGCCAAGCGCTAAATAAATCTTTTGTGGTATTCATACTGTATGATAATACGTATCAATCGCAATTGTAAGCAGTGATTTAAATACATTTAAATAATACGTACTAAATATTTATTAGATTAAAATATGAATATTTAGAATTAAAATTAGGACCGAAACAATGTATATTTGTATGTATATTTTATAATAAATAAACAATAAAAAGGTATATAGTATTCAAAAATAAAAGTACAAGCATTAACTATAAAAGTAAAGGTCATTTGATATTTTTTGTAGAAAAGCAATTCTGAAAAAAATCGCTAAGAAAACCCATTATTACATTTCGTGATACGATTCCTAACATTTGGAGCCTCGTGGGATAAGCTTTTCTGGATTTTTATACTGAAATGATCAAATTTAAAAGCAATCCTATAAATCGATTCATTTTATTTATTAACAAAAAATTGCTTTCATGACCACACGACCTTTTTCTTCCGTGAGAGTCTTCATGTGACAAATGCTGTAATTACCAAAAGTTTACAACTTTTTTATACTTTGAACCATGAGGGGACATCTAGCATTTATTTATATTGTTACATTGCTGCCATATTTTTCATAAATTGTTAGTTGAATAAAACGTTTTTAGTTCGCGTCAAGAAGTTGGAAATACCCTACATCTCGATTTTTGGAGTCGCGGTGTCTTGGTATGACCATGATGCTAACATCGCAAAGTCAGCAAGCCAGAGGCTGGGTTTTCTGTGAAAAGCTAGAAAGTTTTTTTACTCCTCATTAACTGTTGACGACGTACAAGGCTCAAATCCGAACTCTACTGGAGTATTGCTCGCACATTTGGGGATCAGCACCAAAGCATTCCCTTCGTCTTCTAGATTCCATTCCGAAAAGGGCCATTCGGTTGATAAACAGCTTAACTCTCGCAGATATTCTTCACCCACTAGAACATAGAAGAAGAGTTGCAGACCAGACATTACTCTACAGATATTTTTATGGCAGTTGCTCCAGATAAATAAAAACTCTTATACCACCACTGGCCACATTCGGCCGTAGAACTCGGCACGCTGATCAGTCTCACCCATTTACTCTCAAGATTGGCACTACAAGTACCAATCTTCATCAAGAATCCTTCTTTTACAGGGCTGTTACGGAATGGAACAAGCTTCCAAAATCAGTTTTTCCAGAGAACTATGACCTGCAACTTTTCAAAAAGCGGGTCCACAATCATCTCCTTTCTATAATCGCTTCCCCTTCTAATAGTCGCAGTGCGGGCCGTCCGCGGCCTACACGATAGGTCTACCCTTTTTGCGACTATTATGGATTTTCACTGTATTAAAAAAAGTTAATGGTATTAATTAAAATATTATTAAAAATAATAAATATTGAAATAAAAAAATAATTCATTGGCATGACGACAGAGAGACGTGTCTGCAAATTTGTGCAGTTTGATACCATGCGTGCTAACCCATGAAGTTCATCGCATTAGATTCTTATGATTGAGTCATATCAATAACTTCCTATTATTATTAATATTTTAATAATTAATTAATAATAATATTTTTAGTAAAAAAAAATAATTTGTAATTGACTTAAGTAATAGTCAGATTTTATTTATTCTATTTTAACCATTTTATAAAAATTGCAATTTTTCATTATATTTTTTTAATAAACTTTTGATTGCGTTATTTTATACACTGCAAGCAATTATTTTGCAGTGTCATCAGAATGTGGTGTTGACGTTTCTATTATAACTCGATGGAAGATAAGATACTTTCAATAATAGCGCTTTATTTTTTATAAGAAACACATTAGCGTTCATTTAACAGTTTATTTTCATCCCATGACTAGCAACATAATTGTTTTCAAAATCTTCATGAACGGGACTCACCTCTGGCATAGTACTAACGTTAGTTTAACGCCCAATTGTTATTGTTTAAGTATAACTGTACAATTGTTTTAATTGATATAATTGTTCATCGGTATTTGTCACGAATAGTAACAGGCATATAGAAAAAAAAAATAGATATCGGTAGACTTTTTTGACACAAAATTTGAAATGTTTATTCTCCTGGTTCTTATCTATTACCTTGTAAGTGGGTGTATTAGCCCACTTTTCCCCTACTGAGAGATATGCTGTTAGATGTGATACATAGTTAATAATTCTTAACATAGGAATAAAATTACTGTCGAGAAAATTAATGTCACTGTTCTAAAAGCGTGGGGTGCTTTCATTCCGAAACGCAGAATTAGTTAAAAAATGTCATACAAAGCACCCTATGCTCTTAGAACAGTGACATTAATTTTCTCGTCAGTAATTTTATTCCTGTTAAGAAATAATTTTCACTTTTTAGTTTGATTAACTCTAAAAGCGTGTTTTTTAGTTTTTTAAACTATAATTTATCTTCGCTTTTTAGTTCAATTTGTTTTACTTGCCAAAAAAATGGTGTATTAAATGGTAAAAGCAGAAAAATAATGCATCGGCCGGGAATAGAACCCGGGCCACCCGCGTGGCAGTCGAGCATTCTACCACTGAACCGCCGATGCGATAAACTGTGTTAACATTTGTTCTGCACGCATGCGTAGCTCACGCACTAGTTATATCTCTCTTACTCTCATGTAAAGGATCCCTGAAAAAATGTATAAATCCTGGCGAAATTAATCAGGATAATCGGATATTTTGATCAAACTATTGCATTGTCGTCGGTCTTTGACAAGTGTACAAAGTTTAAATAAAATCTGATCGCTTCAAGTAGGGCAAAATCGAGGCCAAAGAGTCAGTTACAAACATACATACAAGCAAACAAACAAGATACAGGTGAAACTAATGTAAGCGTGTTAAAAAAGACAGTGTTTCTACTAGTCCATTGTATGAGTTTGACGGTTTTTAGTTTCGCATTCTTTTGGGTAAGACTGATTAAGCTTAAGTTTGTACAGTAAGTAGACAAATGCATAAGGATCAAAAGTTATATGGTGCCGATGCGCGCTTTTACCCTGGAGGTAAATACCACCGTTTTTCTAGTGTGAAAAATATTACACCCAAAATAACTAAGGAAATCGATAGAGGAAATAATTCTAAGCTAAAATTGTTTTATGAAGTTTTTCCGATAAATTAATATTTTGTGAGTAATTTGCGCGATTAAAAATTTGGATTTTTCATCTTAAATCATGTATTCGAGCGATTTTCTGCAAAGAACTCAAAAACCGTAGTTTTATCAAAAAATTTGTACTGAGTACAAATGAAGCTTTTAAAATAAAAAATCGATTGGTTTTTGTGTGGTGTTCATAATCGAGTTATGACTCTTTGAAGGTAACTTTTGGTTGGTTGAAAGTGTCAAAAAAGGCACGTCTGGCTGTGCATAGAGGAGTGTTGGTTTCTACACTTATGTATAGTAGTAAATGTTGGGTTTGGCAGAAGAAGCTTGGAAATAGGATTAATGCTGCGGAGATAATTAGTCTAAGAAGTATAGCCGGAATGACTCGGTTGGATAAAGTAAAAAATAGTCAGATAAGAAACGCTGTGGTGTAAAAGGTGTGGTCACAAAGATAGATAAAGGAATGCTTAGATGGTTTGGACACGTATAAAGGATGGATGAAGGAAGATTGACGAAACAGATTTATAAGGCGAGTGTGAATGGACAAGTCGTTAGAGGTCGACTTCAGCAAACATATCTCGAGCATATCAACATTGTTTTGAAGAAAGGCCAGGTCAAAAGTACCAACAACCGAGGAGCATGTATGAGAGCACTAATTAAAGTAGAGGAAGCAAAAGATGTGTGTAAGAACCGTAGCAAGTGAAAGGAAGTGGTCTCTGCCTACCCCTAAGTGAAAAAGGCGTGACTATATGTATGTATGTATGTAAAAAAAAATATATTACGAATCCAAAAAACGACTCAATAACACCTGAAATAGCCCAAAAAACTGTAGCCATGATCTTACTAGCTGATGGGACAACAAGAAATTTTAATGATCTCCAAATCTGAGTCCGCTGCAACCTGGCGAACACACTTCTGGTCTGCCGTCAGCTAACCTAGAACCCAACGTGCAGAAAGTTTTTTGAGACGCAATTTTTTATGTAAAATTTTTTCAACGCTTCCAACAGAAAACCTATACGTCTCTGTTATAGCCTTGACTGTAATTCTTCTGTCATTTAATACCATGTCATGGACTAAATTCACATTTTCTTTGGTCACCACAGTTTTGGGGGCTCCTGCACCTGGTGCATGTTGACAGGACTCTCTTCCCAGTTTGAAATCTCGTGACCAGTTCTTAATTACCTGGTACGAAGGGGCAGAGTCACTCAATACTTTTACCATGTCCTTATAAATTTCTTGCGGTGATAACCCCTTTTTACAGAGGTACTCTATCGCACCCATTTCAATGTTGTCGATTATTATAAAATCACGCACACTTTAATGGAAAAAATTTATATTTAACATTTATGAACTGATGCGCTGGTGTTAATTGGCACAAACTGACTAATGTCATACAATAAGCTTTTTTCTACGACTGTCACAAAATACCTTCATTGTATGTTCAATGATTATTTCTAAATGAAGTACATTGTAATACTATTTTTCATTACGCACTAATTGCTTGCTGAGTATCAATATTGGCGTGGATATTAGTAAATATTCCAAATTGAGAGCATTTCTGAAGCGGAAATCAGATGGATACAATGCAAATAAATCTTAAGTTTTCACAACGAAGGAGGTTAATACGTTCATCAAAGAAGCCCCAGAACACGAATAACTTGAAGCAAAAGTAAGTTCCACAATTATCAGTTAATTAATTATAATTTGTTTATATTTTTTTATTGCAGGTTGTACTTATCACGGGAATTATGGGTACTTGTAGGATAGATGAGATGTACAAAATAAAAATTCCCGATTTTGAAGATTTAGGTGCTGCAGTTTTGGTTCACATTCCGAACACTAAACCAAAAATTTGGAAAGTTTACTGCAACGGGAGAATATGCTAACATTGTGAAAAAATATTGGAATCTGCGACCAAGTAATGTCAACGATGCTTATTTTTTTCTAAATTACCTATCAGAAAGGAAAATGCACTGTCCAAAAAATTGGAATAAATAAAATGGGAAATATGGGAAAACAAATTGCTTCGTACTTAAAACTTCCGAATCCTGAGTTACACACCGGTCACTGTTTCCGCCGATCTTCAGCTACAATATTGATAGATAGTGGCGAAGATATAACGACATTAAAACACCATGGTGGCTGGCGCTCTACAACAGTAGCTGAGGGTTACATCGAAGAGTCCCTGACTAGTCGAAATAACATAGCCAATAAAATATTAGGGTCGATCAATAAGTTGTCAGACCTTCCATCGACATCAGTTACAGAAAATGTTAATAATGTCAACTTTTTCCTTAAAAAACGGATTCTATTTCCCCAAAATTTTTATTTAATAATTGTACCAATGTAACATTGAGTATTGTTGATAACAAATGGGAAGATATTTTTTCGCTATTATTGTAGTAGGTGCTTAACAGATTTACCTAGTACATTATTTTTTTTCAATTAACTAATAAAAGTTCATTTCTCATGTTTGTTGTTTTTTACTTTTACTACTACTACTGTATATTATAAGAGTCGTAGAAAAAGTATAGTGTAAAACTCGCAAGAAATGACCATGTATGTCATTCCGTGCTCGTTGTACAATAAACTATTGCCTGGAACTTTATTTGCATTTACGAGGGCAGTTTGATAAGTCAGTGATTTTTTGAATTTCCCGCGCAGTTACTCCAAATGCAATAGTGCTGCCGTCAACTATAATTTATCAGTGGGCAACTTTCTAATTTTGAGCAAGCTACGTCGTGCAGTTGGTGTTTGATAGCCGTTCAAAGCAGACAACCTCGTGAATTTTTACGAAAATGGAAAAAAGTTAATTTCGTGTGCTGATTAAGCATTACTTTTTACGTAAAAAATCCATCACTGAAACTAAGGAAAGACTTGATCAATACTACGGGGACTCGGCACCATCAATTTCAATGGTTATGAAGTGGTTTACAGAGTTCCGTTGTGGTCGTACCAGCACTAGTGACGCCGAACGTCTAGGTCGCCCAAAAGAAGTGATCACGCCGGAAATCTTCGATAAAATCCATGAAATGATATTGGATGATCGAAGAATGAAAGTGCGTGAGTTGGCTAATGCTGTAGGTATCTCAACTGAACGGGTACATCATATTTTACACGAATATTTGGACATGAAAAAACTCTCTGCGAGATGGGTGCCGCGATTGCTGACACTCGACCATAAGCGCAATCGTGTGACCACTTCAAGAGAGTGTTTAGCGATGTTCAGCCGTAATCCGGACGAATTTTTGCGCCTTTTTGTTACTGTGGATGAAACATGGATCCATCACAACACGCCAGAGAACAAGGAACAATCAAAACAGTGGGTTGCTCGGGGTGAACGTGGACCAAAGAAGGCGAAACAGAGTCTGTCAGCTAACAAGGTCATGGCCACAGTTTTTTGGGATGTACGCGATGTCATTCACATCGATTACCTCAAGAAAGGTAAAACGATCACCGGCGAATATTTTTCAAAACTTTTGAACAGATTCGACGTTGATTTGAAGCAAAAACGGCCGCATTTGGCGAAGAAAAAAGTGCTGTTCCATCAAGACAATGCACGTGTGCACACGATGGCCAAAATCCACGAATTGGGATACGAACTGCTACCTCATCCAGCATATTCTCCAGATTTAGCCCCCTGTGACTATTTTCTGTTTCCAAACCTAAAGAAATGGCTGGGCGGTAAGAGATTTGAGTCGAATGAAGAAGTCATTACCGAAACAAACGCGTATTTTGAGAGCTTTGAAAAAACCTATTATTTGGAGGGAATAAAAAAATTAGAAAAACGCTGGACTAAATGTTTCAAGCTGAAAGGTGATTATGTAAAAAAATAAAATATTTATTTGCGGAAAAAAATTTGTTTTATTCAAAAAGTCACTGACTTATCAAACCGCCCTCGTATCATTCAACGCCAACTATGTTAGGGACAACAATTCGTGAACTATCCTCGTACAAAGAGAGAGAACAAAGCACTTCTGGTCCCAAAACCAAGGAAGTCTTATGATGCTTATTAATCTGTACGTCTCACATCTTTATGGATGGGTAGTGGAATAAAGTTGGACTTCAGCCAATCATTAGCGAGATTTACACTAGTGTACATTTTAAATTAGGTAGTTAAATCGATCGAGTTCACTACGATTCTTGTATCGATTGATAAGTGCTTAACAATTTTTGAAAAAAAGAAAAAGTTCTCGAAATTTTTTTGGTAACATACTAAATAAGTAAATTATTCAACTGAAAACCAAGATATTTGACAATTGTTACGATTTCAATTTACTCGTTATCAATAAAATAATGTAAAATAATAAAAATATTTTATTAGCTTTAGATCCGGATTTTTAATCACTATTGAAACAAAGTAATCAATGTGTTGCTTGAAATGTGATAAGAATCGGCGGTGATAATACAGCGTGTGTCACAAACTATTTGTATATCCGAAACTACTTGTACGATATTTATGAAAACTTGAAGACATAGATCACAAATATGGCGAATTTGAACAAAATAATTTGACAGACACACCACGTCTAATTATATTGAAAGTAAACAGGAAATTTTTTTAATTTAAATAGAATACCCTGTAAATTGCGTAAAAAACGATTAGGTTTTTAAAATTGTGACTATAAAAACGGATCTAATCTTTTGACAATTGACATGCCCCCGTTTTTTTAAGCACTGTTTTATTAAAATCAACAGGAAAAATATTCATATTCACTTTTCTGTACCCAAACGTAATCATAATTTTTACAATTCACACTAAAATTAAGTAATTAACACGGCCAACTTATAATAAGCTACGGCAAAAAAACTATTTTTTTTAAATGTATGTTATTATCTCGAAAACGATTACAAGTGCTCATAAACTCCTCTTATTTACTGCCTTATATTTCAGTAAAACGGGAAAAAATAAGTATATAGGTATACAAGTATATACAGGGTGTTTCTAAATTTATTCGAAAAAATTCAGGTGATTGTCCGCATGAAATTCTCTCTATAACAAAATTTTCTCAGCACTTCCAATATGTCACCCCTAAAGGGTGGCGAGTAAAACTAAGTTTTAATTTTTTTTGTCAAATCTAAGTAAAGATAGAAACTTGACATTTTCCGTTCACTCATAAAGGACTAACCGCCGGTATTTTTTCAACATTCCTGT
This sequence comes from Agelastica alni, assembly GCA_950111635.1. Taxonomy (NCBI): domain Eukaryota; kingdom Metazoa; phylum Arthropoda; class Insecta; order Coleoptera; family Chrysomelidae; genus Agelastica; species Agelastica alni. The sequence goes on along the minus strand of OX467711.1, from coordinate 39,521,997 downwards.
TACATTATAAGCGAGCGAAATTAGCATCCCTTTACAACATCTATGGCGAATGGGTTATTCATATATATCCATTTGATGAATTGTGTTAATCAATTCATGGAACTATATTCATCGAATCAATGTATGAGCGATCATATCGTAATTATCTGATTCATCAAGTCAAAGAATACAGATCATTCATGCAATGAATTCTATGCATCAAGTTAAAGAAAGATTTTTATCAACTTATGATTGACAAACATTGTCACCATGTAGGAGTTCATTAGTATAATGAAAGAGTTACCAAATGCGTTTAATGTACACGTTTTTACATTAATGCTGTCGTTTCATTCGAATAATGAACTTATTCTTTGAACCAATTTTTATGATTATATTCATCAAAGGATGGATGAAGGAAGATTGACGAAACAAATTTATAAGGCGAGTGTGAATGGACGGAAGTCGGTAGAGGTCGACCTCGGCGAACATCGATCTCGATCAGATCAACATTGTTTTGAAGAAAAGCCAGGTCAATAGTACCAACAACCGACGAGCATGTATGAGAGCACTGATGAAAGTAGAGGAAGCAAAAGATGTGTGTAAGAACCGTAGCAAGTGGAAGGAAGTGGTCTCTGTCTACCACTATGGGAAAAAGGAGTGACTATATGTATGTGTATATGTATTCATCAAATCTATGAATAGTCATACAAATATCTTGGATGCCAGGGATAATATGCAGGAGGTCCGTGCCCGGATTGAACAAGCCAGAGCATCATTTGTGAGGATGAAGTCCGTGTTATGTCGCCGAAGATTGTCGCCCTCCGTTCGCACTCGAGTACTACGTCTTTAGTATACTTTATTAGGGAATTGAGGCGTGGCCTCTAACAGAAGCCATGTGTAGAAAGCTAGAAGCCTTCGAAATGTGGACGTATCGACGGATGTTGAGAATATCCTGGATGGACAGAGTGCGCAATATGGATGTACTTACAAGAATGTCCAAAGATCTCGAAGTCATGCTCACATTTAAAAAACGAAAGTTGGAATATTTTGGACATATTTTCAGAAACGAAAAATATAGTCTTCTCAAACTAATAATAGAAGGAAAAATCGAAGGCAAAAGAGGTTCCGGTCGTCGAAAAATATCGTGGCTAAGAAATTTACGATAATGGTATGGTGAAACCACGACAGTCTCTTTAGAAAAACAGTCGACAAAGTACAGATAGCGCTGATGATTGCCAACGTTCAAAGAGAACAAGGCACTTGAAGAAGAAGAAATCTATAAATCATTTTTTTGTATTTATGCTACAATTTGGTTAAGTGCGGGTACGTATTAAGTTCCGTTGAGCTGTTCCAGCAATTCCGAACGATCCCTAAGAGTGATACTTCTAGTCGTTTGTTAATTCGAAGGTTTCAGATCGTCGCGACATACTCTTTATAACGCAGACAATATACATGTAATATATTAAGATTTTTTTGTAACCAAAAGATTATCAGTCATTTCATTATTTTCATTTTATCGTCTAGCCAATTACCGAACGTAATGTATTTTATTTAAATTAAATGGAGATAAGACATTTTTAACTTTAATGAAGACGACTACTATGTCCATAATGCAAAACCCCTTTTTTGAAAAATTAAATTTTAACTGTGTTTTTACACTTTTAACAAAGCATACTACATAATCATATTCAATAAATAAAAAAGTTGTTCGGCGAAAATAAATTTTGGCTATATACAGGGTGGCCAACCGAAAACAAAACAGAGCCATTTGCAAGAACCTCGTCAACATTTTAGAAAAACGCTCAGATCCGTCGATTTTTAAATAAAGGGGTAAAGGGTATTTTTGACTCCACTACTTTCAACCCCAAGCGAGGGTATGTAATTACTCCCAAAAATTTTAAATGGCATTGTGGGTCGAATAAGATGTCTTTTGAACGCTTTGACAATTCTCTTTACGAGAGTCTTTAGATTTTACATTTCCTCCCAATACTTTGAAAAAAATTACATGTTAAAGTTTCAATTATTTTAGTTGCTTGCTTACTACTTAAATGATTAAATGTTCATACTGATAAACCCCCGCTTCCATACAATAAAAAAGATTTTGTTCAAAACGTTCACGCACATTCCGAAGAATTTCCGGAGTAATTCGACGGCACTCGTCAACGATTCTTTGACGCAAATCTGTTTTATAGATTTTATTTTTCAGATGTCCCCACAAAAAGAAATCTGGCGATCGTGGAGGCCATTCATTGCTGCCTCTTCTCCCAATCCAATGTCGTGGAAAACGTTGGTCTAAATACTGACGAACAATCGCCGCATAATGCGGAGGAGCACCGTCCTGTTGAAAATAAAAATGATCTTTGTCATGCTGTGAATTATTTTCAAATACATATTAGTTAAGGCAGAGTCAATAGCGTCTTTCAGTAATTGCAAATACTTTTCGCCAGTCAAATCACCTGATAGAAAAAAAGGACCTACCAGTCGGTCACTGCAAATGCCAGCCCATACATTTAATTTCTCCGGTTGCTGTGTATGCCCCTCGTGAAAAACTCTTGGGTTTGAATCGGACCACTAGCGGCAATTGTGGCGATTTACCGTCTCATGCAAGAAAAAACTGGATTCATCGGAAAACTGCTATTAAAAAGGAACTGTGGATCGTTCCCTACTCATTATTTTGCTAAACTGCAAACGGTGATCATAATCATCCACATTAAGTTTATGGATTAAACATATTTTATATGGATGGAATTTATTCTTCTTTAAAATGGTTTGGATGCTAGTTCGATTGATCCCAGACACAGATGCCAGGTGCCTCGTACTCAACGAAGGATCAAGATTTTTAAAAGTGAACAAATCGCCACAAAGCAATGCAAATTAAAAAAAAAGGTACTAAATTTATACCATTGGCGTACTTAACTCGAATGAATGACATTTTTACCGTTCGGGATTGTTTGTAGATAAGTTTCACATTTTAAATTTAATTTCTCAATAAGTAATTGGAGGAATTTTAAACTTTAAAAACCATTGTATAGATATTTGTAAGAGCATTTAAAAGACATCTTATTCGACCCCTAATGTCATTTAAAAATTTAGAAGTAATTTTACCCTCGTTTGGATGCACAAAAGGTCTGATAGGTCGAAGTGTTTGAGAGGCAGCAAAGCCTTTACGACCCTCCTTACAATCTACCCTCGCTTGGGGTTGAAAGTAGTGGAGACAAAAATACCGGAAAAGAGTCCCCCTTTAATCAAAAATTGACGGGACTGAGCGTTTTTTTTAAATGTTGACGAGGTTCCTGCCAATGACTCTGTTTTGTTTTCGATTGGCCACCCTGTATATTGATAATACTAATGTACCGGGTATTCCATTGGGAAACGGAAAAACGTTAATTGTAAATAGAGGGCACCAAGGTGGTTCTGAATTTACCATTTTTGTTGGGTCTTACACGTTTTATAATCGAGATAAAGGGTGTTTTATCAATGTTGCTCCTTCATAACTTACCAACTCCACATTATATTTTTTTAATATTTGGTACACTCGTTCTCCTACTTTTATTTAAGTTACTTGCCTATCAGTCAGTTGGAAAATCCAGGTCTGGATTAATAAAAATTGAACATATTTTGGGTCCTTAAAAGAACAACCTGTATTTTCGAATTTTCAAAATCTGCTTAAATATTTGAGAAAAGCAGAAAAAACTGAAACAGACTATATACTTTTCATTTTCCTGCATGTTCTTTCTTTACTAACTTTCTGAATTTAACATTTCAGGTTTTATGCATTTGGATATTTAAAAATTGTTTTTCTACAACTAGTTAGCAAAGTAACCATTGACGCTTTCAAATTTCAACGCAAAGTTGACGTTTTCCGACAAACGTCATTTTGTGACAGCTTTGCCGCTCTAGCGCGGAAATATTTCAAAAACTCTCTTACTCGTTCTTTTATCATGGCAAATAGTGATAGTAAATTATCGAACACACCTGATGTAGCAGAAAGTGCAAAAAATGTAACTTTAAATCTCCTACCAGAGAAAGGAACTTTTATGCCTCTATGAAATAGGCATAGACATCTTTTCTCATGTCTTGACATTTTTTAAAGATTATTGACAAACTGGCTAGTGGTTTCCTTGTTCCTAGGCCTTCACGAAATCCAAAAATAACCGATTTTACATTTGTGGTAAATTTTAGCCTGCATTATTTTAAGTAGGATCTTCAGCACTTGACTCATCAGACTTATTAATCTAAAGTCGTCACAATTTTTGGGATTTGATTTCTTAGGGAGGGGAATGAATATGGCGGTAAGCCAGTCACTTGGAATATTACTTGCTTAGGTAGTCATACTTATACATGATTCGCCGAACTTTCAATGCAAATTTAGAAATGTAGTAGAGAAAGAGCATGCAGAAAAATAAATAGTCTTGGGTTCGTTAATTTAAAAACACACAGTACAAAAATCAAAAAAAAATTTCTAATCTTTTTTTGTGTTAATATCTACAGTAAACTCTTATTTAATAAATCAATTAAATATTTATAATCTTTTTATAAATATAGGCATACGTGGATCGACTATATATCAATGTGCCTCAACGAACATTGAATTATATCTGCTTGTTAAGTAAAAGAAAGAAGTACTAAATGTATCCACTCGAAGTGACTTTGCAAGACCTACCCTATGCTGATGAGGGACAACACCCCGAAACCGGTAGATAGGTGGTCACTTCGAGTGGATAAATTTAGTAATTCTTTCTTTTACTTAACAAGCATATGCATATCACCCGAAATATGATTATGCACGATTATCTATCAGATATAATTCAATGTTCGTCGAGGCACATTGATATATAGTCGACCTACGTATGCCTATATGTATAGGTATAATGCAGCTAAATTGGCTGGTTTTAAAAAATCAGATTTATACATTTTAATAACACCTCTTGTACTAAATAGTTGCTAAATCACAGGTTTCTCCTATTGTTGATTGGGCGTAAGGTTAGGTTAGGTTAAAACGGTGGTTCGGAGGGAACCAACTTAGACCTTTTGGCCCGTTGTGATACCGTGATGAACGGCGGTGCCTTCCCCCTCTACCGTGAAAACCAATTGGAACTTTTAATAAAAAGTATGAGGTCTTTAATGCTAACTGAGCTGAGATCAGGTAAGTCATCAAAGTTCGGTTGCCCTAGTATAGAAAGCGGTTTTTTGCCTAGGTCAGGGCAGTGGCAGAGAAGATGTACCATTGTTTTCTTCTCTTCCTCATCGTGACAGCTTCTACAGAAGTCGTGTCGTAGCTCTGCCATTCTCATGCGCCGTGCATGGGATCCACCTACCCAGTGTCCTGTTATGGCCGCGATCGCATTTTCAATGGACTCCCTGGATAGAGTTAAAACATCATTAGTTCGACGTAGATCTAGTTTAGGCCAGATCTGTTTCGATGATGTGCATGTGAGTTCATTTTGCCGCCTCAAGTTGGCCTTTTGAACTACTATTTTGCTATCCAGGAGGAGCCGGCAATTTGCAATCGGTACTCCTTGCTGAGATGAGACAGTTACAGCTGGGAGAGTGGTGCTCTCTCTTGCTAGCCCGTCCGCCTTACAGTTGCCTGGTATGTCCCTGTGTCCGAGTACCCAGACAATGTTAACTCTAAACTTAGCTGCTAGCTCATTTAGGGCGGCTTGGCATTGCACCGTTGCCCTAGAGGTCATTTGATAGCAGCCTGGCTGTCGCAAAGAATGGATATTTCACTGAACTTTTGTTCGTTGCGGAGTATCGGTAATGGCTGTCATTTTGGCTTGATAAACACTACAGTAATCAGGCAAACGAAACGACAGGCTAAGTGAGGGGTCTTTTGAGAAGACACCGCAACCTACTCTCCCCTCCAGTTTAGAGCTGTCCGTATAAAATCGGGCGTAATGTTTGCAGCAAAGAGGATTATTTTTTCACTTTTATATGCAACAGACTAGCCTTTCATCGTTCCTCCTCGTGCATAAGAGTTTAGAGAGGAAATCGGCACTCCAATAGCCGGTATATTTACATTGCTAGTCAGTAAAATTATGTCGTACTAATATTTAATGTACCTTCCACACCCAGCAATGATACCGATACAATTTGCGTGAGCAAATATTGAATTTTCTAATATTTAAGTAATCATCCTGGAAACGATAAGCTCCGCAAGCAATATGTTTACCATTAACACCGTACTACTGAGATCGATAAAATATTTAACACGAATTAAATAAACATCTTTCATAATATATTTACGAAAGATAATAGTGTGTGCGTTTGTATCTAATAAATTCCGTTTATAAAATATTGGGTTGTTTTTTAACACTTCTGGGTTGATCAAAATCAAAAAAATAAAAATCTTTATGCTGGTGACTCATTTACAAGTGCCTAGACTTGATTTTTTAAAAAAGAGACCTATCAACGCCTCCACCATCTACCCAAAGTCAGCAGATATGCAGCGCCGATTCAAACCGAATTAGATGCCAGTGGCGTATCGTAAATATTTTGTAACGGTTACCAAATATTTATATAGCAGAAAATTAAATTAAAAGTAAATAAAAAAATATATACAATCCGGATAATCGCGGATCAGGAGTAGTTTGTCTTGTACTCGGAACTACCTGTATTCTTATCCACTTCATGAAATTATTTAAATTCGTGATAATAATAACTTTTTTCCAGATTTACAGTGTCTTCCTGGGTATTTTTCTTTTTCTTCTTCTTTTGACTGACCCTTTACCATTTTATTTGGGGTCGGCCCTCCGTATCATGTGTCTTCAGGCAGCTCGGTCCTGGGTCGTCTCTTTGTTGACTCGGGCTTCTTTGAGGTTTTTATTTACTTCGGACATCCATGTGATTCCGGGGTCTTCCTCGTCCTCATGGTTTAGTTTCGATATCTTGCACTTTTCTGGTCATGTGGTCGGATGGTCGCCTCATAACGTGCCCGTACCACGGCACGGTACAGACGGCTCTCCTGTAGTTTATCTGGGATAGGTCACACTTTGAAGGTGCCTCTTAAGTGTGCCTTTCTGACATGATCCAGCCTAGTTACACCACCTGACCACCTGAGCATCTTCATCTCTGCGCATTGTAATTGATTTTCGTGCTGCTTTTTAAATGGCCAGCATTCGGCTCCGTATATCATGGCCGGTCGGACGGCTGCTCTGTATACTTGTCCCTTTATGCGCACGGGCATTCGGCTGTCGCATAGCACGCCGGATAGTTCTCTTTATCTTCACTGATGATGACGACGTCGTCCGCATATAGGATGTCCCATGGCGGCGCTCGTTGCAAATTTGAGGTGAGATAGTTCATTACAATATTAAATAGCAGAGGACTGAGTGCGGAACCTTGGTGCAGACCAACCTTTACATCAAATGCATCGCTTGTTCCGGCCGGATTTCGCACTTTGGTTGATGCTTGGTGGTACATATCTTTGACAGTCATTATGTAATGCTCGGGGACACTCTGGGCTCTTAAAGCAAGCCAAATTAATTCTCTCGGTACCCGGTCGAAAGCTTTTTCTAGGTCGATGAATATCATGTGTAAGTCTGTTTTGTTATCTCTGTACTATTCCATCAGCGTTCTGACCGAATGTATGGCATCAGTTGTGGATAAGTATTTTTTTGTTGATGACTCCCATAGTTTTATATAATATATATATATATATATATATATATATATATATGCAGATAAGTTTCGTCGGTATAAATGATATCTCTTCATTTCTTACGATATTGTTTTATTTTCTTTTTAAATTCTATACGCTTTAATCTTACTTCATAACTTTCCATTAATACATCTCTATTATCGGGTGTTTTTTGCAACCGAAAACCTAATTTAAAAAGTACTTTTCTTAAAGTTAACTGCCCACCTTCAAAACCTGCTTGAGTATCGCTTACTTCTTGTAAAACTGCTTTTAAAGCCGGGTTTGCTTCTGTATTATATGTAAATGATTAACGATTTCTTTAATTCTTTGTCCCTGTTCTTCTGAAATGAAACTTCTGGAGCAATGCCTTCTATTAGATGTTTTCGGAAATAAAATGCAATGTTGCTTAGCTGTCTCTACTCTTTAACCCTCATCGTGGACTCTGTAGAAAACCTTTTTCGATATTTCTGTCGCAACCAATTTCCTGCGACACGGATTTTTTTTTTTAATATGTTGAAATTTCACAAATATCTGTAAACAATTTTGTAACCATTGAACATCCTTAGACATCTTATTAAAATCCGATCCCCACATACTTATGGCTGGTACCCCATCTAGTGACTATTTTAAAAGCTCGAATACTTGTTTGATTGTTTAAGGTCATTATTCACCAAGCATTTTTTTTCAAGGTTGTACACAACGAACCTTTGTTTGGTTGTAGCCAAAGTTTGTTACTAGTTATCAACCTAGTATGATTCAGTTGTTTATGATTAAATCACGTAAATGGGTACCTACTTGAAACGACATGAAAATAGGGATTTAGATAAAAATTAAAAGTTACTTATCTCACATTTTTAACAAAAACGAAATATAATATCAAAAACAAATTCAAAAAACCATTTATAATCTTTATTCTAAATAAAAAACGCCGATACCAAAAGAATTTAAATCAAATATTGTTTACGAAATACCGTGTCACGATTGTGACAATTTATACATCGTGCAAACCAAACAAATGCTCAAAGATAGAATCACAGACCGCAAAAGTGATTGCAGGAGAAGTATAAGATCGTGTGCTTCGGCTAATCATATCATAGATAAAGATCATCGGATGGACTGAAAAATCGAGTTGAAACCGAAAAAAATTTTCCCGTATTATTTATAAGGGAAATAGAATTTTTGAATGAGCAATGCCTATAACTGAATTAGAATTTTGTTTCCAACAAGAATATTTTTTTTTCTATAAATTATCAGATTTTCAGGTAGGACCAAAAAAAAATCGTCTACGTCTAGTAAAACAAAAGATTCCAATTGTTTACATTGCTCGTATAGTTTAGGATATTGTTTTAATAGTTGATGGAGAGACGGGGTTTTTCTATCACCGTAGGTTTTACTAGTTCGCTGTGTAGAGAGTTTTTGCACTTTATTTATGTTATATTGTGGATCACAGTTCCAATAAAAACAACTTCTTTTTATCACTTTTTTTAATGTAACAAAAAAAGCAAACAAAATAACGTAATAACGGAAAACAAAAAAGAGTCGTAAGTCAGATATTATTATAAAATGAGCACTTTTGTGTATAAGAGAGAAAATATTTTTAATTAATTCCAACGAGAATCAACTGATTGAGATTTCTTTACTTTACTTTTGATACAATAGTGTTTTTTTTATTGAGACTAAGAGTATGACTTTATTTTTTAAGTTTGAGACAGCTTAATATAGCATATTTCACGAATATACCGTGGTTTCGGATTATCGTTAGAAACTCGATAAGCAGTATTCAACTGTACATTTAAGAAGTACGAAGGTAAATTCCCCTAATATTTTTAAACAAATTTCGTAGGTAACGAATTTTATTTTATAAGGAACTTCTTGTTTGAAAATTAAGAGTCAATATTTTTATTTGTTAGCATGATTAATTTTGCTACCAAATCTGTTCTTAATGACTTTATTTATTGTACATAATAAGAGAGGTAGTAATCCAAACAAATTTTACTAATTAACTGAGCTATTAAGCTTTAATTTGGCTTGTTGATTCATTTTTGTAGATTTTTTGTTAGATTTCTAGTAAAGTAATTAGTAATCCTGGGTTATCATTGTAGTGGGTACCGACATTAAAATCGTATAGTACCGATTGTAATTTCAAGTAGTGTATGTATAACTAATAGACCGCGATAATGCCGCGACGTGTTTTAGATGTAGATGCATTAATATTGAATGTACACGCTTATTTTACTGCGGAAAAGAAATCATCCCATCACAATGTCCAGAAATACCCTTGAACCAAGTCCCTCCATCTCGATTTTGGGAGTCACGGTGTCCAATGATATATCTTGGCATGACCATGTTGCTAACATCGCAAAGTCGGAAAGCCAGAGGCTAGGTTTTCTGTGAAAAGCCAGAAAGTTTTTTACTCCTGATCAACTGTTGACGACGTACAAGGCTCAAATCCGACCTCTACTGGAGTATTGCTCGCACATTTGGGGTTCAGCACCAAGGCATTCTCTTCGTCTTCTAGATTTCATTCAGAAAAGAGCCATTCGCTTGATAAACAGCTTAACTCTCACAGATACCCTTCACCATCTAGAACATAGAAGAAGAGTTGCAGACCAGTCATTGCTCTACAGATATTTCCATGGCAGATGCTCCAGAAAAATAAAAACTCTTGTACCACCATTTGCCACATTCGGCCGAAGAACTCGGCACGCTGATCAGTCTCACACATTTACTCTCAAGCTTGACTCTACAAGGACCAATCTTCATCAAGAATCCTTCTTTTACAGGGCTGCTACGGAATGGAATAAGCTTCCAAAATCAATTTTTCCAGAAAAATATGACCTGCAACTTTTTAAAAAGCGTGTCCACAATCATTTCCTTTCTATAATCACTTCCCCTTCTAATAGTCGCAGTGCGGGCAGTCCGCGGCTCACACGATAGGTCTACCCTTTTTGCGACTATTTTCATAAAAAAAAAATATATACACTACTTATCATTTTTATGTGACGCTTTCTGGATTCCTCTATACCTTTTTACGACACCACATTTTTGGATTGGCGCCTCTCGAGATTGATTACAGACGAGTTTCACAACAATAGTAACTTCTGCAGAAGCTGTCACGATGAGGGAGAGGACGAAACAATGGTACATCTTCTCTGCCACTGCCCTGTCCCATGCAGAATACGGCTTTCCATACTAGGGCAACCAAAATTTGATGACTTATCTGATCTTATCCCAGCTAGCATTAAAGACATTACGCTTTTCATTAAAATCTCTAACTGGTTCTCACGGTAGAGGGGGAGGGCACCACCGCAGGCCATCCACTACGGTATTACAACGGACCAAACGGCCTAAGTGGGTTCCCTCCGAACCGCCGTTTTAACCTAACCTATATTAATAATAATAATAAGAAAAAATAATTCACTCACCCGGGCTATCCACCACGGAGTCAAAATGGCAATTTATGAGCAAGCTATGTGGCGAATTGATTCTAGATCCAATTTTTACAGCTACATTTTGCACATCCTGGTACACATTAGTCATACCATCTAGAAATTCCAAATTAAACGCACCCGAAGCTTTTTGAATATCAAGTTTGATTACGTGCCGATCATTGGCATTTTTTATGATAGTCTCTATTTCGTTTTTGAGGACATTAACGGCTAGAACCTCATTTTCGTAGCTGCCTGCCGTTCTCGGTCCCATTTCCGTCAACAGTTTCAACGCGTTGTAGGCACGCTCCGCTATGAAGGACTCGGGATATTTGTGTTCGTCTTCTATTTTTAGGCCGACCGGTAGTTGTTTTTCGATAAAAATTACTAATAAAAACACGATAAGAATTAGACAGAGTATTGCTAAAAAGTGAACGTAGGGCATAGGTCGATGGAACTTCGACTTTTCGTGCTTGTTATCTGCGAAAATGTCCCAAGCTGCGTTTCCATTGAATCGTCTTCTTAAAAATGTGTTCTGAAAAAAATATTGAAATACAATAGTAGGTATATTACACACCCAGGGCAGTAAAGTAAGAAATGTCTCAGAGCACATGTATGAACAAGCATTTGCTCTGAGACATTTCTTACTTTAATGCCCGCGGTGTGTATTAGACTGGGCGAAAAGAATTGACTTTTTTTAAGTTATATCAAGAATATCATTCAGAATGACAAAAAAACATTTCGTGAAAGTTTGGGCCCTTAATATTAATTATAAGAGGTCTATCATCGCTATTTTTAATTTTTATTCATAATTTGATGTTTTACGTCAGAACTGCTAAAACATTGGAGTAAAAAAAAATTTATTTTCACTTACAGTACAGTCATTGGGTATTTTTACTTGTAAACATTTTCCGGAAGTTTTTAAAATTGGCAATTTTATAGATTTTGACGTGCTCTTACCGAATTTTAACTTTGCCACCTCGTATCATTGCCGCTCGCGCCACCATATTGGTAAAATGGCGCCTAAAAGCAGTTTTTTAATAATAACTCCTTTCCGACTCATTTTACAGGAAAAACATATCTATACAAAATAATTGTAAATTTCATACCATTGATGTTATAACCTTTTTTTTCCTAAAATCAATAGTTTCGGCGTACGAGCCCCGTAAAATGTAGTACAACACACGTTTCGGCAGAAATACTCATTTCCACACCACCATGAGGTAGAGAAAGCGGCACGTTTTTTTATCGTGGTATTCCCAGTAAGCCTAATCCACATCTGACTCACTATTTCCAAATTTAGTTCAATCTCCGACGCTTCATTTTTGTTGACGGACCAGGGGTGTTGTGCTTTCACCGTCTTTAGTACTCATTGAAATATCAAAGACGGAAGTTTCTTCTGCATCATCGGCGATGGGATGGGATCATCAGTTTCATCGCGGTCCTTTTCGTTCTCGATTTCATCGTTTATTTGCTCGAGAATAGTGTCCGTTTCTTCTTCTTTACTGCTATCTGTGTTCTCTGCTTGCTAGTTTTCTCTCAAACAGGTCTCTCCATGTAGTGGTCGATGGAGTTTCATCTGACACTCTACTCATAAATGCTGGTGTTCCGCAAGGATCCATTCTAGCACCAACACTATTTTTACTTCACATCAACGACCTGTTGAAAGCAACTTCATGTCCCGTACACAGCTTTGCCGATGATAGTACCCTCCATACCGCTTTCTCTTCCAAGGCCCCTATATCAGCCCGTGAAACCAGAAATGAACGAGGAAGAAATGTTAACAATATAAATATGGACTTAGCAACAATTCTCAAATGGGGATCCAATAACTTGGTAGAATTCAATGCAAACAAAACACAAGCATGTCTTTTCTCTAGAAAAGCCGATCTCACTGTGCCTAACATAACTTTGTCAGGAGTAACTATACCACTGAAGTCATCCATATCGATGCTTGGTATTACTATCAGCAATAACCTTTCCTGAGAAAATCACGTGAGGTCCATTGCCAAAAGTGCATCCCAAAAACTTGGTTTTTTGTTTCGTGCCAAGAGCTATTTCACCTCCAGTCAGCTGCTTATGATCTATAAGGCACAGATCCGACCTGTACTGGAATACTGTTCCCATATTTGGAGTGCGGCACCTAAACATATCCTGAAGCTATTGGATTCTGTCCAAAAAAGGGCAATTCGTCTCGTCGGAGATGCCTCGCTTACAAACTCGCTCACTTGTCTGGAACACCGTAGAAAAGTTGGCGATTTGTCTCTATTTTATAGATATCTTCATGGGCGATGCTCTTCTGAAATATCAACAATCGTTCCTCCTTTGGCAGTCTCTTCGAGATTAACCCGTCAAGTTCAGTCTTCACACCCCTTCGTGGTCACTTTGGAGACCTGCAGAACATCACTTTCCAAAGACTCATTCATCCAACGAATTGCGAGGCTTTGGAACTCATTGCCTAGGGAGGTGTTCCCCGAGGCATACAACCTCCAGAAATTTAAGAAGAACACCAACTCCTACCTTCTTTCACTTGGTTCCCACGATGTTCTCTGAACATTACAGGATATCCCTTTTCGTGGGAACCAGAACATATAAAAAAAAAATCTTGTGATGGAAATTGCGAATTATCACAAGAACCACCACAGTTTCACAGTTTTAGCAAGCTATCCGGAGCAGGAATGAGCCTGTTCTTGTTTTTTTTTCCATCCCCATTGTTCTACATTTTGTTCGTTCCCATGCCACTGCTGAACCTGGTGATAAGTTCGAAACGAATGTTGTCGTGCTGCTGCTTCTGTTGGTGGTAGCGACGCAATATTAAATTTACTTTTATATGCTGATGCTGTGAAGCATGCATATCTATAATTATTTAAAGATGTACTTTCACGACTTTTCACATCACTGTAACTGTAATTCGATGAGGAAACGTTCTCCAGCTTTAGCAATGACTTCTGGATCAGCATTTGGATTATTAAATACTTCCATAACCTCGTTTAAATCAGGGTTTTTTTCGGAGTACTTTAATAAATTTCATTTTTTCTTGATAAAATAATGCTGATGTGGTATCACAACCACTAAAGGCATACAAAAATAAAATATGATTTGCGGCTGTTTTATTTTTTATACTATTTATGGAGTATATTTGTCGTGAATTTTTTCTTTTTCCTGGTTTGAGGATGTATATGTATAGACTTAATTACGCATTAGCGTGGATGTATCATGGTTTACGGCGCTCGTACGCCGAAACCATTTATTTTAGGAAAAAAAGGTAATGACATAAATTGTAGGAAATTTTCTCTACAACTATTTTGTATAGATATGTTTTTCCTGTAAAATGCGTCGGAAAGGAGTTATTATCAAAAAACTGCTTTTAGGCGCCATTTTTCCAACATGGCGGCGCGAGCGGCAAAAATACGATGTGGCAAAGTTTAAATTCGGAAAGAGCACGTCAAAATCTATAAAATTGCCAATTTTCAAAACTCCCGGAAAACTTTCCAGGTAACCTCTATTTTTTCAACCAAATGACTGTACTATTATTCTTATACAAAATTAAATTCCCTACAAAAAAGGTTTGATTAAAAATTTTCGTCAGACAAACCGTTTCCGATTAATTAAGCCGAGCAGAATTAGCCAAATTTTTTGGAGAAAACATATATCTTGAAAAATAATCAATATTTATTAATTTTTCAAAAAAACACTTTTTGGCTTGCCATAGGCTATACTTAACAGTAAGTAACAAGTTTGAATACGTTACAGTTAACGAGTTATAGAAAATCCGATTTTTCACGGTTTTACCAATATAAATCGAAATGTATCAATAATATCGAAAAATTATAATATATATCTTTTTAATACCTACAATTTCCTGATTTAACTTTTTTCAATCGGAGCTGTAGTTTTTTAGTTATTAACAAAAAACCGCTTTTTGCAACTTTGTCAATTTTTTGGGTTATGTTCGTTAATAAGGATCGAGTCGCATGAAATAGAAACTCACCCTGAATTTAAATTTCCCATACGCTCATATTTTTTTTTGGATATTAATTTTTGCACATATAACATTAGGCCGCTTCCTCGCTTCTTGGACTAATATGCGAATAGATATCCGCAGCAAGACTTGACTCAAAATATCTCCATCGTACCAGACCTTAAGCCTGCTTATACGAAGTCTTCCAATAGGTAAGCAAAAGAAAGATGACATTATGAAGCAAAAGAGATACTCGATTATATCCAAATTAGGTTCTTGTACTTAGTGAGTTTTACCTTTACAATAACGATATGGCTACTTATTTGTACATTGTTTGAGTAAAAGATGATGAATCATGAATTTATACTATTAAAGAATCATTTTCCACCAAAAAAATCAGTAAATAATGTAATATGAATTTAATTTAATTCAATTTATTTTCAATTTTATAGAACATTTGATGCATAGTTATCTGATTTTGTTGGCTACATGACATAATTATCAAATAAATAATGAAAATAGGATTCAATATATCAGGTACATTGTTTAAAAAAAAGATGATAAATAATGAATTTATACTGTAAATAATCTCATTGTCCACTCACTTATTTGTACATTGTTTGAGTAAAAGATGATGAATCATGAATTTATACTATTAAAGAATCATTTTCCACCAAAAAAATCAGTAAATAATGTAATATGAATTTAATTTAATTCAATTTATTTTCAATTTTATAAAACATTTGATGCATAGTTGTCTGATTTTGTTGGGTACATGACATAATTTTCAAATAAATAATGAAAATAGGATTCAATATATCAGGTACATTGTTTAAAAAAAAAGATGATAAATAATGAATTTATACTGTAAATAATCATTGTCCACCAAAAAAAATCGGTAAATGTATTAAAAAATTTTAATTCAATTTATTTTTAATTTTATAAAACAAATGATGCAAAAGTAACAATTTTAAAAAAAATGTTGGCAAGTATACATTTCATTTTCTTTCATTACAAAATTAAAAATAATGAGTTAGTAAAAGTACAAGAATTGTGTTTTATAAATGAACTTTGTTTCAAGTATAGGTACAATGCAAAATGTGTACCATTCATCTGTTATTAACAGTATTTAATTATTTAACAATGAAAATGGCAATGACATTCATTACAATTGCCAAGTAAAAAGAATAATTGCTTTGCTTTTTGGATCAAAACCATTTTAAAAAAATAAAAGTCAGTACATTATAAGGATTCAGCAAAGAATTCCTGAAAACATTTCATTTAGGTTTTTTTAAATCAACCCCATTTTTGTTAAAATTAATTGAATCAACTTACCTTAGACATTTTATATCACAATAAATTACACAACTAATACTTTACAAATTATCAATGAATTTTCTCACTAATAATGATAACATTATATAGCACTTCCCATTAAATTTTTTAAATTGTTTATAGTTAAACACAGCACGCTCGATGTATACGTAAAGTTGTCAATATGCATATGACCCCACCAATAGTCGGACTACAACTGCATTGTATTTTTCATAATCTAATATTTGACGTATCCTCACCACTGACTACAAAAATGTCAAGTTTTATTTTGATGTAAATGTCAAATCAAACATATGATTTGCAATATCGCCAACTTAAGAGTATTGTTGGCAGCTGCCTGAACAGTAGGCAACTTGTTTTACTACAACCTTTTTTTGTACGTAGAACTTTATACAATGGTAGAAGCCATGATACAAAGAAAACAAGATATCATATTGCGCAGGTGAGCGAAGCCTCAGTAGCCATATTGTTACGTCACGCGGAGAGTAAACATCAGAAGTGTTTGTAAAGTGTTAGTTCAAGTTTGTCGTGGATTATACTAATTTTCAAATAAAAACTGAGTTTTACTGGAAGTTAAATGCGTTGTGCAATGGTTGGATGCAGTTCAGATAACCAGTCGAAGAATTTTGTTAAAATGATCATGTTTTTTCGCTTTCCCAGTGATAAAACTTAGAAAAGCTTTGAATAACTGCTTGCAGACGCCAAGGAAATTTCAATGTGAACACTGCAAGACTATGTTCGATGCATTTCGATGTTTCGAGAGGAATTTGAGGCACGAATTACTTAACTATAAACAAAGAAACCTCAGGCTCCTGAAGACCGATGCTGTTCCAACTTTGAAATTGCCCAAACATAGTAATGAAAAGAATATCTGTAGACATAGACATGAGCGTGCAACAAATCAGGTAATTTTTTTGTATATTTATTCAGTGGTGCCTCATATTCACTCAAGTAGAAGTAATTGAATTATAGCTTTGATTATTTCATTGTAGTACAACTGCAGCTGATACTGAGGTTATTAATCAACAAGAAGTTGTAGATGGTGCCTCACTTACCAGTAATCCTCAAGTAACTAGCACAGCAGTATCTATTTCAACTAGAGAAATTGGGTAAGTTGCTTTAGATGATCTAGTTGATCTAGATTATTATTAGCTGACATAATATTCCTCTAATGTTTTCATTTACAGTGTTAATACTGAAGCAGCATATGACCAGACACAAGACACTGGAGTTAAAAAAGGAGATTGAAAAACTTAAAAATGAAAATAAAGTATTTCAAACTATTTTCACACCTATGCAGATCAAAAAGTTGAAATATCATAATAAGAGAGTAACATGATCTATTAAAGATATTTCAAAGGCCATTGTTATTCATTCAGCAGGGGCTCTAGCTTACAGGTTGCTGTTGAAAAAAGACTGCAATATCCACCCTCAGATTCTGGTGTAAAAAAATCAAGTTGGAGCACCCAAATGCACCAGAGTTCAAATATCAGATGCATGTAACACTGAGCAGGATGATACTCCTAGTTTGGAATGCTCCAGTGTTACAATTCTGAGTAAACAATGTTTTTCGGAACTTGCTGACACTGGAGTTAAAGACCCTCTAATCACAGAGCTGGATGGGATTAAATATGGGACTAGAAAATTTGGCAGGTTTTATCTGCTATAAGATAAGGAAAGAAAAACCAACTGCCTCCGCCTCAGCCAGTAATGATTTTATATGGGTAGATCATTTATCAGAAGGAGGTTTATTGAAAAGAGTTTATGGACAAGGATGTGAAATTGGAAGACACTTTGAATAAGTTTAATCCTGACAATAGTATATTTATTTGCAGGGGCTATTTGAGCCAACTGCTCGAAAGAGCTAGGGATATTGACTGCAGTGTTAAATTAAAAAGCTTGTTTTTCAGGTCTAGAATGTTCTTCAGAACGAGAATTTTAAACAGAAATTTGTTAGATCAATCATTGTCTGGAAAAAGGAAATGATCAAAGATTACAAAATGAACCTAATTTTTATTACCTACTTCCCCTAGGGTTACTGAATTTTCATGAGTATTTTCAGGAATCGAATTTCTTCAAGATTCATTTATTACAAATTATCAACAATTCTGTTATGAAATATCCTCAGTGTACTGCTTAGTCCTACCAATTTTATTGATGAATCTCTAGAATGTTTGGTACTTATATAGTAGCCACTGAACTTCAAATCATACTATTTCCCAATAATTGGAATCATGTATGGGGCACTGCATAGCTTTATGAGCAGCCAAAAGGTGTCAAAAAAAGCATGTCTGGCTGTGCATAGATGTGTGTTGGTTTCTAACTTATGTATGGTAGTGAGTGTTGGGTTTGGCAGAAGATGCATGAAAATAGGATTAATGCTGCGGAGATGAGTAGTCTGAGAAGTATAGCCGGAGTGACTCGGTTGGATAAAGTAAAAAATAGTGAGATAAGAGAACGCTGTGGTGTAAAAAAAATGTGGTACAAAGATACATAAAGGTATGCTTAGATGGTTTGGACACTGTTGGAAATCAGTACTTCCAACTGTACAATTCCTCTTTGAGAAATTTCTTGATTTTTAAAACTACTCAGTACGGCTCTGACGCCGACAAAAATCAGCTAAAAGAAACACCTGCAGTTTTGTTATCTACCATGTTTTGATCACGCACTCATCATGTGGAAATTAGCATTCGGCTAGAAACAAAGGGTCCTGTGCAATTTTAAAATAAAAAAAAAACACGTGCAGTTATTATTCCAGAACATTCCGAAATCGTCGCGCGCAATTTTAGTAACCGGTTATAAGGTTACGTGACCATACAGTGACCGACCAATCAAAAACGCATATCATCAGCCAAGGTATGAACTCCTCTAGCGTTCAGAGCACTGCTTTAAAACACCACGTGGTAAAATGCACATCAATATAATCAAATTCAAAGCTAACAACAGTGAAATTATTCCGAAGATACAGGAGGCTTTAAACTGTAAGCTCCATGTATTAAAGTTATACAATATATTCTGGATGACAAGTGTGTTGTTTCATTTACTGTGATAACAAAATTCACGGCGATAAAAGGCAGTAAACCCTTTCGCCTATAGTAGTAAAAAACAGATCGAGCCAGCTTTACTGAGTTTACGAAGGATCCAACATCTACGCAGCGAAAGACGTCGTCGAAGAGCACGTGAGTTGAGGCAACAAAAGTTCCGGTGGTGAAGCTGCCCACACCTCAGAGCATTTTTACAGCTTACCACGCCCAGTCTACTTCTAGTCGATGGCGCCGGCGCGCAGACACGTAAAAAGGATGGATGAAGGAAGATTGACGAAACAAATTTATAAGGCTAGTGTGAATGGACGGAAGTCGGTAGAGGTCGACCTCGGCGAACATATCTCGATCAGATCAACATTGTTTTGAAGAAAGGCCAGGTCAAGAGTACCAACAACCGACGAGCATGCATGAGAATACTGATGAATGTAGAGGAAGCAAAAGATGTGTGTAAGAACCGTAGCAAGTGAAAGAAGTGGTCTCTGCCTACCCCCAGGGGAAAAAGGCGTGACTATATGTATGTATGTATCTCTTTTCATATGCACATTGGACTTAAAAATGAATTTTTGAACTCAAACTTAATGACGACATTTTCCAAGTTATTCATGAGGAGTAATCGAGCTGTAATAGTTATTTCCATTTGAGGCAACAACGTAGAATCGTTAAATTATGCGAGTTTCATGAACAACCATTTTAAAAATTCAAATTTTACTCTCCTCATGACGTCATGCGCGCGGAGGACGAGTTTGTGACGGTCATCGATCATATCTTGTGTATCTTTGTATCATGCGTAGAACCTGGTAGAACTTTTATTTTATTAGTTATGTCAGATAGATTGCTTTTATTTCTATTTTGTGGTTATTTTTAATAATACATACATTGATGTATGAGTAACCGTGCAAAAACTTTGTAATAACCGTTCTAAAGAAGAGTGACTATTATTGTTGTAACGAGACAATAAAGTCATTGCGGGCCGATATTAAGATAAAATTAGGGTTATATAGTGCATCAATTCTTTTACTTTATATGTTTATATCGTTTTAGGTATATGCCAAACAAACAAAATTCTAAAATGTTGGTTTATTAAATTTTGATTACAAGAATAGTTCCTTCACCATACATTTATTTTTACTCAATCTTTCTTGCATCATTTACTATATTCAGTATTCGTAACAAGATCTTCAATATTTATTGGTTTCTTCTTAATTAATAGTTGATATCATTATGTTTATTGCATTTTTGGCAACAATCTTTTTTTGTTTTGATGCGAAGAATCCAAATATCAAATATTACCTTTACTTATTTCTGTTATCACCATCCAAGGTCATGAGGTCTGTTGTACCTCATGGAATAAGCAGAAATGCGAGGCTGGTTGTGAATAACTTCTAACAGATTTAGCACCATTCCATAAATAACAAAGAATAAAATCAACACTTGACAAGTAGCTGCTAAAAGCCCCAGAGAGGCACACATCATCGCAAGCTTGAGAACATAAAGATCTTTAGAGTGACAACTGTTTTGAAAAGCTTTCGCTGCAATACAGTTTTTTACTTTAATACGGCAACAGCTTTTCACCAAACCGTTCGTTGTTTGAACAGATACATCGTTAGTTCCGTTATAACCACAGCATCTTCGTCTGCTTTGAAAATTATCAATTTTCTTTTTGTGCATTTTTTCTTCATAATGATTATAACTGTATGTCATTGTAGAGTGTGTTTTTGCTAAAACTTCGTCTTTATTTCTTATATCATAGGATGAGTGAGTAAATAATACGATACCAATTATTAATGAGCTTACTAAAAATGTCCAAAGTAAAGCTTTGTTCTTAGATTGCATTGCTATCAATCCTACTATATTAGATGACAGCATAAATACTCCTAGAATCCGAAACCAACTCTTTGTACCGGATAATACTTCTTCTAAAATAATTGTTCTCCATGTCACCGTTCCCGCTAATATTAAAATGGCCCCTAGAATCAGAGAGGCTGTTATGCTAATTATAACTGGTTTCTTGGTGAATTTTTCAAATGGCATAACTATTGAACATTTTTAGAAGTTACTCGTTAAAGAGTTTCATAAATCTATCTATTTTTATATCAGAAATTAGACAAATCTTGGATTATGATTATCTACCGTAAAAGTCAAACGAATGTCTTTGACACATTTCAACTTGTTTTTTAAAAAAAACTACAGTTGCTTAGATAATGAAATTCTTTTAAACCAACAACCGACGAGCATGTATGAGAGCACTGATGAAAGTAGAGGAAGCAAAAGATGTGTGTAAGAACAGTAGCAAGTGTATGTATGTATTATAGATATAGGCCAGGGTAGATAATTTTTTAACCAAAAAAAAATAAAAGTAGGATGGAACCCATTGGAAAAGTAAGAGAATATAACAAAAATGAAAGGAAAAATAATTTACGGGCGATCTGGGGTTAGGAAGTGGAAGGGGGTAAGTTTTAAGCGTAAAAATCGGTTTATCTCGATTTCCGGCAAAACTACAAGACCTATGGAAAAAAGTTAAATAGCAAAGTTGTAGGTAATAAAGAGATCTACAAAATTTGTGTTTACACTTTTTTCACATAACCTTAAAATGTTTGTAAAATATTCAAATAACCAAGTTTTTAATTTTTATATTTTACAAAAAACTTACCTTTTTATGTCCCAAACACACTGTAATTTTTTTAATTTAAAATATTTATTTTTTTCAGCTTATTTTGACTGTTTATCGAAAAAGCACCCTAATTTTCAATCGAAAATTCTCACGTCAAAATATCTGCTTTTTTAAGTTCGTTGAAATCTCTACTTTCTGGTAGTGTAAAAAAAATATACATTACTATGGTAAATTTTCTCAAAATATGCAAAAAAACGAAAAAAAACTCGAAAAATGATCTATATTTCAAGTCTAATAGTTTCAAATATAAATCCTTTAAAAATTTCGTTGCATTTATGCTTTGCTAGTATCGTAAATTCATTATTGGACGATAAAAATTTATCAAATTTGGCCAATATTTTTTATAAAAAAGATGCAAACAAAGAAGATATCGAAAAAAATAGATTACAATTAATCAAATCTATTTATAAATGCAAAAATGATAATATAACACAAAATCAATTAAGATTTCGAAAATATAATTTGGCAACAAATAAATCATCTTTTATATTGGCAAATCTCCCACCCAAAGAAGCTGCAGGAGATTCGTGCCAGAATAGAACAAGCTCGTGCTTCGTTCCTGAAGATGCGTAAGTTGCTTTGCAGCAGAAATTTAAGCTTGGCTCTGCGCATCCGAATGCTTCGCTGTTACGTGTTCAGCATACTGTTTTATTAAATGGAAGCTTGGACTTTGACAGATGCGATGTGCAAAAAATTGGAGGTCTTTGAAATGTGGACGTACAGAAGGCTATTAAGAATCTCCTGAGTAGAAAGAGTACGTAACACCGAGGTACTTCAACGCCTCGACAAACAGCTGGAAGTTCTGTTTACACTAAAAAAGCGCAAACTGAAGTATTTTGATCACATCTTAAGGAATGACAAGTATCGACTTTTAAAGCTTATTATAGAAGGTTCAGATAGCGCTGATGATTGCCAACGTCCGAGGAGGACAGGGCATCTAAAAAAGAAGAAGAAAAAAGCTGCAGCAGAACAACATTATTACAGGGCATATTATTAGCTTCAAACTTGGCTGGGTAAAGAACTGACAGCAACAAACTGGGGCTGGAAGCAACATAAACGTGGCATTATGCCCAAATTTACAGAAAAGGTATTAATTCCGGAAATATTGCTTAAAACTATTTTCTGCAGCTGTGAAACTGAATGTAACAGTTTAAAATGTGGCTGCCGAAAACATGGTTTAAAATGCACAAATGTATGCTCAAATTGTCATGGTTCTGAAAAATACTCCAACGTGGAAGAAAAAAGCTACGAAGTAGTTAATGATTTAGATGAAATTATGGAAAATGCGTTAAGGGCAACCGAAATGGAGACGCGCTGCGGGAAAGTCAAGATTGGAAAGAATCAGAAATGAAAGGATTCAAGAAATTATGGAGGTCAAACATACAATAGTAGAGGACATTTAAGTTGCACAACTCAAATGGTATTGACACATTCAGAGTATGAATGAGGACAGATTACCTAAGCAAATCTTAAACTGGACACCCCAAGGAAGAATAAAAAGAGGGCGACCCAGAAAAAGCTGGAGAGAGGGTATCGATAATCAAGTCCGAGAGAAAGGCCTAGAACAGGATTTATGGATGGATAGGGATCAGTGGAGACTGGAGATCAGAAGACGTCGAAGAACGTTATTATATATATGAAATTGTGGATGAAGAACAAATGCAGACTGTAAATAATATTGGAGACGAAGACAGTTATGGTCACATTTTTTTGGTTGAAATCCCCTTTAAATCCTATCTTTAATATTTAGAACAACTATTTTCGCATGTTTTTTGCAATCTTTATGTTTTATGGATTTGTAATTTTTTGTATGTCAATGTAACATGGAATCTTACGTAAAGTGTAAATTTTAATAAAGAGCTCAAAATTGTACATAATGATTAAAAAAAAAATTCGAGTTCGAGATTTTTTATTTTTTGTATTTTCTGAGAAAATTTACCAAAGTAATGTATATTTTTTACACCACCGGAAAGTAGAGATTTTAAAGAACAAAAAGCCCACCGACTTTTTTAAAAAAGCAGATATTTTGACGTGAGAATTTTTGATTGAAAATTTGGGTGCTTTTTCGATATTAAGTCAAAATAAGGTGAAAAAAAATATTTTAAATAAAAAAAATTACAGTGTGTTTGGGACATAAAATGGTAAGTTTTCACCGAATTTCGTGGAAAAAAATTTTACACCACATCGTTCTCTTATCTCACCATTCTTTACTTTATCCAATCGAGTCACTCCGGCTATACTTCTCAGACTACTTATATCCACAGCATTAATACTATTTTCATGTTTTTTCTGTCAAACCCAACATTCGTTACCATAAATAAATGTAGAAACCAACACTCCTCTATGCATAGCCAGATGTGCCCATTCATTTGTTTTCCTGTCAACACCCTTCGCTCAATGTCACTGTCATACTTTCCATCTCTCGTAAACTTTGAACCCAGGTATACAAACTCATTTACTTGTTCCACTCTTTCTCCCTTAATCAGAACTTCACAGTTTGTCATGCTTTCTTCTCTTTAAAAAATCATTACTTTTGTTTTGCTTACATTTATTTTCATCCCTTTGATTTTCAGGGCATCATGCATTATATTAACCATCGCCTGCAACTCCTCTTCAGATGACGCTAATATGACTCATCATCATCGGCATAATGAAGACATTTGACGATCAAATCATTCATTTTCAATCCATACGCACTCTCTTTCAAACATTTTAAACAATCGTCTATGTATAAGTTAAACAGCCATGGCAAAGCCACACATCCCTGTCTCACACCCTTTTTAATGTTAAACCAGTCCGTTTATTCTGACACAAGCAGTGGAATCCTCGATAGTCCTGACTTCTAACCTAGAATTTTTCGACTGCACCTCGTAATGAAGAGACCTGATCCATACATCTCCTTCCTCTTCTAAATCCTGCGTGCACATCCCATATCATCTTCTCAGTTTCATTTATTCATTCATACAAGAGAACGACAAATCAAATTTTAAAATAAGACGGACTCTTTATTATAATACACTTGTGGTTTTAAAATTTATACATGACTTACTATAAAATTAATTTATTTCTTACATTTTTACAATTTTTTATCTATTGTAAGAAAAGAAGGTTAGGAATAAACCGCATTCGAAGATGTCGATAAATCAATTTTTTATTATGATATATTTTTACAGACTCTAATTTCTGCAACCGACCGTAAAGTCGCTGCTATTTGTCGCCAGGCATAGAAAACACTCTTTTTAAGTCGCCCGGTTTTTTCGAGCTGCCGGGAAATTTAAAATATTGTCACGTGACTTTGTCGTTGAAAATGAGCGACTGCATGATGCCGCACCGTTATGCAACCAACATTCCATGGGAGTTTTGCGGTGTAGCTAGATACGCATATTACAAAAGGCCGTGTGCAGTCAGAAGATTTACGTTTTTATAGAGTAAAATCACATAACGTGAGATAGCGCTATTACTGACAAAATGTCAGTTATCTCAGAGATTTGAGTTGATTTTTTGTGTTCAACTATTGGATTAAAAGCTGGATTTAAGGTTGTTTTCGACGTTTTAGTTTTACTGTCGTTGGATTCTTATTAAATGCCATTAAAGACCAGGTGTGTCCAGGTATCAATTTTGGTTTGTTTTTTAGTTCTGCTGGCCCTGGAATTTTTGATGCAATGCCTATGATAGTAGAAATATCAATTTCGGTCATATTGTATTATATGGATGAACCTGTTTGACCAATTAAGGAAGGTGGAGGTTTTTTGGGCTGGCCACATCATTTTGTGTGGAACTGATGGTCTCAATGAAAAAATCATTAAAAATTTATGCATGAGATCCATTTTGAGCTGCCTTAGGATTTGAATGAAATTTATGCAAAGATATAATCGAATTGCGATATGTAGAGTATTGTGGGATAGAGCATATTTTTCGCGATTTTATCTCCATTTCACCTTTGATAATCCTTTGCATTTTAAAATTTTGTGGCTTATTAACACCAATTCTTTAAAAAATATCGTTTAAATATAACACTTTCACTGCTTAAATTGCTCAAAATTATATATAAAGTTCACTTTTCGCCCATATAAACAAATAAAGGTTAGTTTATTGTTCACACCTCGAGAAGTTCATAGGATCAATGATAGATGTCACTAACTCCGTGATTTTTCCCTATTAGGACCACAGTATTCAAATGTCACCAACTATGGTACAGGATTTGTTGTTAATATAAATTAAGAAGTCCATTCTATTTTTAAAGATTAGTTGTCCTATTCAAAATAGTTTGTTTTTACTTTGTAGTTTTTGCAACACCCAAAGTAAATATTATGTGAACACTTACAGTTAATTAAAAAGTGGTGGACAAAGTTTTTATATTTATTTAACGTTTCTCATTCTTAATTCATGAAACAAAAAGGCTTTTAAGTTTGGATCTGATATTTTTTTATTTATTTCTTTTATAGCTTTTTCACCGCCATCTTCATAAAATTTACTAATCTCTTCTGCATAATTTATCCAGACGCAATTTGCACAGCCTGACATACAACAGCTGGTTGGTTCATCAGGATATTTTTTT
Source organism: Agelastica alni (assembly GCA_950111635.1). NCBI lineage: Eukaryota > Metazoa > Arthropoda > Insecta > Coleoptera > Chrysomelidae > Agelastica > Agelastica alni. The sequence goes on along the minus strand of OX467711.1, from coordinate 39,495,379 downwards.
TCTGTTTCTTGCTTATTGTAAGAACCACTCACATTGTTATTTTCTGTAAATTTATTTTCTTGCTTTTCATTTATGCTTGAATAAAAGTAGATGTTATCTATTTTCTTAATAGATCTTATGATTCTAGTAGGATTTATAGCCATGTTCTAAAAATAAATGGAAATAAGTACAAATATAAAATTTAAAAAATCATTATTAGAAGCTTGTTGATAAAAGAGTAAAAATATTAAAAAAAAACTAACTAACCAAATGCACCAATGTTGTGATTGGGAAAAAACTTAAATTAGTTCTCACTTCACATTCATTAACAATTTTTATTTTATATTCAATACATTATGTATGTATTAATTTACAAATATATTATTTCAGATATATTATTACTGGGTTCAGAGTTTATGAGACAGAAAGTATGACTGTAATATTGAGCAAAGGGTGTTGGCAGGGAAACAAATGAATGGGGCCCAAGATAACTTTATGAGCAGCCAGAACGTGTTCAAAAAGACATGACTAGCTGTGCATAGAGGAGTGGTGTCCATACACTTATGTATGGTAGTGAATGTTGGGTTTGGCAGAAGAAGCATGAAAGTATGATCAACGCTGCAGAGATAATTAGTCTGAGAAGTATAGCCGGAGTGACTCTGATGGATTAAGTGAGAAATAGTGATTTAAGGAAAAGCTGTGGTAACAAAGATAGATAAAGGAATTCTTAAATGGTTTGGCTACCTAGAGAGGTTGGATGAAAGAAGATTGACGAAATATAATTATAAGACCAGTCTGAATAGCAAGTCTGTAGAGGTCGACCTAGGGAACATATCTTGATCAAATCAAAATTGTTTTAAAGAAAGGCAAGGTCAAGAGTGCTAGCAACTGACAAGCATGTATGAAAACGCTAATGAAGGTAAAAGAAGCAAAAGACGTCTGGAAGAACCATAGCAAGTTGAAAGAAGTGGTTTCTGCCTAACCCTACGGGAAAAAGGCATATTTAAGTAAAATTAAATATCTAACCTTGATTTTTTGACTAAGGTATGAAACGAAATGTGGGAGTATAAATTATAACATGATCCTGCATTCTGTGTATTTCAAAGATGATTATTAGGTAAAGATTTCAAGAAAACATGTAATGACTTGTGAGACAAAATGATCTTCAATCGAGAACAAGTTTATGAGTAATAAAAAAAAAGAACCAACAAAACTAGTATAAAATACACAGTATTCATAAAGAAGCATGTGTTAGGAAGTTGGAAAAGAAATTGTAAAATTGAAACTAGATAAAATAACAAGTTTATTTAGGAGTTAATTTTGATCACTACCCAAATAAAGTGTATGCTGTTTTATGTATTAAAGAACATCCTACAAAAAATTAGGAGAATTAATTTGTACTACATTTTTCAGTGGTAGATATGTATCTGTTTTCTCAAATTATATATTTAAGATGTATAGAACAAGACATAAATCAAAAAAACAATTGATAAAATACACCCAAAACAATAGGCATAAAAATTTGGTGAGAGAGAGAAAGGTTAACAGGAAAAATACTGTAACAATGACAAAAAAAGGTTTCCTGCAAATTTAAATACTTGGGATGTTTCTATTTGTTAGTACAATAAAATACAGTTTCAACAACCTGACACACTATTATTTTTGAAAATTTTAAGAACCTTTTTGGATAAAAAGTGAATTTAAAGCTTCATCTTAATAAATGTTTTGACTCATAAATTCAAATGTTTACATAGCCAATAATTGGCATTTTTTAATAAACAGCTTTATGTATAGATATTTGCTAAGCAGTAAATATTTATTAAAATACTTACCTGATCATATTAACGTTTAAGTAACTGCAGCCTTCAGGTAGTTACTTTATTATTAAAAATTACATAACGTAAACAATTTTAATTGGTGTTCTAAGCCAAGAAATTTAACTGGCTTCTATTTTCTAGTGGTCATTTAAATCGACTGAAAATAAATTAATTTTTAAACCAAAATAATTTACCACTTTTAATAAGCTCCACATAATTTTGTTTTTATTTGACATCACTTCTAATTATTATTTTATTTTTATGTGACGACCAAACCAACAGACTTAATAATAAACATCTCTGTCACACCAGATCCATAATATGCATAGATAAGGAGATAAATGCTTTGTTCTCTGTTACTGTTCTATTTTCGTTGCGACATCAGCTTTTATTGTCAGTTGTCTAACATAGAACTTGGTTTTGTTTTATGGCTATTAACAGAGAAGAGAGTACTAGACATAATATGTTTGCCATAAGGTTCCTTCAAAGAGTGATTACTTAATCTTTTCATATACAGTGCGTTCATAGTGTAGAAATGGTCCATTATCTCAGGAATTTACTATTTTTAGGGGTAAATCTCAGACAAGCCGATTTTTATTTTTAAAATATATAAAAAAAAAATTTTACCCCCACTGCAGATGTGACGTCATCGAAAAGTTTTTTTAATAAAAACGGTATGTTTTTATACCAAAAATTAAAAGCCCATATTTTGCTGAGTTCAACCATACCAAATTTGTCAAATAAAATACCTACTACAAGCTACAGTATATTGCGTGTAATCCAAATCAGGGCTTGTATTTCTTAATACTTAATTTACTATTTATTTGCAATGAAAATAAGTAATAAAGATAAAAAAATGACTAAATTACAACAAATGTTCAAATTGAGTTTCTTGGGTTAATTGATGCACAAAAGATCTGATAGGTCGAAGTGCTTGAGAGGCAGCATAGCCTTCACGACCCCCCCTACAATCTTGGGTTAATTGACAGTACCCAATAGGTCCAACGAATTCTTGGCTTATGTTTTATAACATCACTGGTGTAATTTGTTTCACGAATTCTCTATTTGCAAATTGGTAGGTCGGTTAACATATACTTTACTTTTCAAATAACCCCAGATAGAAAAGTCCATGGGATTCAAATCTGGTGATCTAGCAGGCCATTCAATGTGACCGCGTCGTCCAATCCAGCGATTGAGAAAAGTTTTATTCAAAAAAATGTATAACTATTACAGCATAATGTGGACTTGCTCTATCCTGATGGAACGAAACGGTGGGATCTATTTGACCAAGATTAGGATATCTAGAAAAGTTGCAGTTAAAAATGGAACTACTTAGGTTTGCAACACAGTTGCTTTTTGGGGATATTGGGAACAAGCTTCTTTTGCCCAATGTGGACTAGTTTACTCATTTTCATTGTAAAATAAAAAGTGAATTAAATATTAAGAAATACAAGAGCTGATTTGAATTACACTCAGTATACTGTATCTTAGTAATTTATTTGACTAATTTGATATGGTTGAAAATATGGACTTTTAATTTTTAACATAAAAATACCCTTTTTATTCAAAAAATTTTTGATGACGTAAAATCTGTTGAGGTGGTGGGGGTAAAAGTTATTTTTTTTTTAAATTAAAAAAACAAAACCAAAAAATTGACCTGTCCGAGCTGTACCTCCAAAAATAGCCAAATCGTGAGATAATGGACCGTTTCCACGCTTTATGAAGGCACTGTATGTATCGGGCCATTGTTTATCCTTGTTATTGCTTATCTATGCATAATGCATACGACTGAATGGATATGGCAAAAAACGAAAGTGTCAGATTTGATTGAAAGAATATCCACATTAAAATGGATATGGGCAGGCCATACAGCACGACTCAAGCATAATAGATGGACGAAGAGAGTCTTACAATGGCGTCCACAAGGAAGACCACCTATGAGATGGGTGGATGACATTAAGAGTACCGCTGGTAGAGATTAGATGCAGAAAGCCAATACCAGGAGGACATGGTTCCAGTTAGGGGAGGCCTCTGTTCAATAGAGGACGCAAACAGGCTTATGATGATGATAATGCATAATGAATACAGTAGCTTCCATTAAATAAATACGATACAGGATCTTTGAATATAAAACGCTGCAACCACACATTTTGCTAATGGTTTGGTAACTGTAAAAACCTTTAAATAATAAAACATCAGGAAGGAACATAGTCCCAGATAGAGAAGAGCCCGGTTTATGTAGATAAGGCGTTTTCCCGTGTCATTGCTTTTTAACATTTTCAAAAGAACATAAGAAAAAACCTTAATGCTCAAAATTTAAGTAAACATTAAAAAAATAACGTTTTTAAAAAAATTAAAATTTGGTACTTTGAAACCATGGTTTGAAGTTTAACGTATATGATGACTTATATATTTAGGGCCAGTTGTACCATCCAATTTTATTGATAGATCACCGCTGAACCGAGATCATGAGTAAAATTCAGTTATACCAATTCCGATCAACGATGAACTGTCGATCAGCATCGAGGTCAACTGATCGGTGATTCAGACACGGTTCAAGTAGTTTAACTTGTCAGAAATGTCAGAAATAAAGAGATTATTGTAAGTAAGTTATCGCAAAGAGTAGTTATCAGTATCATTTTGAAAGCGGATTCATTCCAGTGATTATTATTTCTACGGTTCGTTCTGTTGTGATTTTTGTGAATTGCGTTGTAATTTATTGATAAACTCAAATAGGAATACTTTATTTTACTTTTTTTTTTACAAAAAGTTCAGGAGGTCCGTTAACTTCTCATCAAAGGAAAATAGCGTTCTTCTTACACTTGTAAAAACTGTACAACTTCTTCTGAAAGTCGAAATCTAAATTTGAAATCTCCATCATTCCATTTCGTAAAATGATTGGGGCTTTTCCTATATGTTTGTGGCAACCTTTCGCGATGAAAATTAAAAAATTCCTCGTCTTCCGTCAGTTCATTCAATAAATCCATAATACACTTCTTATTTTCCAAAACACAATATGCTTATGAGTATCAAAATCAAAAGTCACATAAATTAGCACAGAGCACCCTATATTTAAAAACTGAAGTAGCAGCTTTAAAGCATTTATGTACCAGCCTAAATTGATCGTCAGTCAACTGAACTAGACTTGGTACAACCGATTGATATGTGAACCACGTTCACCAGTGATCTACGGTTTAACTGAATTATCGGTGAACTGCGTTTTGTACAACTGGCCCTTAGTATGGCAGGGAACAAAACACGTTTTCGCAACTTACTAACCCAGGTGTAGTTAAGGCTTTTATCGTTGGTAGGGCAGTAGGGTAGTGTCCAGTAAGAAGTTTCACTTCAATAAACGACATGTTGTTGTGGAAGTCTTTTAACTCCATCTTGAATTTTACTTTGAAAAGAACCAAATGTTAAATAGTTATTAATTGATATTAAAGAGTTCTAAATTTCACCACATTGGTGAATATGAAACGGTGAATAAAAGGAAGGGGTCCAAGTTATAATTAAACACCGATATATTTACTCATTTTATTATATTAAAACATAAAAATATAAAACAATAAATGAGGTAATATGTATATATACCGATTTATTTTTTAACACTAACATATTACATGATATCACATGTTACTTGCACACATTTAAGTGTTGTACGTAAAATTTATTGACATTACGTCGATGTGGGACGACATGAATTCTACTACAAGACCCTTGAATTTAACTTTGACTAAATTACTTTTACATCTTAAAAAATATCTTCAAAGCCAACGCCAAATTATGTTACATGACTGCAACCTAACCAGAATAAACTTACACCAACGACTATAAGAACCACCAGTAACTATTGTATGTTTCATCAATATTTAAAAATGGTATCAGCTGTTTGCACTACATTACTTTTGTTCCATTTAATTTAAATGTATATCTTTAATTGCCTCCAAATAAATATTTTATACACCAGCACTTTTTTTATTTTTGACCAATAAAATCGCTGAATTCAATGCGAAAAAGAAGCCACGTTCGAACAGGCTTCCGGCCTCTCGTCCTCTTTCCATTTCAACAGCCGGGCGATGCACATCGCTAGCGTTCAGAGCACCGCTTCGCCTCTCTTTTCCAATCTATCCGCCGGCCAAGGAACATTTAGCCACTAAGAGCACGCTTTAAAACACCACGTGGGAAAATGCATATCAATACAATCAGATAAAATAAATCAAATTCAAAGCTAACAACCAGTAAAATTATTCTGAAGATACAAGAGGCTTAAAACTGTAAGCTCCATGTATTAAATTACACAATATATTCTCGATGACAAGTGTGTTGTTTTATTTACTGTGATAACAAGATTCACGGCGATAAAAGGCAGTAAATCCTTCACCCTATAGTAGGTAAAAAACCAATCAAGCCAGCTTGAATCGAAGGAATCCAACAACTACGTTGCGGAAGACGTCGTCGAATAGCAAGAGTGAGTCGAGGTAACAGAGGTTCCGGTGGTGAAGCTGCCCACACCTCAGAGCATTTCTCCAGCTTGTCGATTCTCAAATGCTAACTTCTCGTCGTCGTTGCAAGATTTGTTTGAAATTGTGTTTTACTCAATTTTTTGGCTAATTTTCTGATACTTAATCATTAAATTTCTCGTAATAGACGCTCGCTCGAGTTTAATCGAGTTTACTTAATTTGGCATTAGCTACTGATTTGTATGAATCGTTGTTTAAAAATGTCGGCCACATTCAAGAGTCTTAGTTGTTACCTTATTTAAATTTTTATTGCAACTTTTATCAAAATATTTAAAATTTCTGTGCACATATATTTTTCTTTAGAATTAGACACAGCAATTTTATATCTATATAAAAACAGTATAATATTGATTGCCTTATGATTCTTATAAAATTCAACTATGTGATGGAATAAACTTAATATCTGTACCACAACAAGTTTTTAGTAATTTTTCTATAACATTTTTTCTTATTTGTGCCCTTTGTATTGTATTCGCTACCAACAGAACCCCTAAACAGAATAAAACACTATCTTTGCTATTTCAATGCCTTTACAATATTAACGACAATATAACTGAACGTTTTAAATTCAAATACTAGAAAGTAATTTGACAATAAAGAATTATAAAGTCATAAAGACAACATAATGTTGTGGGTAATTGTAAAAATACCACTTTAGTATTAGTATATCCACATATTTGATTCAACAAGTATCTAAAATGTTGTGAAACAGTCGACGTTTTTCAAATTTTAAAATGCAGTTTCCAAAAGAAAACTGATATAAATGAATCTTACATTTCTACAGCAAGATAAATGAATTAGTTTGGAAAATATAAAATAAAACTGAAATATTGCCATGTTTTGGTATCTATAGACTTTTAAAACATCGTTTGGAGTAAAAGAAAAATAGATATCTTTTGTTTTATTTTTAATGTGGTAAAGTCATTGAAAATAGAAAAATTAAAAAATAAATAATGATCGAAATATCTTTAAAATTAAAATTAAAATTATGTCATGGCAAGAAATTGACAGTTGAAAAATTTCTAGTGAGAAATCTTGAATTTTAACACACAAAACATATTTTAAAAAAGTCTAATATTGATACTTTTTAATGTGTAAAAAGAAAACTTTCGTTGTTCTACGACGAGATTTATTTGAAATGACAACTCATCGTTAGGCGGCGGTTACATTGGAGAATTCGTGAGAAATATTTAATTAAAAACTTCCTTCTATAGTTTCTTGTTTAATTATTTGTTATGATATTGTTTATCAACAGTGTTTGTTTTTTTCTCCGCCAAAATAATAAGTTTTTCGTTTGAACTTGTGCGAACAGGGTGGTTACAGGAGTGGTTCAGTTTTATTCTTGGATTGACTCACTGAACTTGAAAATCTATCGGATATTCCTGTCATAAACTTTCTTTTGTAGAAAAATTCGAACAGACCGACATGGTCCATAAATACCTTACATTAAGAAGAGAGAACGACGAATTCGAGAGATCATATGAAGAGCCATTAATAAACACTACATTTAAAGCTCTCTCAAACATCCTACTATACAGGCTAGCTAATCCCATATGAAGAAAAACTACTGGGGGAATACCAAGCCGGATTTGGGACAAACAGGTCAACAATAGACCAACTCTTTACACTGAGGCAGCTCCTAGAAAAAGGATGGGAATATAATAGAACGGTACGTAACCACTTTATAGACTTCCGACAGGCATATGATAGCATAGAGAGAAGCCAAGTATGGAATTCTTAATACAAAAAAAGCTCATTCAGATGACGAAAATTTGTATGGAGGACCACTACTTTTTAACGTCGTCTTAGAGAAAGCCGTGAGATCAGCGAAAATAAAAACCGAACTGCTAATAGATTGTAGATTGTAGGTGGGATCGTGAAGGCTATGCTGCCTCTCAAGCACTTCGACCTATCAGATTTTTTGTGCATAACATACACACATAGTCACGCCTTTTTCCCGTAGGAATAGGCAGAAACCACTCTGCGAAGTTCTCGCGGTAGCGACAACTATCACTCTCTGTTTTGCCCATCTTTTTCAGGTGATACCTCAGGGGGCCGTATCCAGTGAGGAGTCCCGTCACCAGTTTCAAGTCTTTCTTGTCCATCTCGAGAAGCTGTTTAGCTTTCCTTTGCGAAAGACTTACTAGCCTTTCGCTTGTCTTTGTCCTGGCACTTTATGCCAGTAAGATTTCATTTCATCTGTTTCCCAGCGTCGAACCTCTTCTTCCAAGTGGGCTTTGGAAAGTCCACAGAAGGGTTCTGGGCCAGAAAATTGTGTATTTTCCCCTTCTTTGGCAAGAAAGTCTGCTTCGTCGTTGCCTTTAACTCCCTTGTGACCTGGAACCCACATCAGAGTAACATGATTGTTCGCTGCCAATTGTCTCAGGGACTGTTTACAGTCCCAAGTTAGCTTAGACTCACAAGTGTATGACTTCAGAGCTTTTAGAAAACTGCTAATAACTAAAGGTCCCAATTTACTACTAGCATATGCAGATAACATTTATCTCATCGGAGGCTCCATCGTAACCGTAAAAGACATTTTCAACAAGATTTAAAAAACAACAGGTTAAGTAGGACTAAAAGTCAATGAAGACAAAACGAAATACATAAACAGAATGGGGCGAAGAACTAGAATAGTGCAAAACGTCCCAATCAACACTTTTAATTTTGAAAGGATAGAGCGTTTCAAATATCTTGAAGCTCAATAAGTGCTGATAACGACGTTACTGAAGAAATCAAAGGCAGAATTCTTATGAAGTCAAAAAATCCAAACAGTACATTAAAAAATAAAATTTATAAAACCATTGTCAGGCCAGTAATAAAATATGGATGTTAAACGTGGACAATGACCAAATCGTCGAGGACGACAGTCGTTCAAGAGTATTATTGTTCGACGGCGATTAAACCTCGCTTGCTACTTGCAATAAGTTGTATTCGTTCAGTTTCCTTTCATTAGTTAGTTTAAACTCCTATTTTTCCACGGCTTTGAATTAATTTCATTGCTTGCAGCAGTCGGTACAAGTGAATTGAAGATAGAAATACATATTTTTTGCGTTAAATAAAAGCCTTTAAAAAACTCTTACGAAGTCGTACAAATTCTTATCGTAACCGCCACCTTGGTGACCAACTTCCACGATGAAAATAAAAAAAAACATATTATTAATTAATATGAGAAATTAAAATTTCGCACATATTTAATGTTATTAAAATCCAAGATTCGAAAAAGTAGGCCAACATTAAACGTTCGCACCAGGTATTAATTAACTATATAAATAACATGGTATACACTTACAAATATTTTTTTCATCTTTACCATTGTTCAAGAAGTACTTCGGGACGGTTTTGAAAAATTCTCAAAATATGATTAAGTAACTCATTCTTATATTACCAATTATTTTAATACTGGCTTTTACTGTCTTGAATAATGGGTTAACGAAGGACTAGAATTTAACTCCCAAGCAGAGTCCATTTCGATCAATAATTCATTTCTGGACAGAAGATTTTTAGGGGTGTCTTTGGAGGTAAAATTTAACGAAAACTACGTGGGAAATTTGTTAAAAACTGTTAAAAATGAGTTTATTGATGCATACATTTTCGAAAAATAATAGAACTTTTCTTCATATCTTGAAAAAAAAAAACTGGTCTGTCCAACATGAGGTCCGAAAATATATGCAAGCGAGTCATTCCTACACCAAGGATGAAATAAAATACCACATAAAGTATGTGACGGTCTCCGGCGATGGATAAAAGCTACTGGAAAATTGGAGATCTCGCTGGACCGCTCTCGAACATTCGAGTGGCATAAAAGAACGTCGAGTGGGACAGGCATAGTTAAAATGATGAATAACAACGGAGGAAAATGGGAAATTTCAGTTTTTACTCAGCCACTTACTATTTCTGTTGAGAACGTAGGTAGAGTAGCCCTTTAATTGTGTTATTTTTAGTCAGATCCTTTTTACCAAGAAAGACTTTTTTAAGTGACTCCAAAGAGAACGTTACCCAACTCAATGCTCAATCATTGCACGTATCTTTGCGATAGCAGCTTTTCCAACATGAAATTTATACTGGTTAGTGAAAATCAACATTACCAAACTTCCCACAAATTTCTTTTTGTATATTTGTTATTTTTTTTACAAATAAAAATAATATTGCAAGCAAAAACGTTTTTTTGTTTCCATTACAAATCACTAATAAAGTTGCATACGTATTTTATAATGTGACCCTTACAATTGACAATTGAAGTTGTTTTAAAACATAATCGACAAAACTTATTAAATATAAAAAAAAAATAATTTTTTAACTTCTTAAAATGAATGGCCAAGCATTTTCGAAATAAATCTGCTTGGGAATAATTTGAATTATGCAGAACCATATTGCCAATTTTTTCTCGATAAAATTATTTTTACACAATCTTTAAAGTATGTAATAACATATATTAAGTATTTACAAATATATACCTAATTAGAATATAATTTCTCTTATGTACATTATGCACACTGTATTTTTTCAAAAATTTTCAGTATATACAGAGGAATGCCCATCGGTGGGTCCAAATTATTTTTCCTAATAAAATATAATAGTCGAAAACCGCGTCTTGAGCTTTCATGGCATAGTCTATTTCCTCGAGTGAGTTTATTAAATTTGCTAACGCAATTTATTCAATTTTTTATAAGGAGTCGAGCTTTGAATTATTTCGAAATAGATTTCACATTCAATGAATGAGTAATGAATAACTTTGGACTGACATGCGAATATATCAAGTTTGCAAATTAATTTTTTAAATGTTCCACCACAATTGCAGATAATTATTACATAGATCAACCAATACGGCTTCCATAAAAAGAATTATTTTCGTTTATTTTATTAAGTAAAAACGTTTGATTATTATATCTACATTATTAAAAAACTCACTGATACCACTTAAATTTCTTTTAAAATAAAATATTTCAGTGTAATTGGTCAAAAAAGATTTCAATAAAAAAATTTTAATTGGAAATTAATTACATACACAAATGTATTTGTTAGTGTTGTTTCTGCAGCAATTTTCCCCCTTTGTTTGCAATGCGCAGTCTCGAGTCGGCGCAGTGTAAGTTTAACAGTAGTATTGTTCGAACAGTCGTAGTGAGCGACTGTCATACAGTTTCTTTTTCCACGGCAATTAAACTTCGTTTGCTACTTGCAAGTTGTATTAGTTCAGTTTCCTTTAATTAGTTAGTTTAAAATCCTATTTTTCCACAGCTTTGAATTAATTTCATTGCTTGCATCAGTCGGTACAAATTCTACAGTTTGTAAATTGACTGCTGCAAGAACATATATAAATCTTCGATTCTGTGTTATGTAAATACAGGCGACTGTTAGTAAAATGTAGAACACCGCGCATGCGTTAAACTAATAGTTTGGAAACTGTCATCAAATGCTGCAAGAACATCCAATTTTGAGTTAGTTTGGTTTGGTTTCAACTGCGAGCGCTCCTACGTTTGCAAACAGTTTGTAACTGCTGCATAAACAAACACTACAGACCTTTAAGTTAAATTAATGACTACCTAAGTGCTGACGTCACGCGGTTTTTAAAAAGTTTGGTTGTACATTTATAAACAATTAATAAGGACTTTCTTGGCATTATTAATATTAATAATAATCCCTTCACTTTTTCAGCAACAGGTAGAGATAAGTGTTTTGTGAAAATAAGTTTTGGATTATGTGATTATTGTTTAGATTTTAATTTAATTAAAATTGTTATTATTAAATATAAGTTATCTACAGCTTAATGTGGGTTTATGAATAAATATAAAGTATCTGCAGCAATACTTATGTATTTTGCAAGTGATTCCTTATCGCACGGTACGGCGGATGGGGGCTAGCGAAAAAGATTTTTATGTCACGAAACACGAAACCGAAGACGCACAAATAGACGTCTCCTCTTCTCTGCAACAGAACGCGCATGCGCGTTATTTTTGCAATTGTCATTTTGACAAACACTATAACAAAACGCGCATGCCCGTTATTTTCACCATGGTCCCATTTCTTGCAGTTTCATCGGCTACCTTATCGTCATTTATCCCTGTAGTCCCAGGAACTCTTGTGACCTTTTTTGCAGTCGCTAACTCAGTGAGTGAGGGCCTGTATGCAGTCGCACACCACCGATGATGTGGCCACGCGACTGTCAGTGAGAATATCAATCTCACTGTTGGTCTTTCGGTTTTCTGTCAGGTGCGTAGCACACCTGAGTATGGCATAGACCTCAGCCTGGAAGACCGAGGCGTATTTCCGCAGGGGTATGCTTTCCCTGTGGATGCAGGATGCTCCAAAAACACCTGCCCTGTAGCGTCCCTGGTACCCTGATCCGTCAGTGTACCATCGTTTCACTCCTGAGCTGGTAATGGTGTTTTCTTCAACCAGTCTTCTCTGGTTGATATTTTTGTTTTGTAAATGGTAAATCACACGAAGAATTAAATGAATTTTTTAGTTGTTTCTTCTTGTGCAATAAGAGTCTCCGCTTTTTGTAATAACAATGCTTAGTAAACAATTATACTCAAAAATAACAATTGTGTTTGAATACAAAAAAAAATTAAACAGTAATCACATAAACTAAAACTTGATTAAAAAGTGATAACATTTTTTCACTAAACACTTACTTCTGTCGCTGTAAAAGGGGGTGAGTTATTATTATTATTAATAATAGTACTAAGATTACATTCATACACAAGATTCAAAAGTTATGGCATCACTTATTAAAATAATTGCACGGAAAAAAATCAATCATTTAATTAATTTTAAAATGTACCGACATATTACTCCAGAATTAAGGTGATGGATGCAATGCTTTTGAATATGTGTGTATATTCCGACTGAACACGAAGCTCTGATCACATGCGCAGAATTTTTTTTATAATAAATTAATTTCTCATTAACAAACACTTATCGCGATGTTTTATGTCTGATTACATAATAATTAATGAAAGAAACAGTATTTTAGCATAGTATTTTTTTAAAAAAAGGAATTTCTTTATATAGTTTTCGGGATTTGAAAAATTGAAACGATTAATCATCAAAATTTTCCGAACATCCACAATTAGAGGTTAAGGTAGATCTAATTTTAACCCCACAGTTCAACTATAAATTAAGGGTGTTAAAAATTAGGTAAGATTACCTACTTTAAATTCTCCGTTAACCCAACAAAATTTGAATTGGAGTCGATAGGTTAGTTTTTTTTGGCAGGAAAAACAAAATAAAAATTTTCCATTTTGATACTTTATTCTTCTTTTCTTTAAAATCATTAAACTCGGGATAAGTGTTTTTTTCGTTCGATATTAATTATTTGGCAAAAAAATTCGGCGCGCCAAAAATGATCCATATACAGGGTGGCCAACTGAAAACGAAACAGAGCCATTTGCAGGAACCTCGTCAACATTTTAGATTTATAATTAAAGGGGGAAACTTTTTCCCGGTATTTTTGACTCCACTACTTTCAACCCCAAGCGAGGGTTTTTAAATGGCATTGGGGGTCAAATAAGATGTTTTTTAAAAGCTCTTACAACTCTCTATACAATTGTTTTTAAATTTTAAATTACGCCCATTAATTATTGAGAAATTAGATTTTAAATGAGAAACTATCTTTTGCGGTGACCAACTGGTTGGTCCTTTTGTTTTACCAGGCAATTTAACTGGCGAAATGTATTTGCAATTACCGGAAGACGCTTTTGACACTGCTTTGACTGATATAATTTGAATAGGACGGTGCTCCTCCGCATTATGCGGCGATTGTTCGTCAGTATTTAGACTAACGTTTTTCACGACATTGGATTGGGAGAAGAGGCAGCATTGAATGGCCTCCACGACCGCCAGATTTATCACCCCTAGCGATTTTTTTTGTGGGGACATCTGCAAAGTAAAATCTATAAAACACAACCAGCGAAGTTGGAACATTTGCGTCAAAGAATCGTTAACGAGTATCGTCGAATTACTCCGGAAATTCTTCGGAATGTGCGTGAACGTTTTGAACAAAATCTTTATTATTGTATGGAAGCGGGCGGTCATCAGTTTAAACATTTAATCAATTAAGTAGTAAGTAAGCAACTAAAATAATTGGAATTTTAACTTGTAATTTTTTCAAAGTATTGAGAGAAATTGTAAAATTTAACGAGAATTGTCAGAGCTTTCAAAAGACATCTTATTCGACCCCCAATGCTATTTAAAATTATTGGGGTATTTCTTATCCTCGCTAATGGTTCAAAGTAGTGGAGTCAAAAATACCGAAAAAGAGCGTTTTTCTAAAATGTTGACGAGGTTCCTGCAAATGGCTTCGTTTTCGGTTGGCCACACTGTATTCGTGGTCAGGGCAACGTGCCGAGTAAAAATATATCGCCCCTTTGACGTATCACCCTTTTTTAAGTCACAATTTTAATCATTTATTTGAAATGGATTAACTTATCTACTCGAGAACATGACTTATTTAATGTGTTGATATAAAATACGATTTGTTCACATTAACATTACATATTGCTCATCGAGGATGATCATTTAGCAACTTCAACCGCATTAGATTTTATTAATAACGTTACAAATTGAAAAATTTTACTTGCTACGATTATTTGAGTCACGTATTTTATGTCAAAAAAATATTAGGCCCGCAGGATTGCAAGAGTCCCGGGACGAAGTGGAGATAAGTTCTGTTTTGAAGTTAAAATAATTTCGCTATGCCATGTTACACATAAATTGAGCATTTAGAGATCAAATAAACCACGATGATTAAAAATAAAAATTAAGATTTTATAAGCTCTGCCTCCACTAGGGATTTTTCAGTCGCACAACATCGTTCCAAATACAAACTTGCGGCTAAACAATCGCAGCTTTTAAAAGTTGCTCTGCGGGATAATATGATGAACGTTTATTAACAGTGATACGTTATCCATGGAACGATTATTCCCAACAGTCAGTCAAAACTACTTTTTGTTAGTCGGTTAAACTAGAAAACTTCTCTGGGTGCTTCCGTAACTTATAAAACGGCCCTTTCAATAATCTTTGCTAATAATAATTAATAATGCAATGACAACCGTTGGGAAACTGTTCCGATTTAACGATTTATTTATCGCAGTGTGTAGATTTTATGCGACGACGATTTTTCAGCCGTCGCGACTAAAAATCGCTAGTGTAAACCGAGCCTTAGGCTTGCAGTATAAATACTCCGTCCTATTTAACGAATTTGACGAATCCAAGAAATGAAGTGCACATTCTAGCGCGCATTATGCATTTAAAATTTTTTTCTAACCTACGTAAATCACAACCTGAGTAAGGTAGGCCAGTACAATGAAAAATATCGATCTGAATGCGTGAGAAAAAACACTTTAACGTTTGGGTTTCTTTGTCATTTTTAAGGAAAAGGTAATAAAAAAGAAATCCATCCGATAACTTCCACACTTTTCCATTAAATACGACGACTCGTTTTCTCCGTTTAGATGAAGTATACTACGAAATAGATTTGGTTGAATGTATTTAATGAATTTACGTCAGATATAAGAACGTGTCGCATAAAATAAGTTTCTTAGAACTTGTTGAAAAAAAAAAAAGTACGTGAATTTTGTTGTACAATGTTAAAGGCAACCCTGGTTAAAGAAAAAAGATATTTTCCATTTATTTAGCCTGTTTTACATCTGACCTATTATAATACGTTTTAATGCTACGTTCCCCCCACTAGCACATGCATAAACCCGTCCCATTCATTTTCGGTCCGCACACTTTCTTTCCATTCGGTATTTTCACTATTGCTTAGTCCGAGTTCGGCGTACAGTTCGTTATTGTTGAGCGATTCCAAGTCAGTTTGACTGGTGAGACTCAGAACGGAGCCCCAATTGATGGGCCTCGTCATTTCGTCATCACCCAAGCCCGAATCCGTGTCCGGGGGGTTGGAAGGGAAGGGTGTCGCCCTTCCGGAACAGTTCATGTCTCTCAAACTCTGCTCGTAGTTGGTTTCCGGTACAATGATGGGCGATAAAGCTGGTAACGAGGGATAACTCGGTTCCGGTGGTTCAGACTCCATTTCTCTTTCTAATCTCCTCAATGTATTGCATATCAGCACCGATCTACGTAGCGAAGGATCCGAACATTGTCTGTACCTGGCCAATTTGCACATGGAAAGATTCAAAACTGCCAATCGTCTTTGTCGATAGCAAGGTACGTGACACCACCTCGTCCTACCGTCACAGCAACGTGCTCTCGCTGGAGGAGAAGCACCCAATTCGAGGTAGCTCTTGCCGTTCTCTTCGCATCTTATGGTTTGCTGTTGGGGCGGTTGGTAATATTGCCAGTAATCGCTCTGAGTTTGAAACCTGAAAAAACGACAAGCATTATTATTTTGCTACTGCAGTCGACTCTCGATAATTTGAAACTCAAGGGACCAGAGATAAATTTCAAATTACCAAGAGTTCAAAATAACCAGCGTTCAAATTACCACGAGGGGGAGGGGAGACTTAAGTAAATAAGAGGGATGAAAATAAATGTAAGCAAAAGAAAGGTAACGGTTTTTAAAAGAGAAGAAAGCATGACAAACTGTGAAGTTTCGATTGAGGGACAAAGAGTGGAACAAGTAAATGAATTTGTGTACTTGGGCTCAAAGTTTACGAGAGATGAAAAGTATGACGGTGACATTAAGCGAAGGGTGGGCAGTAAAACAAATGAATGGGGCACTGCATAGCTTTATGAACAGCCAGAAAGTGTCAAAAAAGCACGTCTAAGTGTGCATAGAGGTGTGTTGGTTCCTACACTTAGGTATGGTAGTGAATGTTGGGTTTGGCAGAAGAAGCAAGAAAATAGGATTAATGCTGCGGAGATGAGTAGTCTGAGAAGTATAGCCGGAATGACTCGGTTGGATAAAGTAAAGAATAGTGAGTTAAGAGAACGCTGTGGTGTAAAAGAAGATGTGGTTACAAAGATAGATAAAGGAATGCTTAGATGGTTTGGACACGTAGAAAGGATAGATAAAGGAAGCTTGACGAAACAAATTTATAAGGAGAGTGTGAATGGACATGTCGGTAGAGGTCGACTTCGGCGAACATATTTTAATCAGATCAACATTGTTTTGAAGAAAGGTCAGGTCAAGAGTACCAACAACCAACGAGCGTACATATGAGCACTGATGAAAGTAGAGGAAGCAAAAGATGTGTGTAAGAACCATAGCAATTGGAAGGCAGTGGTCTCTGCCTACCCCTACGAGAAAAAGACGTGACTATATGTATGTATGTAAGTTTGAACGACGATAGTTGATATTAGCCTGAAACCTGTAGGTAACCCCCCAAATCATGCAACAAAAAAGCGAAATTACCCTGTTACAATTATTTTTATTAATTAATTATACCCAAATGAATGTTTACTTTATAAATTTAGTCTGGGAAGTCGGTGAAAAATTCTTTTGTTACTCCAATTCTTATTTTGGTTAATTAAGGGGAACAGTTTATGTCTCTCAAACTCTGCTCGTAGTTGGTTTCCGCTGCGATGGCAAGCCATAAAGCTGGTAACGAGGGATAACTCGGTTCCGGTGGTTCAATCTCCATTTCTCTTTCTAATCTCCCCAATGTATTGCATATTAGTAAAAGAGTAAAATTAAAACCCAGTCCCAAAACAATTATTCTCCAATCATATTAGATAATAAACGTATTAAAATCACGTAGAAATGCCATTATAAATTTTTTATCACGTTTTATACTTTTTTTTTTTTTTATGTTCTGGTTCCCACGAAAAGGGATATCCTGTAATGTTCAGAGAACATCGTGGGAACCAAGGAAAAGAAGGTAGGAGTTGGTGTTCTTCTTAAATTTCTGGAGGTTGTATGCCTCGGGGAACACCTCCCTAGGCAATGAGTTCCAAAGCCTCGCAATTCGTTGGATGAATAAGTCTTTGGAAAGTGATGTTCTGCAGGTCTCCAAAGTGACCACGAAGGGGTGTGAAGACTGAACTTGACGGGTTAATCTCGAAGAGACTGCCAAAGGAAGTAACTACTACATATATAAAGTATATTTAGTCATGATCGTATCAAAATTACTTATTATGCCAATATAAATTTTTCATCACGTTTAATGGGGCAGAAGTTAAATTTAATCATACTTAGTTATGGTCGTTTTAAAATTGCATAAAAATGTCAGTAAAAAGATTTCATCTCGTTTAAAAAGTTGGGAGTCTGGGGAGACAGGGAGGTTTTTTTTTGTTACCACCCTATCCCTTGTTTTGGTTGATTTTTTGGGAAGGAAATTTTAAAATGGTTTTCGAATCAAGAGTACAGAAATATATATATATATATATATATATATATATATATATATATATATATATATATATATATATATACAAATTAGAATGCCAATACATTGGGAATTCCTTGACTCAAATTGAATACGCGCACGTGCACGTTTGAGTTTTCGCACTGAGCAACACGATACAGCACCTACCTCTCAAATTGTGTCAATTTGTTCACGCGCATCCGTATCTACTGGCATTCTAGTTTGTATATATATTTCTGCGATCAGGAGTAAATTAATTTCCGGTTCAAAAACCATTTTATATCTATTATTTTAGTATCTCGGCTGAGTTTGGCCTATCGGGTTACCTTTGAGTAAGGTAACCCCAAAACCGTTAAACGAAAAAGCTGAATTATCCCGTTACAATTATTTTCAATGATTTCTGTTTTTACCACTCCATTCCGTATTTTGGATGATTTTTAGGGAAGGAAAATTTAAAAATTAAATCCCGATGCACAAAATAAATTTTTTCTGGGGCGTCTGATCGTGTAAGCGTAAGGAATGAAACGTACCTGGCGTACTGATAGGGGGTAAATCTGGCGGGTTCGGGGACGGCACTGCTAGTGGCGCACTTTTCATCATCGGACAATTCGTCGTCGAATTCCTCATCGTAAAAATCGTCATCGAGCGTGGTGGTCGCCGCCTCCGTTCCAGTCGGCGAAACGGTGGTGGTAAGCAAAGAGGCGGCCAACGACGGCGTCGGTGTTCTCCAGGCGTCCGCCGTGGGGACCGCCACGGCTTGAAGACGCGCTATGCAGTCGTCCGCTTCCCAACGACCGGTTTTCGTCGGAGGCGTCGACGAGTCCGTCGGAGCGGACGCCGCCTCCAGTTTTCGCTTGCACCCTGTCCCACTGCCACCACCTCCTGCTGCTGCTCCAGTCGTCTGCAAACCCATCATGGCACAATTCTGTAAAACAAAGCCGGTTTTACTTTCGATTCAGCACAACCAAAATAGTATAGTACGACACCAATGGATTTGTCATTTGACACTTTATTTAATTATTAAACGTCAAAAAAAACCTATTAAAAAATGTTAATGGAAATTGAAAAACAGTTATTGTCAATGGAGCAGAATCAAATTCAAAATATCGATGAATCGGTAGGTAATGTTAGCTTAGGTACGTGTGATTAAGGGAGAAAGAGTGGAACAAGTAAATGAGTTTGTATACTTGGGTTCAAAGTTTACGAGAGATAAAAAGTATGACAGTGACATTGAGGGCAGGAAAACAATTGAATGGGGCACTGTATAGCTTTATGAACAGCCAGAAAGTGTCAAAAAAGGCACGTCTGGCTATGCATAGAGGAGTGTTGGTTCCTACACTTATGTTTGGTAGTAAATGTTGAGAGCAGAAGAAGCATGAAAATGGGATTATTGCTGTGGAGATGAGTAGTCTGAGAAGTATAGCCGGAGTGACTCGGTTGGATAAAGTAAAGAATAGTGAGATAAGAACGATGTGGTGTAAAAGGAGATGTGGTTACAAAGATAGATAAAGGAATACTTAGATGGTTTGGACACGTAGAAAAAATGGATAAAAGAAGATTGACGAAACAAATTTATAAGGCGAGTGTGAATGGACGGAAGTCGGTAGAAGTCAACATTGTTTTGAAGATAGGTCAGGTCAAGAGTACCAACAACCGACGAGCATGCATGTGAGCACTGATGAAAGTAGAGTAAGCAAGAACCGTAGCGGAAGTGGTCTCTGCCTACCCCTACAGGAAAAAGGCGTGACTATATGAATGTATGTATGTATGTATGTATGTATGTAGGTACGTGTACATTAGCAAGAAACTACACGTCTTTGAAGGAAAAAAAATCAAGACAAACTGCGAGGTGCTGATTGAAGGAGAAAGAGTAGAACAAGTGAAAGAGTTTGTGTATTTGGGTTCAGAGTTCACGAGAGACGAAAAGTATGATTGTGATGTTGGCAGGGAAGCAAATGAACGGGGTGCTGCATAGCTTTATGAGCATTCAGAACGTGTCACAAAAGACACGACTGGCTGGGTACATGTAATTTGGTTCCCAGATGGAGAAAGGTCAGAAAAAATGTGTAATTCGGTTTCCGATATTTTAGATTTACCTATTTTTAATGTGTAATTTGACCTCTATGGATTTATTTCCTTGATAGTTTCTTAAAGACATTGTCAATAATAAATATAGTAATCGTATTTAAGTCATTAAAGATAGGACAATCTGAACGTCAATAATACAAACATTTCCGATGCAATTATAAATAAAAGAAAACGTTTATCATTTATTTACACACGCACGGAAATAATCTAGGAATGTTAATTTATATTTAAATATTATTAAGCTGGTTCATTAAATATATTGTTTTTAACCCACATTGTAAGTCACTGTATTTTCTGACGCTCTTACTTTAGTACAAGAAACAGCTAAACAAAACATGTTTTTGTTATTGTTCTATATATTTTGTCGGTTTTAAACACAGAAGAAAATTTGTTAGTACTCCAAAGTAAATTACATGAATTGTTGAATTCAACATATGGAATGACATCATTTAAATCGGGAATAAATGCAGATAGCCATCGGCATGCTAGAAAACGGCGCTCGACAAATATATGTAGCGCGAGCATTTGGCACATCCGATTAATTTCCCGCTTGAATGTCCACAGGTGGTCTAAAATAAATGACCAATGTTCTCTGGCTACATTTTAGAAATGAATGGAAAAAAAATGGCGTGATTTTTCAGATATATATAAAAATATTCGCAAACATGAAACAAGACAGCTGATTAACAACCTTCTTCTTCTTCTTTAACAGCGTTCTTCAGTCCACGCATCGAATGTAGTCCTGCTGTTAGTTTGATATCATCGTACCACCGCATTGGTGGCCGTTCTCTAGGTCTCCTGAAGGTATAAGGTCGCCAGGTTAAAATTCTTTTATGCCATTTATTAGCACTATCTCTTGCTACATGTCCAGCAAAGGACCACTTTAACTTCGCTGCCCTTTCGACTACATCTGTTATTTCGGTTGTTTGTCTAATCCATTCATTTGTTTTTCGGTCGTTTAGAGTTATTCCCAACATTGCTCGCTCCATTGCACGCTGCGTTACTCATTTTGCCAAACGCCGCCCAGAATTGCTCCATTCTTTTTTGTATCTCCACTGTTTGATCTCCAATTTCTGGTTTACCACCTGGATTACTTTCGTTTTACTGATGTTATCCTCAGTCCAATTTTTAGAGACTCTTCATTTAATTCATTTATTATGTTCTCAAGTTCTGTAGGATCTTTTGCCATTATGATTATGTCATCTGCATAACGTAGGTGGCTCAAGTATTGCCCACCAATCACATTAATGCCGCGTTCTGACCAATCCAGTTTCCAAAGCCAATGTGAATAGTTTGGGTGATAAAGTATCTCCCTGTCTAACTCCTCTTTTCAGTGGAACCTGATTGGTTTTTGTATTTAAGTAGTATGTTGCTGTTGCTTCGTTGGTAATATCTTGTATTAGTTGCGAGTATCTACTATCGATCCTGCAATTTCGCAGTGCTCTTTAAACGGCCCAATCTTCAACCGTGTCGAAAGCCTTTTCGTAGTCTATAAAGGCCAGATGCAAAGAGAAGTGGTATTCATTGCACTTCTCAATCAAGAGTTTCATGGTAAGCAAGTGAACCGCAGTTAAGTAACCCTTTCTAAAACCTGCCTGTTCCGTTGACTGATACTCATCCAATTTTTGCGTTAGACGTGTAGTAATTGTTTTTGTTAGTAATTTAAACAGGTGCGATAGTAGAGTTACGAGTTGAGTCTTATCTCCTTTTTTATGAAGAAGTATAACTTAAGCATTCCTCCAGGTATCCGGAATTTTACTTTGTTGGAGACATTCATTCATTAAGGTCGTTATTAGTTTTATTAGTTTACTGCCTCCTTTGATCATTATGTCGGTTGTAATATTTTTATTACTGAAAATAGTCGCAAAAAGGGTAGACCGCACTGCGACTATTAGAAGTAGGAGGGATTATAGAAAGAAAATTATTGTGGACCAGCTTTTTGAAAAGTTGCAGGTCATAGTTCTCTGGGAAAACTGATTTTAAAAGCTTGTAGCAGCCCTGTAAAAGAAGGATTAAATGGGTAAGACTGATCAGCGTGCCGAGTTTTTCGGCCGAATGTGGCCAGTGGTGGTACAAGAGTTTTTATTTATCTGGAGCATCTGCCATGAAAATATCTGTAGAGTAATGTCTGGTCTGCAACTCTTCTTCTATGTTCTAGTGAGTGATAGGTATCTGTGAGAAATGAGCTATTTATTAACCCTATGGTCCTTTTATAAATGGAATCTAGAAGACGAAGAGAATGCCTTGGTGCTGAACCCCAAATGTGCGAGCAATACTCCAGTAGAGGTTGGATTTGAGCCTTTTACGTCGTCAACAGTTGATCAGGAGTAAAAAACTTTATAGCTTTCCACATAAAACCTAGCCATATTCATGAGAAAGGCTTTTGGTCTTCTGCAAGTTCATCTGCAGGCCAACATCTTCTGAAGCTTGCTTGAGTTCGTTCATCATTTTCTCCAGTTCGTTTATATCTGACAGTGAAAAACGTGATAATAATAATAAAGAGATTTAGTCCACTGAGTACGGTTCTAGATCTAGAAGCATTGTGATAAGTAGTTTTTTTTATTTTATTAAAATTAATTTTATTTTTTATGGCAAAAGGTACTTACTTGTTTAAATAATTTAATACTTGAATATAAAGCACCTTTTTCTATAGACGATGGGTGATGGTGTGAAATATTTAAATTTAATATGTGCCTTGCATCGTATGAGTGATGGATTACGTAGGGCTTATAGTACCTTAATATAAATGAAATGAAGTAAATAGTAGGGCTTTGAGTATTCCTAATCATTAAGAAGTACCTAAACAGGACAGCATTTTTATTATTGGTACCCTTTTGAAAAGCTAATCGGTAACGTCTATGCGTCTCTATCTTAATAAAACATATCAGAACAATCAATGTTCAATTACAATCTCCGATCTCGAATTGCATAATTACAATCAGCGCAAGACGCAATCTTCCTTGTTGGGTGCAAAGTAATTAACACATTTTTCAAATTTATCGATTCCGATTTGAAATTACCGAAGTGATTAATTGGCAGATGGAAGTGGAATGCATTTAAACGATTAGCGTGAGATACTCTGGCGCGGACCTTTTCGATCTCATTCATGCCGACGTAGATTCGTTTGATTGAGCTGCGTTCGAATTGCATTTTTCTCGATTGGTGAAGAGCTGCCTACCAACAGGATCAAACGGCACACATTCGCAAATCGCACCAGTCGACATTCTTTCGTCCAAAAGTATTTGTCGTGAAATGTTTCTCTATTTGAATACGAGGTGCGGAAAATGGGTTTTACAATGAACGTTATGTACCAGTTGACCAGAGCAAAAGATAACAGATATCCATACATACATATAGTCACGCCTTTTCACGTAGGGGTAGGCAAAGACCACTTCCTTCCACTTTCACTACGGTTCTTACACACATCTTTTGCTTCCTCTACTTTCATCAGTGCTCTCATAAATGCTCCTCGGTTGTTGGTACACTTGACCTGGCCTTTCTTCAAAACAATGTTGATCTGATCGAGATCGATGTTCGTCGAAGTCGACCTCTACCGGCTTCTGTCCATTCACACTCGCCTTATAAATTTGTTTCGTCAATCTATCTATCCTTTCTACGTGTCCAAACCATCTAAGCATTCCTTTATTAACTTCCCAGTGGGAAATTATAGTAATGGGTTCGACTTTGCGAATTCCGAATTTTGACATATCTCCACATTTTAAGGTCCGCAGAGTCGAATACAATAGTTTTTAAGTGGACGTCTGTGTGCGTATGTTTGTTTGTGCGTTCGGAATTATTTTTCGTCTCGATTATCTCGAGAACAAAAAATGATATCGACGTGGGACCAATTGCATTCGAAGCATAATTACGCAACTTAGAACTGATTAGCATTTGACAATGTAAAACACGATCTCCTCATATCATATCTTAGGAAATTGGGACTGGATGGAAAGTATATCAGACTTATAGGTAATTTGTACTGGAACCAAAGAGCGGAAATCCGAATTCAGAATGCAGGAACAACTGAGGATTTTGAAATAAAAAAGGGCGTCTGCCAAGGGTGCATCTTGTCTCCGATGTTGTTTAACTTGTATGTGGAAAGAGTATTCACTGAGTCAATCTCCGACAGTCCCATAGGCATTAAAGTAAACGGAATTTCCATAAACAATATTTGATATGCGGATGATACCGTGATATTGGCGGATAGTGCAAATGATCTACAAACTCTACTAAATAAGGTCAATGAAGAAAGTCCAAGATTGGGTCAGAAAATTAACATCCGTAAAACCAAATGTATGGCCATTAGTAGAAACGATACTTCAAATACCATAATATCCATAAATGGAGAGAGCATTGAACAAGTTCTCAATTTAAATACTTGGGATGCATAATCAACCAAAAATGGGACCCAGATTAGGAAATAAAATGCAGAACAACGTTCTAGACAGATAAAAACTTAAATCTCAGTCTCAGATATAGGATGGTAAAGTGCTACGGATGGTCCGTTCTCTTTTAGGGAGTCGTGGCATGGACGTTGAAAACATTAATTATCAACAAACTTGAGGCCTTCGAGATGTGGACCCTGCGACGAATGCTGAGAGTATCGTGGGTTGACCATATGACGAACGAGGACATACTGAGAAGAGCTAGTTTGGTAGACCGTGAGCTTTTCGCAAACATCAAAAGAAGAAAAACTGGCTATCTTGGACACATACTACGTGGATAACGTTATTACTTCCAACGTCTTATTCTCCAGGGTAAAATAGAAGGAGGAAAAAGAGGAGTAGGTAGAAGAAAATTATCCTGGCTACGAAACATACGACAATGGACAGGAATACGGGACTTCCAGGCACTGCTAAATGTTGCAATTAATAGAATCATATAATGAGAGAAGCCATGGGGGAATCTGCATGGCACTTTAAGAAGAAGAAGAGAACGGATTAGATTTTCAGCAAAATAGGTCGAACTGTTTTTTATAGAGAATCAAAAAACTGAAAAAAATGGTAAACTACCTGAATTTTGCAATTTATAAATTATACTATTTTTAATAAAAAAATTTAAGATCTTTTGAATAATATTTAAAAAAAACACAATGAAACATATTTAATTAAAATTTAATATTTTTAAACTTTTAAGTAAATGCTCAAAAACGTCTTTCTATTAATGCAACTAAAATTACAGCAATATTTTTGTTTTCCATGTCACACTATACAATAAACATAATACAAACTCATAATCCATAATTCCACCATTTTATTTTCTATTATGTTTAAACAGTAGTAAAATCTTAGAATATTTTAATTTTAATGCTAGTCGCATTTTTGAAATAACTATTTAAATTTTTTTTTTAAATCACAATTTTCACCGAAAACCTATTTTTTAACTGTGACAGTTTTTTTTTAAACACAATATGGAGTTGAAATTACAGGCTTTTCTTTGTACAGTTTTTACTTATTTAAAATTTTAAACACAATTTATATTTTTGGCTAAATATTCAATCATGTGGCATTAAAATATAACGGGAATATTTGAAATATTTAATTAATAGAATTGGCAAAATACTTTAAAATTACAATTTCTGTTTCAAAAATTAAGAACTCTTCTTGATGTTAAAATTTTCAAAATGTATTCTTAAAAATCAAGCTCTATGTATACAATATAGTATATTGCGCACCTAGGGAAGAAAGTATGGGATTCCAACCCGCGTGTAAGACACGCGGGTTGAGATGACAAAGGTACTTTCTTTCCGTGGTGCGCATACTTCTTTTAACCACATCTGTAATGGAAAGTTCGAATTAAATAAGTATGTAAATAAATGTTAAGTTACGGTTTACATTTTATATGTTTCATACTCTTCTTCTTTTTTATACAGGGTGTTTCAAAAAAAGGTGACCTCGTCTCTAGGATAGGTAAAAAACTTTCGTAACGCCATCCGTATTCAAGATAAAGGGCGTTGAAGAAAAAAAATGTATACACATTTATTAGGATTTTGCCGAAACTACTGGAAACATTGTAATGAAATTTTATATGAATATGTTTAAGAAGCTGATACATCCCATGAATTTGTTTTTATATCTGACTCACATAGAGGGCGCTAGTTACATGGTTCGTACCAAGTAGTATTGAACATGACTTTTTTAAGGTTAGATTTATTAATCAAAATTTCAAGTGAACTTAAAATTCAATTCATTCAATTTTTCACCAAAAAGAACTCTTGGTAAAACTCGATGCTGTGTACCGTTTTCGGAATATTTTGATTTGAAAATTATGAAGTCATAAACAATTTTTTTTCTTCAACGCCCTTTATTTTGAATACGGATGGCGTTACGAAAATTTTTTACCAAGCAAACCCAATTATTTTTCAGTTTTCTACCTATCGTAGAGAGGGGGTCACCTTTTTTTGAAACACCCTGTATGCATTAAAAATTTATTAAATCTTATAGCCTACAATTATTAAAATTAATTAATTTGGGTGAAGGTTAAACTTTACTTTATTTATTAATATGCGTTGCTAGGCTACAGTTACAATTATTTATATCTGACAGTGAAAGAAAGTATACTCATGCGCACATATAATAAAAATATTTTTAGCCGAGTAAAAATGAGGCCATTTTCTTCCCTGAAAACAGGTAAAAAATTATTTTATTTTCAATGGTTATTGGAATTTATTACCTTCGCAACTGTGTGATTGCGATTAAAGCGATTGAGTAGACTGAAACGTGAAACAACAGTCAGTAGGAAAGCGAATTCTACAGTGGTTTAAGTTAAATACTTGATTATCTATCACAATTAATCTATTAATTTTCTAACATTAAATTTAAGGTTGATTGATAGTGGTTTCAAGATACGTTCTTACGAATCCGAGCTAGATATTAAAGAATTCGTCAACAACAATCCTATTTTCGCAGTATTACTCAAAACTTATAAACGATCAAAACAAACGGTACAATTTACTATTACTTACAAACTAGTTTTATAAATAATCCGTCAGGTGGCGTCACAATTTTAAAAAACGCGAATAGGACAAAGAAATAATTCTTCGATTATGATAACATTGTCTTCCGATATGGCTACGGTAGTTTCATGTACGTACGAGTTGCGCGCGATATTTTTTCCACGACTGTTTGAAAAGTATACGGTATAATTGTGAAGACGGTTTTTCGAAAAAGATCCCGACTAAATGTAATCTGAAAAAAATTTCAGCTAGGGCCCATTCCAAGTGACAAAGAATACAGAACGATACAAGCTCTATCTACCTGGTTTTCGGCGACTTCCTGTAAAGCTACCTGCAGTCAGGTAACTCAAGCTGCTTGCCTGTTGCGATGGTCGCATCTGAAAGACCTTTCGTAGTTGGGGTCGGCGGCTCATCCACTGTAACGGACCGACGGGATGGTTGGTATCTTTCTGTGCGACTTTTAGGTACAAATTTTTAGATTCTCGCATTCTACCAGTGAACAATAATGGTGGCAACAATGTGCTATGTTGGTACGCTATTCGGATGGACCTTACCATCATAAAACCACTACCAACAGCATATTTCAATATTTAGCCAAAAATATAAATTTTTTAACATTTTAAATTGGTTAAAACGATACAAAGAAAAGTCTGTAAATTTAATTCCATATTGAATTTTAAACAAATCTTCACAGTCTAGAAATACACTGCGCGTCAAAATTAACGCATAATTCTAAAATTATATTTTCGGTGGTAACGAATAAATTTTTCGCATTTCTTTTGTTTTCTTTAGGTTAGTATTTGTATTTTCATAAATAAAAAATGTTGATTTTTACAATGGAATCAAAGTAACAGACATCATAAAAAAAAGAAGAAAGTTATAGAAATTAAGCTAATAGCGAGTATTGCCATATCTGGCGTTTATTACTGCTTGACAATGATCTCTTATTCTACGAATTAATGTTCTTATTTGCTCCCGATCAATTTGATCCCAAACTTCAACCAGTCGCAAAAAAAGTTGATCTAATGTGCTTGGTGGGTTGAGTAGTTATCGTAATCACCTCCCTACGACTTGTTCTATTGGGTTGAGATCGGGACTTCTCGCAGGCCAATCCATCGCAGGGATTCCAATCTCCTGGCGATAGTTGAACAATTATTGGCACGACGTGCTCCTCTAAAGTGTCTGTAATGTATCTTTGTGCTGTTAGTCGCCTTTTTTCTATCCTAACTAACTCTATAAATGCCTCCAAATTAATTCCACCCTACACCATCACTGAGCCGCCACCGTATTGTAAAGTCCCTGCAATGTTACACTGTGCATAGCGTTCCCCAGGTCTTCTGTACACTCTATTACGTCTGTCATCAGAAAAAAGACAGTATCTGGATTCATCGGTGAATAATATTTTTCTCCAATCAGCATTTTTCCAAACAACGAGCAAAATGTAAACTTTCATTTCTTTGCTGTCTGGTAAATAATAGACCAGTGGTTGCACTTTCAGGGCGCAGGTCATTTGCTGCAAGTCTTCTCCTTATCGTACTTTGGCTGATTCTAAAGGTGTAACGATCTAAATATTAGTTTTGTATCGAGGTACTGGTAACAAACCTTTGCCTCAGTGTACAAAGTCGCAAAAATCGGTCTTGATTAACGACCCTTCTACTACCATGACCGCGTCTTCTTGCGTTATTCCCAGTGACAGCAAAACGTGTTACAACTCTGGAAATGGTTGACTGAGTGACATTAGATCGTTCAGCGAGTTCAACTAGATTACAACTTTTTGAATCGTTATATCTCAAAAACGGTGGCTCTTGGGAAAAAAGTACTACTACTACTACGATGGCGCTATAGCTTATATGAAGCCTTGGCATCTACAATCCTTCTTCCCCATCCGTCCCGATCCACCGCTGCAAGTCTCCAATTTCTTATACCCAATATTTCTTCAGCACCCTTCCGTACCCCATCTTCCCAGCGCAGCTTCGGCTTTCCTACCGGCCTCTTTCCTTCAGATTTTCCTGTGAGCACCTTTTTTGGGACCCTGTCGTCTGGCATTCTTTGGGCATGTCCTGTCCATCTCAGTCGCATCAGTTTTATATGCATTGAAACTCTGGGTTCCTCATACAACTGGTATATTTCATGATTCATGCGTGCCCTCCAGAAATCCCCTTCATTTACTGGACCAAGATTTCTTCTTAGGATTTTTCGTTCGAATCGGTCTAAAAGCTCCGCGTTTTTGGCTGAGAGTGTCCACGTTTCAGCTCCGTATGTCAAAACTGTGCGGATCATTGTCTTATAGACTCTTAATTTTGGTCTTCATGTGTACATCTCTCGATTTTAAAATGGAAAAATGTATTGATACATATTTTATAGATAATTTTATGATCTACAATTTTTGTCTGGGGTAATTTTATGATAAAACTTACCGTTTTGCTGAAAATCACGAAAAACTCATTTTTTTGACCTTTCACCCTGAGTAAAATTTTTTCCATAAACGGGAATGATTGGTAATTTTAAAATTTTATTTATAATTATGTTTTTAACAATTTTACCAACTTTCAGCTTGTTGGGAATTTATGTATCTTTGAATGTCTAGATTGTTTTTTGTTTAGTAATTCTACACGTTACAAATAAGAACTTTGTTATTATTTAGGCTGCAAAAAGGCCAGAAATTATTAATTTTTAAAATAAACTACTTGTCATTTTCTAATGTTCAGTCCTTATATTTATGAAACTATTGCAGATGACATAATACTGATTGCTGAAATTGAAAAACAATTACAATATAATATAGCAGTATGGAATAAAGCACTAAAGAGAAAACAGAAGACGAAGAAATAAATATTATGATAGATAATATAAAAATAGAACAAGTTAAAGGGTTTAAATATCTAGGAGTAACAGTAGACGAAAAGGGAAGACAAAAAGCGGAAATCAACGACAGAATTGAGAAAACCATAAAACTGTAAAATGCAATGAAGAGGAAATTTATCAACAAAAAAGAAATTTCAAGACATACAAAACTAAAAATATTCAAGACAATTTATAGACCTGTATTAACATATGGATGTGAATCTTGGATATTAACAAAAAAACCAAAAGTAGAATACAAGCAACAGAAATGAAATATCTGAGAAAAATTAAAGGAGTGACAAGGAGAGATAAAATAAGAAATACACGAATAAGAGAAGAACTAGACATAGAAAATATTCTTCATTCATAGAACAAAAACAATTGGGATGGTGGGGACACATACAGAGGATGCCAAACAGTAGACCTGTTAAACAAATCTATGAAGCAAAAACACAAAACGAGAGAAAAAGAGGAAGACCTAGAAAAACCTGGAACGACATAATAGAAGCTGTTGATGTGTCCAGTCGAGGTAAACCTGCCCTATGCTGATGAAAGGCAACACACCCCGAAACCGGTTCATAGGTGGTCACTTCGGATGGATAAATCTAATAGTTCCTTCTCTTACTTAACAAGCATCTGCATATTGTTACCCGAAATGGGATATTATACACGATTATGTATCAGATGTAATTCAATGCCTGTCGCGGCATATAGCCAGAGGAGTAGTTGTTTTTTGATACATAATCGACCCACATGAACCTATAATATAGGTGACGTACAGCGAAATTAGCTTATTTTTTAAAAATCAGTTATACATTTTACACATCTATTTATGCTGTCGAAAAATGTTTATAGTTTACTATAATAATATTAGTTTTCTATAAATTTTGCAGATATATATATATATATATATATATATATATATATATATATAAATTTATGAAACCAACGCGATAAAAAAAATATTTTATTGGTTTATTGAATGATTTATTAATTTTTTAAGAAAAAGGACACATTTGCCCTTTGCAACTGACGATATTCACGGGGCCATACGACTGAATGAAAAGCGACTTGCATTTATAATCGAAATATTGCGAGATGAAACCACATTCAAGGGCGTAACGCTTTTGTGTAAGAATGTAAAATTCGAATTGTTAGTTATCGTTTAAAATGATTAAGAAATTATGCACTCAGTTTGATTTACTAGCAGAGCTATATCGATTTTAAATTTGCTTGCAGAAGATTAGCTACTTCTACTGCACAATCATTCAACATCATATTATATCTCACTTTATTTTGTGGACCTTTTTCGAGACATATTTTTCGGCATATTTTGCCAAATATGGTAAACGTGAAATTTGGTGTCTATCTATTATCTTCATTCGGGTTTAAACAAGAACTGTTGTAGAACTGTCAGGAGTTTGCGCAGTAGAATTAGTCGCGTTCGGTTTTTGTTGAACTGTTCTAGGACTGACTTGTTACGCGTTCGAATTTTTTAAGAATTGTCCTGGGACGGTCCTAGAACTATCCGAATTCAGTCCTGTCCTCGAGCAAGAACCGCTCTGGGATTTTGTTGGACTCATGCTCATAAGCAGCATTTGCCGTAAGAAGGAGAGGGAGGGGTCATTTGTTGATAACATTAAACTTCAATTTTGATACAAGTGTTGTTTTTTGCTCTTCATTTATTTTATGAATTATGCATGTAGTTAGTTAGTACATTTATTTAACCCTTTGCACTGGTGTATATGTTCTTTTGTGATTACACTGTACTCGTTCTATTATTTTATTTACTTACCTATCTACTTCTAATTTTTTTTTGGAAGGGAATTTTTTAAAAAATAGTATTTTTTATTCAAATTAAACACAATAATTTATTATCATTATAACATGAAAAATAACAAAATAAAAAAAACTTGAAAAACAGTAAATAAAAAAAAAAAAGTATACAAAAATTATAATAATAATCATAATTTTTTTACTTATACTACCTCAATTAATACTGATTATTATTATTAGCCTAACCTAACCTAACTTCCTAACCTAACAACACCAGAAGTACTTTAAAAATGCGGTGACGTATTAGAGAAGACCCAAATAATTGCATTGCATTAAAACTCTGAGAAAGTACCTATAGTCTTCTACTCGCGTATAATGATAGCTAATATCCTCGAGAATAACCACCACAAACCCCATTTACAGTTTCGCAGACAATAGCACACTTGTCTCAACTTTCACATCCTATCGATCACTTTCGGTGAATGATACAAATAGACTCAGGCAGGAACAGGATAATTCCATCAATGGAGATCTTAAAGCAATCGTCGAGTGGGGAACCAACAATCTTGTTCAGTTCAACGCCCAAAAAACACAAAGTGCCACGTTTTCCAAGAAAGTGAATTCCTCAAATCATCCCATCACAATGTCCGGAAATACCCTTGAACCAATTCCCTCCATCTCGATTTTGGGAGTCACGGTGTCAAATAATATGTCTTGGCATGACCATGTTGCTAACATCGCAAAGTCGGCAAGCCAGAGGCTAGGTTTTCTGTGGAAAGCTAGAAAGTTTTTTACTCCTGATCAACTGTTGACGACGTACAAGGCTCAAATCCGACCTCTACTGGAGTATTGCTCGCACATTTGGGGTTCAGCACCAAGGCATTCTCTTCGTCTACTAGATTCCATTCAGAAAAGAGCCATTCGCTTGATAAACAGCTCAACTCTCACAGATACCCTTTACCCTCTAGAACATAGAAGAAGAGTAGCAGACCAGTCATTGCTCTACAGATATTTCCATGGGAGATGCTCCAGAGAAATAAAAACTCTTGTACCACCATTGGCCACATTCGGCCGAAGAACTCGGCACGCTGATCCGTCTCACACATTTAATCTCAAGCTTGACACTACAAGGACCAATCTTTATCAAGAATCTACGGAATGGAATAAGCTTCCAAAATCAGTTTTTCCAGAGAACTATGACCTGCAACTTTTTAAAAAGCGTGTCCACTATCATTTCCTTTCTATAATCCCTTCCCCTTCTAATAGTCGCAGTGCGGGCCGTCCGCGGCCCACACGATAGGTCTACCCTTTTTGCAACTATTTTCACAATATATATATATATATATATATATATATATATATATATACAGAGTGGACCAAAAGTCTGGAACGGACATTTATCTCGTAAATTGTACGAAATTTGGGATAAGCCTATTTTGAGATACGGATATTCCAGATTTGACATTTACAATGTTGTCAGTAGGTATTTCCGTTTTTCTGATATTATTAGTCACTTTGGTTTTTTAAATACATTACCCTGTATATTCAGTCATTATTGGAATCTCCTCTTTAATTGTACTCCAAAATTGAACAGCTTTCTATTCGTACTCCTCTAGATTGTTGTTCTCGTACCCGAATGAAGTTTTTCTAGTCCTAAGCGACATCTCTAAATATTTAAAAGTACAAATCGTGATTCTTGTGTTTGTGTGAGTGTTGATAATCCAACTCGGAAAAATGCTCATTAAATAATTAAGTCAGTTTGTAGGACGAAGCGCGCTGTACAGTAAGTTAATTAAAACGCAAAATAAAAAAAAACACCCTATAGAATGATCTCTTGTGTCCGGTTTGTGAGCTGGTCGGGCTGCTAGCAGCAATCAAATCGAGAAGACATGAAGGCCGATCACTACTAGTTTGCGTCATGAGAAACTACATGGCTCAAGGTTGTTTTGTCGTCGTCGTTGATATCGACATCGGTTATTGCAAAGCTCAGATCGTGTTCTTGTAGTACTTGCTCACGATTAAATATATTTTATATTTTTAAACAGCAAAAAACATCATTGGCGCGTTGTTTGTCTGCAGTATTTAATTCGGTAGATTGTTTAAAAATTAAACCAAGTGTCGTTCTGTATTAATAAATAACGCAATTACACTTTCCAGTGTATTCAAATCACTACTGGCTCATTAGTATTGACTGTATGGTACGCCATTAGTACCCCAATTCATCGTCAGATACGAAACGTATTGTCATTCTAAATGATCCCGTAAGGTTAAAGGATAAAGATAAAAGACTTTTGAAGTAATTAAATTACACAATAGTGATTGTGTATCGAAAGTGATCACTATTAATATAATAACCTCATCAAAATAACGATTTTAATGATGGGAAGGGTATTAAAACTAATATGATGCTTGGTAATAACAAGAATCTCGTTTTTCAGATTCAAATTATCATTACTGGCTAGTGTTGGTGATACTACTGCTATCAGTAATGACTTTGTATGATACGCTATCATTATTTCATCATTACTCAGTTCATGGTTGGATAGATAAAGCATTGCCATTTCAACTGATAGTGTAAGACTGTAAGATAATGATAAAAGTAATTGCATTAAAGATAATGATATTAATACGGATCTTGCACGTAAAGTGATCAGTATTAATATCATTACCTTATTAAAATGACGCTATTAATGGTGAAAGTGCGTTAAAACTGATATGATGCTTGGTAATAAAATGAATCTCGTTTTTCATATTCAAATTATCATTACTGGCTAGTGTTGGTGATACTACTGCTAGTAGTAATGACTGTAAATGATACGCTATCATTACTCAGTTCATGGTTGGGTAAAAAAAGCATTGCCATTTCAACTGAAAGTGTAAGACTGTAAGATAATGATGAAAGACTTTGGAAAGTAATTACATTAAAGATAATGACATTAATATGGATCTTGCACGTAAAATGATCAGTATTAATATCATTACCTTATCAAAATGACGCTATTATTGGTAAAAGGGCGTTAAAACTGATATGATGCTTAGTAATCAAAAGAATCTCGTTTTTCAGATTCAAATTATCATTAAAGGCTAGTGTTGGTGATACTACTGCTATTAGTTATGACTGTGAATGATACGCTATCATTACTCAGTTCATAGTTGGTTAGAAAAAGCATTGCCATTCCAACTGATAGTGTAAGACAGTAAGATAATGATGAAAGACTTTGGAAAGTAATTACATTAAAGATAATTACATTAATTTGGATCTTGCACGTAAAGTGATCAGTATTAATATCATTACCTTATCAAAATGACGCTATTATTGGTAAAAGGGCGTTAAAACTGATATGATGCTTAGTAATCACAAGAATCTCGTTTTTCAGATTCAAATTATCATTACTGGGTCGTGATGGTGATACTACTGCTTTTGAAGCAATTAAATAACATCAATACTGATTATGTACGTAAAGTGATCAGTATTATTAATCTCACCTTGACTGTATTAATGGTGGGAAGGATGTTAAAAATGATATGTGCCTGGTAATAACAAGAATCTCAATCAAATTGTTATTCCAAATAATTGTCTCAATGTTAAATAGTAATGATAACAATACTTTTGAACGTTATGCCATTACTGAAGGTGGATCACTGTTCAAGTTAAAAAGTAATGATAAAAGAGTTAGGAAATGTGGAGACATTACAGTTATTGATATGAACATTGATCATGTACGTAAAAATTCTGAAGAAAGAAAGACCTTCACACCAATAAGAAAAATATCCCCATTTTAACAATGTAATTATGACTATAGAATGATATTTAAATGATTGCTCAACCAAACGTATTTATGTAAAAAATGTAAGAGTTGTTGGTCGACGTTTGATAGACACCCGGTACAACGCGACAATGGAAAAATTCAAACAAACTCAAGTCGGAGAAACTAGCGTTCTATACGGTTGGAAAAGTGAATGGCACGCAGTGTTGTACAGAAGTAGCACCGGGAAGATAAAATTTTATAATGCATATATATACGCTGACGCGCTTTCTATTTAATTTACTCTTTATAATAACTGTTCGTATACAGGACGATTCATGGAAGTCGTTACAGATGAAAGACCACTTTTGTGCATTCCTTTATCGAGGTTAGAAAATTACTGGCTTACTTATTTGTGGTCGGAGATGTTTATTTTTTTTTATTAAATTTTGATTCGAGTTGCATTTCGTAAGTTAGTTGTTAATTATACAGGGTTGTTCGCTATAGATTATCATCGTTATTATTGCCTGTAAAAAAAATTACATTGTGTGGTTATTTTGTTAACATGCTATCCAATGTACAGTAGCAAGCATATTATAGGGAACACAAAAATACGACTTTTTTTTTAATGAGATATTTTGTATATATATACAGGGTGATTGATTAGTGTGATAAAGCTCAGTAGCTCTGCTATCATAGGAGATACCAAAAAAATTGTGTATAAAAATTGTAGGCAGGTTTAAACTTCACATTTCAAATTTAGTTACAATATTACAGGGTGTTCCATAACGCGGTGCCAGATCAAAGTTTTTTTAAATGAAACCTTAAAATTAAAATCTGCTTTACCTCCCCATTACAACAATATAAGGTTATAGTATGCTATACAGGGTATTTAAAAAGTTATAACCAATTCTATGTTGAAATCTTAACAAGTTCAACGGCCTGTAAAAAAAGGAGAATAAGAAAAATAATCTATTGGAGCCAAAGTTTTTTAATGATTGCCAAAGTTTATAAACACGAACGAATTTACGAATAATTATTAAATCGAATACAGTGTAAGTCGAAACTTGAGCACAATAATTTCTCAGTAATTTCAAATGGATCACCCTGTATTTTATATCACTATCGAAGACTGTGCTTCTTTCTTTATTAACCATTCTCTATACTTAAAGTTATTAGTTTTCGAGATATTTCCATTTTTCTATGCAAAACATTAGTTAGGTATCTAAACGTATCAATTGTAAGTTGGCCACGATTGATTTGTCAGAAAGTGACGATTCACCATCACTGGTCGTTAATCCATTGGCGTGTTACACTCTTAACTAGCAAATATGAATTTTACTCGTGTCGAAATGGTAGATATGATCCGATTCACCATAATACTAATTGCAGGGGTCAATTTAAAAGTTTATTGCCAATTTTAAATTGACTAATGCCAGTTAGAAATTTATGTAGCTAATTTGATTTTAACTAATGTCTTTTTGATTCCGATTGCTATCCATTCAGTAGTTTTTGCGTGAAAGAGTAACAAACATCCATACATATACATAGTATGATAGTTATGTACGGTAAATATTTAAAATTTAACATCATTTAAGTTAACTATTAAAATGACATGCGTTTGATAAGCGACATTTGTTTAATAAGATAATCAGAACGAGGAAGAAAAAGTCTAAATATTTGTAACGTTATGTATAGATAAATACCACATAAAATCCAAAATTCCCTGTCATCGTATAAGTGCCGGCAACGCCGAACACTTCGTTGAACAATGCTCATTACCAAGAGCACCGACTTAAAATTTTTGCTCGTTTATACATGAAATTTGGCAATAAAAACTTAAAACTTTCAAAAAATGTTGCCTGTGACTCAATAAATGTTTAGTAGGTGCGCAATAAATATTTCAATACTTATCGAGCAAGTATTTTCGTTTATTTTATGCTAAAATAAAATTTTTGATGCTTATAGCAGCTACGTAGCTATAAATTCTCCATACTTTGGAAACGTCGAATTTTCATCCATATAGTAGTAATCCCGTTACAACGTATTTTCCTTTTGAAAATGACGAGACTCCTGACTCTCCTACCTACGTTTCGGGAGTACGTTCCCGTTAAAAAACCGTTCTCCCCTTTCGCAATTAATCCCTCCGAGGGAATATGATTCAAACACAATGACGTAACCGAGGAACGACTTAAATGCGCAGTTGCCGCAATTAATAACAAAAAAAAAACTTTGGATGAAAACAACATCAACAATAGAATTAGCGATCTCCTTGGAGTATCCTGGGACGACCGGGATTAAGTGATATGGATCGTAACATATATACAGAAAGTAAAATATGGAAAAACCAGTATCATAACTGTCTTACAGACAGTTCCGCCGCAATTGGATACGTAAACATTCCGATACAAAATAAATTCGGATACATTACGTGCCAAATAATATCAAACCGATGAAAAACAAACAACAAATTGTAGGAACAGTATAAAATAAACCGAATCATGGGAAAAAAATAAAAACCATGTAACGTACGGATAATTCAACCAAAGCGGCTCCTACACCACCCAGTAATGGCATAAAGTTAAAGTCTTTCATTTTTTAGTTAACCTCGGACGATTATTTGGGAAGACATTTAAATTTACACATTCGACAATAGACTAAGTAAGTAATGATGGAATACTGTCATTACTATTGACAGTATCCCCAACACGAGCCAGTAAAGATGACTCAAATAAGAAAATACGGATTCTTGTCATTCCAATTTTGTCCCCTCTTCAAGATTATTCTTCTTCTTTGGGTGCCATCTCCTATCGGAGGTTGGATATCATCATTGCTAATCTTACTTTATTTGCCGCCACTCTAAAAAGTTCTATTGAGCTACAGTTAAACCAATCCGTTTAATTTCTTAACCATGATATCCAATGCTTCTTCTTCACTTTATCTTTCCTTGCATAATTATTCCAAGCATCTCATACCGCTGTCCTCTCATTATATTTCCTATATGGTGTTAATTACTGCTGAAAATTCAATACAGTTATTTTTCAACTGTAGAATGTTTCTTCACTACATTCCTTGATTTAAAAACCTCATTATTACAGCCGATAGACGCGTGCTATAGGCAACCTATTATACACATGATTATGCGTAAACTAATTAAAAAGCTGACAACAGCGCTACTATTACTAAACTATTTTTGACCACTTCCGTTTGGTGACTTCGTCCTTCGTCTTCGCAGAACCCACGTGGTATCATGTATCATTAATTTAAGTTTTAACAAAAATGTTTATTTTTACTGTAGAATCCTATTAGGAAAAAAATACAGTTTAGGTCAACAGCCAGTGACAAAATTCTACAGGATAAAAGAGACCTTAATTTGTAAATTGATCATGTTTTAAATAGACAAACCAAAGTGTAATGGACAGGATGACCATTCTATAATTTACAATTCCGCAACGTACAGTAAAGCAGGACAAATAGAACAGCTACCGACCCAAGCTATCGAAGATTCAACATCGAATCGAGGCGAGATTCAACATAGACAGAAACAACTTCAACAACCATCTTCTAAATTCCTCCCTGTAGCTTGCCGTCGCTTTACCCATTTCTCGAAGTATTTCCATGTTTGTTTTTCTTTCTGTCTATAATATCCTGAGCATTCTTCTATAACACCATATTTCGAACGTCTGCAGTTTGTTTATGTGTTCTTGTTTAAGTGTCCAGCTTTCCAGTCCATAATATAGTATTGACAACACATAGCACCTTAATGTTCTAGTTCTATTGTGAGGTTTCTAGAACAGAGGATTGTTTTCAGTTTTACAAATGAATTTCTTGCTGTTTCTATCCTAGTTCTTATTTCTGTTGTTTGGTCTGTCGATCCAGTAAATTTGTGTTTCGATTTCTTTGTTTGGCTTCTTTGTTACCATATTTTTTGTTTTTTTATGTTTATTTTTAATCCATACTGTTTACAAAATGTACTGGTTCCATTTAATAGTCTTTGAAGATTATCAGTCATTCTGATAATGTAACGTTAATGGCCAAGACGTTTATGACACTGACAGTAATAACAATGACGTTAATGACAATGACATTAATGACACTGACGTTAATGACAAGGAGTAGAAAGTGAATCGAGTATGCGAGGATTGGACACAGTGCCGTCAACCTCCTGGAGATGCCACTGTCTGCTTCGATATGATGTTGTTTCCTTCGATACTAGGGTCGCTGGTTCGATTGTTTCAACCTGCTGTAAAGTTGCCGAGGGTTCTCTCTCGGTTTATCGCTGTGGTAATCTTGATTAGTAGACGTGGATTTGTTTTTAATGAAATAAACACCATACAATTGCCATTTATAGTATATTATTTAGCTGGATACATGGAGACGCCATTTGTGTCTCTATCGAAACATGATTAATTACAATTTAGCGTCTAGTATCATCAGAGTTCTTTCACTGATTGTCGCCTTGATTTATTGTAACCCCTAATCGGATTCACATGTTTCTGTTTGAATGTGGTCATAAAAATATGAGTAAAAAGAATAATAAAATGAACTACTACATTTCAACATCCTACGAGATGTGATATGGAGGAACAAGCACATGTCTATAGCGTGCAAAACAAGAATCTATAAGACCTGCGTAAGACCGGTAATGACCTACGCTACTGAAACGAGGGCAGAAACAGCAGCAACAAAGAGAATTTTAAGAGCAGCCGAAATGAGAACCCTAAGGACCATAGCAGGACATACTTTACTCGACAGGCAGAGGAGCGAACACATCAGAGCTACCTGCGGCATTCAAGATGTAGTAAGATGGTCCAGAGTCCGAAAAAGAGCTTGGAGGGATCATGTGGACAGAATGCCTGGAAACCGCCTCGTAAGAGCTGCTAAGCACAACAAGCCTGAAGGTAACAGACCGCCCAAGAGGTGGCACGAGAGCTGGACATCAGAATCCCAATTGCAGCTGCTATGAGTGCTAATATATGAGAAAAAACAAGACAAATGTCTTAAGAAAAAGAAGAAGAAGAAGAAGATTTCAACATGTGGGTTTTGCTCGGCGGTCATAAGGCTAGAGAGAGAGTGGAAGGGGCAAGTGCGGCTTCGTCCTTCTTTTCGCGCTCAAGTCCGTGCTTTTTATTGGTCCGCGGGTAACGAACTTTTGCACACAGCATTTATAGCTGTTTTCTATATAGTTGTTTTCTGTATAGTTGTTTGCTAACACGTGCAAAGCGAATGATAGCGTGTCGCCGTGTCTGGGCCGTATTAAGGAGGTTTAAATCAAGGAATTCTACGGTTGAAATTGCGAATTTTCAACAACATTAATGACAATGACAATAATGACGATGACAATAATAAAAATTACATTAATGGAAACGACGATAATGGCATTAATGGTAATGACGATAATGATTATGACAGT
Source organism: Agelastica alni (assembly GCA_950111635.1). Taxonomy (NCBI): domain Eukaryota; kingdom Metazoa; phylum Arthropoda; class Insecta; order Coleoptera; family Chrysomelidae; genus Agelastica; species Agelastica alni. The sequence continues at coordinate 39,453,972 of OX467711.1, read as the reverse complement.
AATGACACTGACATGAGTGACAATGACGTTAATAACAATGGCAGTAATGACATTAGTGGCAGTAATGACATTAGTGACATTAATGGCAATAACTACAGTGATATTAATTGCAATGACGTTACTGGCATTGCCCTAATTGACAAAGACATTATTACTGTCCGTGCAAGATCCTCCAAAGAGAAAGACAAACTGAATGAAAAAAGTGAAGCAATCTAAAAATGAAAAATAACTCAATCGAAGATGAATCAATTATTATTACTTTTTATGTTTATTAATATATTATCACTGGCAATTCTGAACTGATAAATATATTTATTAATTTTGTTTTTGTGCTTTCATTAGGTTAGTTTGTGGAAATTAATGATTTATTTTTTAATCCTTCTTCAATAGTAAGTAAGTCTAGAAGTAGCATGTTTTTAAAATTTTCTCTTTGTTGCTAATTTCATTGAATGGTTATTTTTTTTTGTCAAACAAAAAAATGCGTATAAAGGATTGAGATAAACGATAAATTGGTAATTAATTAGGATGTTCAAATATCCATGTAGGATTTGACGCTATACTCATTAGAAGAATTAAAGTAGAATTTTATGTTATTTAAAAAGATGTGCAATCGTATTAAATAAAGAGATCCATTTTCAGCGGGATAGTTTTTTGCACGGATAAGCTTTTACTTTACTAAACGAAGACTTTCTGCATTCTTCGTTTGGAAAGTCTTCTATTACAGTGTAGATGCAACTATTCTATAGCGTAGCTAATACCAACTTGACATTGCAAAATCTACTGCACCGTTAGTAAAGAGATTGCGTTTCGATTTTAAGTTCTATTGAACCATAAATACTTCAGCTGGTGTCAAAGATGTAAATAATATCGAGGAAATATGCGGTAAAAATCGATTAAACGGAGTTTTTTTATCAACCCAATTCTTTAGATTCAATAAAAATGCATTTTTTGACAGTTATGCATCACGTTTCGATGGGATAATTTCAATCATCGTCAGTTCTCGTGTTTAAAATCGTATTTAAATAATTATTGCGATTTTTTTTTAAAGATAATTCAAACGATCCTCGCTGCATCATCGGCAACAGAGTTTTGGGTCGTAATTCGAGGGGACTTCACTGGGGTTCGATTTGTAACGCGAGAATTCATTCGGCTCGGAACAGAGCAAACGGTGGAACCCCTCCGATGATGCTTCACCAGGGAACGCAGCCCCTCTTCAGCGTATACTGTTATATACCGAAGGAATAGGGACGCACGACCACAGAAACGCTGCGTCGAGGCCTCTCCGCCAGTGCCGTAGTAGCATCGAATCACATTTTGAAATCTTTACATTGCGCAAGATAACAGTTTTAGAATATATTTCGTTTAATCCAATATTGGAAACGAAACAGAGCAATTTGCAGAAACCTCGTCGACATTTTAGAAAAACGTTTAGACCCGTCGATTTTTGATTAAACGGGGACACTCTTTTCCGGTATTTTTGACTCCGCTACTTTCAACCCCAAGCGAGGGTAAGACTTACCCCAAAATTTTTAAACGCTATTGGGGTCGAATAAGATGTCGTTTAAAAGCTCTGACAATTGTCTTTACAAAATAATCTTTAAATTTTACATTTCCTCCCAATTCTTCTTCTTCTTCTTATGACGCCCTCTCCTTTCGAAGGTTGGCGATCCACATAGCTAACATTGTTCTGGACACAGTAGCTCGAAAGATTTCAATGGAAGTATACCCAAAACATCTTCTGAGGTCTTTCAACCAGGAGTGCTGACGTCTACCAACAGATCTTTTCACTTGAATCTTTCCTTCAATTATTAGTCTCGGTAGTTCATACTTATTGCCTCTCATAATGTGGCCTATGTAAGTAGTATTTCTTTCTTTAATGAGGGCTATTAGTTCTTTCGGCTTCTTCATTCGTCTAAGCACGTCTTTGTTCGCAATTCGTTGGATTTTCTTTTCAGTTGCAGGGTCCAGGGTCCAGCATTCACATCCGTACAGCAACACACTGAAGACATAGCATCTAATCATGCGAACCCTGAGCTCCAAACTCAGATCAGGACTAGTAAAAAATCTTCTCATGTTTATGAATGTTTTCCTGGCTTGTTCTATTCTGGGTACCCAGATATTTAAAACACGAGACTTGTTCAATCTGACTGCCGTTAATCAAAATTGTTTCAGCAGTGGGTCTCTTGGAGAAGACTAGCAGTTTGGTCTTTCATATATTTATGTCCAATCCATGATGCTCACTATATTCAGTTATTCTATTCATCATATTTTGTAGGTCTGATATGTTATCGACAATGACCACCTACGGTGTCGTCTGCGTATTTGATATTGGTGATACATACTCCATTTATTTTGATACCTTCCGTGTCTTCCACTAAACCTTTTTTGAAAATTGCCTCCAAATAGATGTTGGATAGAAGTGGTGACAATACTTTGGAAAAAATTACATGTTAAAATTCCCATTATTTGAGTTGCTTACTTACTACCTAATTGATTAAATGTTTAAACTGATTACCGCCCGCTTTCATACAATAATAAAGATTTTGTTCAAAACGTTCACGCACATTACGAAGAATTTCCGGAGTAATTCGACGGCACTTGTCAACGATATAAAATAATTAATAATATAAAACACACCGACGGTGAAGGAATTGTACATGCAGGTGAAAAGCATGGTTTTGTTGATGGGGCGGATCTTTTATTTTCGTCAAAATCAAAATCGGCCGATTATTATGACGATATGGATACATAGATGTTTTTGAAATCGTTAAAAGAGAAACAATTACCATAGTAACATGAACCATCCGTCATTGTATTAGATAACACTCCGTACCATTCGGAAATGCCTGCCTTAAAAAGTTAACGAATGGATTAGAAAAATGCGGCGGACCCACTCAGTATTAAATAAATTTGTTATTTTTAAGGACAAGGGGATACTATCTCTCCGAAGCTTTTTACTTTGGCACTGGAGAATATCTTTAAGCGATTCACTTGGACAGATAAGGGAATTAATGTAAATGGTGAACGACTCAACCACCTGAGATTTGCAGATGATGTGTTACTTATCACAGAAACCTTGGAAGAACTGACCAACATCCTGGAGAGCCAAAGAGAAGCATCGGCCAAAATAGGGATGCGATTGAACACGGGAAAACCCAAAATAATGACTAATATTTTAACAGAAAACGAGCAGTTGTCGGTGGAGAATGTAGAACACTATATTTACCTGGGTCACAAGACCATGTTGGGTAAAGATAATCAGGCAGCTGAGGTAAGCCGCCGAATAGCGATGACATGGAGCGTTTGGTAAACTCAAAGATATTAACAGCAAAACAATTCCTATGTATATGAAAGGGGAAATCTTCGATCAGTGCGAACTACCGGTGTTTACGTACGGGCCAGAGACAATGACACTAACCGCCGAATCAACATCCAAGTTTTGGACTGCACAAAGAGCCATGGAAAGAAGTATGTTGGGAATACGACTGACGGACAGAATGGATACGGCAAAAAACGAAAGTTTCAGATGCGATCGAAAGAATATCCAGATTAAAATGGAAATGGGGCCATACAGCACGACTCAAGGATAATAGATGGACGAAGAGAGTCTTACAATGGCGACAGAGGCCACACAAGCGTCCACAAGGAAGACCACCTATGAGATGGGTGGATGACATTAAAAGTCCCACTGGTAGAGATTGGATGCAGAAAGCCTATACCAGGAGGACATAGTTCCAGTTAGGGGAGGCCTATGTTCAACGGAGGACGCAAACAGGCTCATGATGACGGTGATTTTTAAGGAAATGTAATCATTGGTTAATTCAATTAAACGCATGTATATTCCGTATCGTCACAATGATGAGTTTAAAAAGGATTTAATGGCTTGGACAAGCGGTGAGCATGGACAAAAAAAGATTATTAGAAGGAATCCCAGGAGGATCAAGAACTGGAGGAAAACCAAGAGCCAGATGGAAACAGCAAGTAGGGAAAGATCTGAAATTGCTTGTCATTAATAATTAAGTTCAATAGAAAAGAGGCCAATAAAAAAGAATAGCAATAATCTGAAAGGAGGTCAATGCTCTACAAGGGCTGTAGCACCACGATGATGATGAAGATGATATTCTGTTTAAATGTTATCAAAATTACTGGGTGCTCGGATTTTTTAAAAAGTCAGTAATAGAGTACGAATTTAAAGAGGGATCTTGGACCGTTTAGGGTAAGGTAAAGTTTTATTTCAGTTTATTTTGGTCCCCCTTTTTGGACGAAACTATTTTTGAGCGAGATCGCGCAGCAAAAATAACAATACCCTTTTACTACTTATTATAATTAAACGAAGCCCCGCCGTAGTCTAAACGGGACCCTATTCTTAGGAAATGTTGGGGTGTACGAAGAATATCATGTGCGTTTTAAATTTTCCCTCCGTGACGAATAACGGCGTCGGTCGTCGGTCCTCGTATCCATGTATCTAGAAAGCGAGAAAAGATACTCGAAATGACCCAAAAATTTTAAGCGGGCGTCTCCTCTCTCTCTCTCTTTACCCCTCGTCGATAGACAAAAACCGAAGTAAAAACTCACCCCCGAGCTAAAAAGAGAACGGATAGGCGGCGAGCGCGATGGGTGAGGAGAGAAAAACGTTTTAAAATAAAATCCAGCCGGATCCCTCGTTTCTCTTCTCGCTGCTGCTGCTCGCATTTCGTTTTTGCCGGCTCTCTGTCGGAGAGTGGGAACTTTGGCCAGTCGCCATGGCAACCAACCAATGAGAACGCGAGCTGCGTCCCCCACCACGAGCGATCCATTCCGTTTCTGGCAACTTCTCTTGTTCCGTCGCTCTCGAAAGCCCCGTGAGCGCAGCTCACGTTAAAAATGTGTTGCGATCGTTTATACAGTGAATCACGAAAATGCTTCTTCCCAAAACGATACTCACATTTTCAAAAACTCCTTAGAGATAAATTACTAATGAAAGAGACACGTCACCGGTTTATCTTCGAGCGCCGTTTTAAACCGAATTGGTTACCAATGGCGTATCGTAAATATTATGTAACGGTTACCGAATATTTTTATATCAGAAAATGTACTGGAATTGCAAGTAAATAAAAAAAATTATACAGTGTGCCTACTTAAGTTGGAATCATATGAAAAACTTTTTTGTTATTAATTTTAACAAAAAAGTTATTCTTCCTAAAGTTTTGCAGAATCCGAAATGAAATAATCAGATATTTTTAGCAATTATGTAAGAGGTCAGTCAAAACATGTAAATTTTGCTCAAGAGTAAAGTACCTTTATTTTTGATAAAATCGAAAAGTATTTTAAAGTTGATCGAAATTGATAACTACATAATAAAGGTAACTACTATACTCCAAAGCAAAATTTATATTTCTTGACCGACCTCGTATACGATTGCAAAAATTGATATCTGATTATTTCATTTTCGGTTTTAAGCCATGCAGAACTTTTTATGAAAGATAATTTTTTTTCCTAATACTATAATATTAATTATGTGTTCCATATGATTCCAACCTAAGTAGACACACTGTATGATAGTAACATAAAAAAATACCAAATAATAATTTCGCTAATTCTTGTTTTACTTTGACGTATTTTATGTAGTAATTTTGGTTTCAAAAGCAATTATTTCTACCATTTTTTGACATTACAAAGTTAAATATTAACAGCTATTATTTCAAGAAGTGATAATAATTTTAAAATTCGTCTTCCAAATCCATCTGTCCCTTGTACTTGTTTTTTATTTTGTTTATTATTCGTTTCCACAATACAAAATTAATATCTATAACAAAAATAAGTTTTGAAAAATGAATCTATATGTAATTACATCCTAAGTTAGTTGTGATTCACCCTATATACTTGTGAATCAGCCTATACAGGGTGGCCAACCGAAAACGAAACAGAACCATTTGTCGTCAACATTTTAGGAAAACGCTCAGACCCGTCGATTTTTGATTAAAGAGAGACACTCTTTCCCGGTATTTTTGACTCCACTACTTTCAACCCCAAGCGTGGGTAAGAATTACCCCAAATTTTTTAAATGGCATTGGGGATCGAATAAGATGTCTTTCAAATGCTCTTACAATAGTCTTAAAATTTTAACATTCTGCCCATAACTTATTGAGAAATTAGATTTTAGAAGTGAAACTTATCTGCAAACATGCAGTGTTTTCTTGCACGGGACGGTAAATCGCTACAACTGCCGCCATTGGTCCGATTCAAAAAAATTAAATGTAAGGGCTGGCATTTGCACCGACTGGCGGCTCCTTTTTTTCTACCAGCTTATTTGCCAGGCGAAATGTATTTGCAATTACTGGAAGACGCTATTGACCCTGCCTTGACTGATATGTATTTGAAAATAATCCACAGTATGACGAAGATCATTTTTATTTCCAACAGGACGGTGCTCCTCCGCATTATGCGGAGATTGTTCGTCAGTATTTAGACCAACGTTTTCCACGGCATTGGATTGGGAGAAGAGGCAGCATTTAATGGCCTCCACGATCGCCAGATTTATCGCCTCTCGATTTCTTTTTGTGGCGACATCTGAAAAGTAAAATCTATAAAACACAACCAGCGTCGTTGGAAGATTTGCGTCAAAGAATCGTTGACGAGTGCCGTCGAATTACTCCGGAAATTCTTCGGAATGTGCGAGAACGTTTTGAACAAAATCTTTATTATTGTATGAAAGCGGACGGTCATCAGTTCGAACATTTAATCAATTTAGTAGTAAGTAAGCAACTAAAATAATTGGAATTTTAACATGTAATTTTTTGCAAAGTATTGGGAGGAAATGTAAAATTTAAAGACTATTGTAAAGAGAATTGTTAGAGCTTTCGAAAGACAACTTATTCGACCCCAATACCATTTAAAAATTTTGGGGTAATTCTCACCCTCGATTGGGGTTGAAAGTAGTGGAGACAAAAATACCGGAAAAGAGTGTGTTTAATCAAAAAACGACGAATCTGAGCGTTTTTCTAAAATGTTGACGGGGTTCCTGCGAATGGCTGTTTCGTTTTCGGTTGACCACCCTGTATATACTTTGCGGCATAAATAGAATCGTAAATTTGTACGTACTGAAAATAGATAAAAATAAAATCATATGAAAACGAAAATTTTTTGGAATCGTTGTAAGAGAAATTAATAAAAGTAACGATCATTCGTTTACCGCCCCGTATTCTCAAATTCTCCGCAATTTCGTTCCTCCTGCAGAACAAACTTTTCTCAAAAAAAAAATAGGCCTATCTGGAGGCGACGTATAAAAGTCTAAGCATCTGCGCAGAAAGGGCGGAGTCTAAAAATATCTGATATCAATACTAAATACACCCTCACTTTTCGGCGCCAACATACAAAAAACACGTGGGTTTAAATTTTACCGTCGACGTTGTTATTTGACTAGCAGCATCGTCGTATTTTATTGTTTTATCTATTTATTGACGAAAAGCACGCGATGCAATATCAAATATTTAAAACGCCGCTAAAATTCTGAGAAGCATACGCGTAAGAGAAGAGTACCACCGACAGTGATTTTGTTTAAAAAGCTCCGTCATATGTCATACGACGAATTAATGATTCATATAAGTTTTTACTGTTTCGTTTCGTGGGAAGAGCGGTGTTGCCACATTGTTGAAACAAAGGTTAATCCGTTCTCATTACAGCAACATATTCTCAGACGTACTGCATCTCATTTACCGCTTAAAGGCTGTATAACACTACGCATTTTCTCGTTCAAAATTTGTCACAGCGTGAAAATCTTTCTCGTGCGAAATTAGTCGCAAGAAATTAGAAAATGCGGCATGCGGTTGGCAAATTCTAAAAAATGCAGTAAAAACCGTGTAGATATTCACTCATAAATAGGGTGGCATATTTCCATACTTGTGACTATCGGATAATTATAATCATATCTTGAACACTAAGTCAAGTGTCGACTTTGATTGAACAGCAACTCAAATATCCTTGTTTATATGCAATAAAAAGAAATAAAAAGCCCGAGGCCCAGACGGTATTCCGAATGAACTTCTTAAGAAGAAGCCTGAAACAGCAGCTAACAGCCATAATTCGCAAAATCATTTTACATAAAAAAATTCCGGACGAATGGCGCCTAAGTACCACAATCTTACTGTTCAAAAAAGAAGACAAAAAGATACCCGCAAACTACCGAGGCATAAACCTTCTAAATATTCTAAAGATTATAACAAATAAAACAAACGAACTCACCACATTGGGCGATAAACAACAAGGATTCAGATCAGGAAGATCTTGTACAGATGCGGCATTTGTCCTGCGACAATTAACTGAAAAATTCATCGAGTATAACAAACCAGCCTTCATGTGTTTTATAGACCTGGAAAAGGCGTTTGACCGAATACAACTGGAGGACGTGGTACACCTTCTATACAACAGGTATATCCCATATAACATAAAAACCATCGAAAATATTTACCAGAGAAACAAAATACAAGCCAAAATTAATACTACCGAATAAATTCCAGTAAACAGTGGTATTCGACAAGAAGATTCCCTTAGCCCCTTTCTGTTCAACATCGTTATGTACGAAATAATAAAAAGCACTCGTAACCTGAAACGGTATAAAATGGGAAACAAAGACTTCAAATGCCGATGATGCTGTTCTGATTGCAGAAAACGAAGATGACCTACAGATATTCAAATTCAGCACAACGGCAAAAAGTCTAAAAATGAAGATATCTGCTGCAAAGACGAAATGCATGACCACCTCAAAAACATCTATCAGATGCAAACTGGTTATGGATGATAAAATTATGCAACAGAAAATGAAATTTTAATACCTAGGCATAGAAATATCAGGATAAGGTGACAACGAGGCGGAGGTAAGAAACCAAGCGGTAAAAGCAGCACGAATCTCAGTTCACCTGAACGATACAATCCTCCAAAACAAATATATCGGAATCGAGACCAAATCCCGAATCTACAAGGCGGTCATCCGACCCATATTAACGTACACAGCGGAAACTAGACCAGATACATCGAACACAAAAAGAATATTAGAAACCACCGAAATGAAAATAGTGCGCAGGATCGCTGGAAAAACACTTTTTGACAGGGAGAGAAGCGAGGACATTAGAAGAACATGTAAAATAGACAATGTAAATGAATGGATACTGGAAAGAAAGAGAGAGTGGAACGAACGCATAGACCGGATAAATGACGACATAATGGTCAAAATAACTAACTAAAAATTACGACAGAGGATACGAAGAAAACAAGCAAATTGCTTACATTAAAGAAGGAAGAAGATATGCAATAAAACCAAAAAAATTAAAAAAAATCACGCCTGAATAACCGTTCTAGAAAATATCCGAAAGTGGAGAATGTTGGACTTCTTCTTAGGACGCCGTCTTCCTACGAAGGTTGCCCTCGATCTTACCTTCGATGAGGAGTCAGAGGAACTCGTACCGCTCCCCCTTCATAACGTACCCGATGTATTGGAGCTTTCGTTCTTTGATGGTTGTCAGCTTTTCTTTGCCTTTACCTACTCTCCTTAGCACATCCTTGTTGGTTATCCAGTCTACTCAGGATATACGCAGTGTACATCTCAAATGCGTCAATGCGTCTCTCCATTGATTAGCATAATGTCCAGCTCTGGGCAGATATAACGCAATATACGTTTGGTTTGGATGGTTTGGACACGTAGAAAGGATGGATGAAGGAAGATTGACGAAATAAATTTATAAGGCGAGTGTGAATGGACAAGTCGGTAGAGGTCGACCTCGGCGAACATATCTCGATCAGATCAACATTGTGTTGAAGAAAGGCCAGGTCAAGAGTACCAGCAACAACCAACGAACATGTATGAGAGCAATGATTAAAGTAGAGAAAGCAAAAGATGCGTGTAAGAACCGTAGAAAGTGGAAGGACATGGTCTCTGCCTACCCCTACGGGAAAAAGGCGTGACTATATGTATGTATGTATGTATACGTATGCGGAGCTGTAGTTTTAGGTCTCTACTAGCGAAGAGGTTCTTCATGGAGATGAATGTCCTTCTGTTGGACACAGGCGGTAATAAAAGCATTTTTTTTTAATTTCAATTAACGGTGTGACCTTAAAACACTTGCGGAGTTTTAAAAAATGAAGTGCAACTGATTTTAAAATTCTTTTGGAGGTAATTGGAATTCTTATAAACCTAACAACAGCGCTAACATCGCAATAAAAATATCACACATTAACAGTTAATTTCTTAAAACGTAAAGCTCAAGACGCACGCGTAAACACATGCCTACTAACAAGAAATTGCAGGGTAAAACTGAGCAACTTCAGATTAATCTACACAAGGAATCATGTGTTATCTTGAACGAAAAAATGCACAGTGTGATCCTTTTTTTTAATTTTTTTTCTAAAATTGACACTGCACTTTGCATAGGAATTTATAAATTATAATTACTGCCAACTAAATATATATCATGTTTAGGGTTGCCAAATGGCCGGGTAATCCAGGATTGTCCCGGAATTACTTGTCTTGTCCCGTGCCCAGGAATTACACTTAATGTAATTTTGAATAGCTACCACTAGTTTTTTTATAACGCTTATATTAGTTTCACCTGTATGTTTGTTTGTAACTGACTCTTTGGCCTCGATTTTGCCCTACCTTAAGCGATCAGATTTAATGTAAACTTCGCACACTTGTCAAAGACCGATGACAATGAAATAAATCGATTAAATTATCTGATCATCCTGATTAGTTTCGCTAGGATTCATAGATTTCTTCAGGGATCCATTGCATGAAAGTAAGAGAGATAGAACTTGTGCTTGAACTACACGTGCGCGCAGTTCCAATGTCATATTATAATTCACCCAATCCAATATACTGGTAAGAAATGTGCCGAGGGATGAATGGCAAGTGAGTGAGTCGAACTAAAAACCGGAAACTAACTTACAGTTTAAAAAAACTTACTTGGAGTTAATCAAACTAAACAGTAAAAGATAATTCTAAAGATAAGAATAAAATTACTGACGAGAAAATTAATGTCACTGTTCTTAAAGCGTGGGATGTTTTGGAATGAAAGCACCCCACGCTTTTAGAACATACAAACATACATATAGTCACGCCTTTTACCCGTAGGGATAGGGAGAGATCACTTCCTTCCACTTCCGCTACGGTTCTTACACACATCTTTTGCTTCCTCTACTTTCATTAGTGCTCTCATACATGCTCGTCGGTTGTTAGTACTCTTGACCTGGCCTTTCTTCAAAACAATGTTGATATGATCGAGATATGTTCGTAGAGGTCGACCTCTACCGACTTGTCCATTTACTCTCGCCTTATAAATTTGTTTCGTCAATCTTCCTTTATTCATCCTTTATACGTATCCAAACCATCTAAGCATTCCTTTATCTATCTTTGTAACCACGTCTTCTTTTACACCACATCGTTCTCTTATCTCATCACTTTACTTTACTTTATCCAACCGAGTCACTCCGGCTTTACTTCTCAGATTACTCATCGCCACAGCATTAATCCTATTTTCATGCTTTTTCCGCCAAACCCAACATTCACTACCATACATAAGTGTAGGAACCAACACTCCTCTATGTACAGACAGACGTGCCTTTTTTGACACTTTATGGATGTTTATAAAGCTATACCGTGCCCCATTCATTTGTTTTCCTGCCAACACCCTTCGCTCAATGTCAATGTCATACTCGTATACTTTGAACCCAGGTATACAAACTCATTTCCTTGTTTCACTCTTTCTCCCTTAATCAGAACTTTACAGTTTGTCATGCTTTCTTTTTTTTAAAAACCATTACTTTTGTTTTGATACATTTATTTTCATCTCTTTGATTATCAAGGCAGCATAACATTAACCATCGCCTGCAACTCCTCTTAAGATGACGCTAATATGACTTGATCATCGGCGTAAAGGAGGCATTTGACGATCAAATCATTCATTTTCAATCCATACGCACTCTCTTCCAAATCTTTTTAACAATCGTCTATGTATAAGTTAAACAGCCATGGCGAAGCCACACATCCCTGTTTCACACCTTTTTCGATGTTAAACCAGTCCGTGCAAGCTTCCTTTATCCTGACACAAGAAGTGGAATCCTCGTGCTTTTAGAACAGTGACGTTAATTTTCTCGTCAGTAATATTATTCTTATGCTATGAATTGCTTTTTACTTTTTAGTTTGATTAACTCTAAAAGAGTGTTTTTTAGTTTTTTTTAAACTATAATTTTTTATTAGATTATGAGTAGGTATGATGTGCTACGTGCGAATAATCGAATTTTGTGCTCAATTTTTGTTTTAAGTTTTGTGTTTTAATATTTTAAAAATACACCGTGTTGTATGAGTAATGTAAGTAGGTACAAAAAAAAAGTTTGTAAAATATTACACGTAAAGCGATTTACAAAAATAATTAATAATCTATTTTCATATATTTTCCTACCGACCGAATTCGCAACCATTGAATTGATTGTCCTAGAAATGAAAGGCCTGTTTTTGCCAACCCTAATCGCGTTTCATCGTATGAAAACATGTAATAATACCCCATCAAATGAACTTTTATTGCAACTTACTATAATTCTGGAATACACGTGGCGAACTAAAATAGAAAAACAAATTAGATAATAATTGTGACATTTATTTCGCGTAGTATTATTTATGCCAGCTTATTATTAATTTATATTTACACGCCACTGTATAAAGAATTCCAAACGTTGTTACGTCTCTTGTCAGATAAGAGTCTTGGCCTCGCGTCGTTTTCTAATAAACGTGGCAACGGTGCGTCGAGTTTGCTTCACGCTAACGTCGGGGAAAAGTTCACAAGCACGTCGAGTTGGCCTCTTTTCAGGGTACCAACGAACGCAGCAAACGCGCTCGCGTCCTATCGGCCGAATCCGGCTTCGGTCCGAACGTCGGAGTCATCACTATGGTCGGCGTGTTGTATCGCTAGCAGGGGCCCAGGCAGGGGAGACGCTTTAGGTCGAATGTCGCCCGATTCGACGTAGAACCGACGGTTCTGTTCGACCTTATAGGCTTGGAAAACAAACATTCAGACTTTCTTGGTCGTAACTGTTAAAATACAACGCTGGCTCGATGGTGATTCTCCTTCGCTCGCTGTACGTAGAAATGTTTTTCGACCACTTGTTTATCTATGTTTTTGAATATACCGCGTTCATACTCGTTTTTAGAACGTTTCGAATATCTCGGTACTCGCGCGTTTTTTTATATCAATCGATTTTATTATTAAACATATGACGACATACCGTGTCGTGGATTTTTTTCACTACTCCCTACAAACTCAAAAATCCCTAGTTTGTTATTATTTTAAAGAAATTAATTTTCATAAAAGCGAAATTAACAGAAATTAACAGATTTGCAAAAATATTAATAATACGAAATTTACTTTTACTACGTAAATATTTTTCTATTAAATGTTATCACAATCCAAACATACATACGTATAGTCACGCCTTTTTCCCGAAGCGGTAGACAAAGACCACTTCTTTCCACTTGCTACGGTTCTTACACTCATCTTTTGCTTCTTCTACTTTCAACAGCGCTCTCATACATGCTCGTCGGTTGTTGGTACTCTTGAACTGGCCTTTCTTTAAAACTATGTTGATCTGATCGAGATATGTTCGCTGAGGTCGACCTCTACCGACTTGTCAATTCACACTCGCCTTATAAATTTGTTTCGTCAATCTTCCTTCATCCATTCTTTCTACGTGTCCAAACCATCTAAGCATTCCTTTGTCTCTCTTTGTAACCACATCTTCTTTTACACCACATCGTTCTCTCACTATTTTTTACTTTATCCAACCGAGCCACTCCAGCTATACTTCTCAAACTACTCATCTCCGCAGCATTAATCCTATTTTTATGCTTCTTCTGCCAAACCCAGCATTCACTACCATACGTAAGTGTAGGAACCAACACACCTCTATGCACAGCCAGACGTGCCTTTTTTGACACTTTCTGTCTGTTTATAAAGCTATGCAGTTGCCCCACTCATTTGTTTTCCTGCCAACACCCTTCGCTCAATGTCACTGTTATACTTTTCATCTCTCGTAAACTTTGAACCAAAGTACACAAATTCATTTACTTGTTCCAGTCTTTCTCCCTCAATCGAAAATTCACAGTTTGTCATGCTTTCTTCTCTTTCAAAAACCATTACTTTCGTTTTGCTTACATTTATTTTAACCCTTTGAGTTTTAGGGCATCATGCTTAACAACATTAACAATTCAAATCAACAGAAAACAAATCAAAGCTGAAGAGAAGAAAATTACATCTAGCATCTTCACTCCAGGATGAATTAGATAGGGAGATAGCCTTAGTCCATTTTTATTTAACCTCCTGATGGACAAAATCATAGAAGAAGTAACATCAATGAATTCGGAATACAGAATGAACAATAGGGCTATCAGCATGGTCTGCTACGCCGACGACGCTGCAATATTCGCAGAAAGTGAGAATGACCTACAGAGACAGTGATTTAAGTTCTACTAGATCAGTCAGCAACTCAATATGGATATATCCATAGGTAAACCGAAAACCATGACCATCGCTAGGGATCCAATGAGATGCAAGCTGGTAATAGATAATAAACCCAACGACCCGGTAAAGGACCTGAGAAATCAAATTAACAAATCAGCCTTAATATCAGGATGTGTAAGGAAAACTGTATTGGCTAATCCTTAAATGCAAAAGGAGAGTAAAATCAAAATATATAAGACATGTGTCAGGCCAATAATGACATATGGTATAGAAGCGAGAGAGGATACCAACAAGACCAAAAGGATGCTACGAGTTAGTACTGAGAACAATAGCCAGGAAAACAAGAAGAGATCACGTAAAAAACACTGACATTAGAGCACAATGCGACGTACAGGATGTGGTGAGATGGGGAAGGCAGCGAAGAAGAGAATGGTATAACCACGTGAAGAGAATGGCCGACGATAGACTACCACGCATTGTACTAGAGGGAAAACCAGCAGGGACCAGTTCACTCGAGATAATCGAGACGAACAATAATTCCGAAAGTTTACCATTTTTTTCAGTTTTTCAATTCTTCTTAAAAAACAGCTCAATCGATTTTGCTAAAAATTTTATCAGTTCTAAGTTGCGTAATTATGCGTCGAATGCAATTGGTCCCACGTCGATATCATTTTTTGTTCTCGAGATAATCGAGACGAAAAATAATTCCGAAAGTTTACCATTTTTTTCATTTTTTTAATTTTTCATAAAAAAAAACTTGACCGATTTTGCTGAAAATCTAATCAGTTCTAAGTAGCGTAATTATGCGTCGAATGCAATTGGTCTCACGTCGATATCATGTTTTGTTTTCGAGATAATCGAGACGAAAAATAATTCCGAAAGTTTACCATTTTTTTAATTTTTCATAAAAAACAGTTTGACCGATTTTGCTGAAAATCTAATCAGTTCTAAATAGCGTAATTATGCGTCGAATGCAATTGGTCTCACGTCGATATCATGTTTTGTTTTCGAGATAATCGAGACGAAAAATAATTCCGAAAGTTTACCATTTTTTATAGTTTTTTGATTCTCCATAAAAAACATTTTGACCGATTTTGCTGAAAATCTAATCAGTTCTAAGTTGCGTAATTATGCGTCGAATGCAATTAGTCTCACGTCGATATCATTTTTTGTTCTCGTGATAAACGAGACGAAAAATAATTCCGAACGCACATACGAACATACGTACATACACACACACATACGTCCACTTAAAAACTATTGTATTCAACTCTGGGGACCTTGAAATGTGGAGATATGTCAAAATTCGGTTTCGCAAAATCGGACCCGTTACTATAACTTTCCACCGGTAAGTTAAAAATTACCATTGGATAAATGTAGAGCTAAAATGGAGAGTAAAAATACTTCTTATTTAAAAAGCAATGCAGGAATAAAAAAATAAAATAGTTTTAAAATATTTCTCGGTCATTGGAATAAAATACCGCAACGCCACTGTACGAAGTTTTTAGAAGTCTGACTGTCGTTCTGCGTACGTAAAGCGTTTGTATGATACTATAGTTGGTTCGTTCGGATAGAACTAGCTTTCGTACGGCTAGAAATTAGAAGGTCGACCTTATTATATTGAAACTAGCAACGATGCAACACAAAGCACGTGTGTGTGTGTGTCTCGGTTCGAGAAACCGTCGAGCTATTCTAGGTTATGATTTAACTTTTTATTATATTATACACGCTGCGCTGCTGTCATTTCTACAGGGTGTGTCGTTCGTGAGAACTCATTCCGGCGATGAGCGATACAATTTTTTTTTTTTGCTTGAGAATAACTAATACTGATTAATATTTCATGTTTTACATATTATAAATTTTTCAACATTTGCTGTGTCTCTGTGATAACTAAGATTTGCTAAGTGATAAAAGTCTAAAATCTATATATGTATATAAAATTGGAAAAATGTTTGCATGTATTTCCTTCGAAAACTCCCAAACGGCAGGACCGATTGGGATGAAAATTTCAGAAGTTGTATTAGAAATAATAAAAACGTATTCTACTTAAAATAATAAATTAAAAAAATAATAAAATGTTTACAATCCCACCGCTGCTTGCAAGAAATAATAAATACGTATTCTACTCAACAACTATATTAATCGTAAAGCGTATTCAAACTCTCTCTCGATAACAAAATTGCGTCTATTTATTGTTGTCGCTTCATAAAGACTGCCGCCAGCCCCTTCTTGTAGTTTTCTTTAGATACCTGACCTCCAGATGTGCTTGTGTACCCAAAAAGCTCTCCCTGCATTCAGGGTGGATCCAAATATATCTTACAGTTGTTTTATACATACCAGGGGTCGTTTTATGAAATAAAAAAACTTTTTTTGTAGGAAGTGGTAATGGTACCTCCCATACAACGCCAATGAAATATTCGTAGCCAAACACCTGTCATTTCAAATTTTTTATTCGAAAATATTGAAGCTGTCAAACATTTATGTATTTAAGTTATTTCGATTTGAGCAAAAACATTTGTGATCGAAAATTTTTGTGAAAATAAAAATCAACAAAGCTCAAGGCCAATCTTTAAATGTTACTGGTTTAATCTTACAAAGCTTGTTTTTCGCACGGTCAATTATATATTATGTTGCCTGCTCCAGAGTTGGAACATCAAAAAATCTTTACGTGTTCACACACAACAAATGAATAGGGCACTGCATAGCTTTATAAACAGCCATAAAGTGTCAAAAAAAGCACGTTTGGCTGTGCATAGAGGTGTGTTCGTTCCTACACTACTTATGTATGGTAGTGAATGTTGGGTTTGGCAGAGGAAGCATGAAAATAAGATTAATGCTGCGGAGATGAGTAGTCTGAAAAGTATAGCCGGAGTGACTCGGTTGGATAAAGTAAAGAATAGTGAAATAAGAGAACGCTGTGGTTAAAAAGAAGATGTGGTTACAAAGATAGATAAAGGAATGCTTAGATGGTTTGAACACGTAGAAAGGATGGATGAAGGAAGATTGACGAAACATATTTATAAGCGAGTGTGAATGGACAAATTGGTAGAGGTGGAACTCGGCGAACATATCTCGATCAGATCAACATTGTTTTAAAGAAAGGTCAGGTCAAGAGTACCAACAACCGACGAGCATGTATGAGAGCACTGATGAAAGTAGAGGAAGCAAAAGATGTGTGTAAGAATCGTAGCGGAAGTGGTCTCTGCCTACCCCACGCAAAAAAGGCGTGACTATATGTATGTATGCATGTTCACACCTACCGAAAAAACTGTATATATTGTTTATTAACTGGCATTAAAATAAAACATTTGTTAAATAATTAAAATTTCAATATGGATTGAGCATCCCAGGAAAAAAATAAAATAATGGGCTGTAGCAACGTACACCGGGTTCTGCTAGTTTATCATAATCATGAAGCAATTCGGACTTTTATTACCTTCTTCTTCTTATGACGCCCTCTCCTTTCGAAGGTGGGCGATCCACATAGCTAACATTGTTCTGGATACAGCAGCTCGAAAGATTTCGATGGAAGTGCACCCAAACCATCTTCTGAGGTCTTTCAACCAGGAGTTTTGACAGATCTTTTCCCTTGAAGTCCTTACCAGGACTTGGTAAATCTTTGATTTTATTGGCAATTCCGAGATTTGCCGGAGTTACAGCTAATAATTTAAATTTTTTTTAGATACCCCGGTTTGAGGTCAATCTTGGTGGTCAATTCTCCTGCACCCACGATTTTAGTATTGTAATTGACGTGAGTTTTATTAATGCGGGTCTTTAATAGATAAATATAGCGAGAGGTTAAAGATTTTATCCAAGGGAAACTCTTAGGCATCAATAACACTTTTAATTGGCAAGCCTGTGAATGTGACTTTTTTTCAACCTGTTTGCATAAAAATAACCGAATTTCGTGGAAGATACGGTAACCCCAAAATGTATTGAATAAATGCATTATTTACAATGGAAAAGGATCGAACGTCCATGACATGAAAGGATAATTTAAAATAATTCGTTTATGCAAAACGGAAACAATGTCTTTATACAATTTCTTTTCGGCAGTTAATTTGGCTACGAATGCGTAGATGGCGTTTAACGCCGAGGAGATACAAAATTCATTTTCGGTATTGCTGCTTGTTTAGACAACATTTTATTGTTGATGTAAAAGCGATAATTATGAATTAACAATTTCCAGAAATACAGGAAGGAACGATAATAATGTCAATTTTTTTAACACAGCATATTATTGAAAAAATTCATAATACTATCGATTAAAAAGTATCAATATACAAAGGGTGTAACAAAAGGTAGATTATAAATTGAACTACATATTCTGGGGTCAAAAATAACTCGATCTAACTTAACTTATAGTCCAGTCACCTTGGGCTATATTTTACAAAGTTCTATTCAAGAGGCCACCATCAAAAGAAAGAAATTGCAATATTTCGGGCATGTTATGAGAGGCGAAAAATACCGATTACTGCAGAACATCATGCAGTGAAAAATTTATGGTAAAAGAAAGCCGGGCCGCAGAAAAGCATCATGGCTCAAGAATCTACGTGACTGGTATAAACTCAACTTAAGCTCTCTGTTCAGACTTGCCGTCGACAGAGTAAGGATAGCCTTGTTGGTGACCAATGTTCTAGAAGGACATGGTACTTAAGAAGAAGATTCAAGAGGCGCACCCTCTGGCTAATTTTTTTATAGGTTGTTTGGACCTAAGTTTTCGGCCATATTCGGGGTATATTTTAACAATAAAAAATAATTGAAAATTAACAAATGGATATTTTTGAGAAAATTTTTTTAAAACGCGTCCTATCGAAAAGAGTTCTCAATAAAATATGTTCCTGACATTAAGTTTTTTTTTTTTCAAGAAAATAGTCGCAAAAAGGGTAGACCTATCGTGTGGGCCGCGACTATTTGAAAGGGAAGGGATTATAGAAAGAAAATGATTGTGGACACGCTTTTTAAAAAGTTGCAGGTCATAGTTCTCTGGAAAAACTGATTTTGGAAGCTTATTCCATTCCGTAGCAGCCCTGTAAAAGAAGGATTCTTGATGAAGATTGGTCCTTGTAGTGTCAATCTTGAGAGTAAATGGGTGAGACTGATCAGCGTGCCGAGTTCTTCGGCCGAATGTGGCCAATGGTGGTACAAGAGTTTTTATTTCTCTGGAGCATCTGCCATGGAAATATCTGTAGAGCAATGACTGGTCTGCAACTCTTCTTCTATGTTCTAGAGGGTGAAGGGTATCTGTGAGAGTTGAGCTGTTTATCAAGCGAATGGCTCTTTTCTGAATGGAATCTAGAAGACGAAGAGAATGCCTTGGTGCTGAACCCCAAATGTGCGAGCAATACTCCAGTAGAGGTCGGATTTGAGCCTTGTACGTCGTCAACAGTTGATCAGGAGTAAAAAACTTTCTGGCTTTCCACAGAAAACCTATAATACACATCGAAGGTGAAGGAAAAAGACACATTATTATGCTTGCAGGTGGAAAAAGCATGGTTTCGTTGATGGGGCGGTTCTTTTATTTTCGTCAAAAAAATGAAAATCATGACAAATTGGATACAGAGATGTTTGTGAAATGGTTAAAAGAGAAACTATTACCATCTTTACATGAACCATCTGTTATTGTATTAGATAATGCTTTGTACCATTCGGAAATTTTAAATAAGCAACCAACAAACTCCTGGACGGAAATAAAACAATGGTTAACGAACGAAAATATTTCATTTCAACAGTATTGCTTCAAGCCGGAATTATTATCGATAGCTAAAAGACACGGAAGAAAAAAAATTTACAAAGTGGATCAAATTATACTCAGTTATGGATATCGTGTGCTAAGACTTCCGCCTTATCATTGCCAATTTAATACCATTGAGTAAATTTGAGGAATATGCAAAACTTATCATGACAATCACATTGGATCTAATGGTTACAGTGATAACGCTAATTTGGAAACCTGGCAACGAGTACTTAATACTGCCACTCCATAAATTTGGGAAAAACGTGCATACAAAATGTGAATGGAGGGTTCGTGAAAACCGCATCGAAGCAATTAATCCTGTTATCATTTACAATCCGAATGAGGATAGCGATGACAGTAATTCCGATTATGATGACTATAAATCTGATGCTTGATAATACAGTAAGTACTATATGATTTAACATATTTATTAAATTTATTAATACCATCCTTAAAAGCGTTATAACCTACGGTAGTGAAACATGGCAAATAAAACAGTGTACAGAAAAAATATTAATAACAACTGAAATGGACTTTGGAGGCGATATATATATATATATATATATATATATATATATATTATATACATAATATGTGCCTATTTTTAACCGAAAAACTCATCGAGAGCTACATCAACGATTGCTGTTCACAATAAAGCAAAAAATAAAAATAAAGCCTCTCAACAAAAGCTTAATAATAAACAAAAAAATTTAGGGTTTAAATCTTAGTGGAATTTACGAATGTACGTCTCAAAACAGTGCGCCCGTTAAGTCGATGCCTCGATGACTAATCCGATAACGTCGTATATTGGTGAAATGAGCTATAATGGGTCTCTTTATTTTTACTGCTACACTCAAAACTGGAAAAATCTGGTTCTGTAGCAACAAATCTTTTACTGTCAGACCTCGTAAACAATGGTAAAAAAACAATACCGCAATTTACTATTAAGAATTCGAAAATATGTTACTAATTTTAAAAAAGTACCATATTTAAAAATGTAAACCGAGTAATATTCCATTATGCATACGTTGTTGGAAATATCAGAAACGGTAGTTTTAAAAATCTATATTTAGACTCTGTTACTGACTAAAATTTCGCGATTTATTTCATAAGCGTGTACCGGTTATCACGCACGTGTAAAGATTCGACACTCGAACTGAAAACGCCATCTAGGAATCGAAGAGTAAATTAAAAACTAATAAATGTTAGTTTGTTTGTAACTGCTCCTACATTTATAAATTACTGCTCTTATCTTATCGCAATGTAAATTTCAAATCCAGTACACGAAACGCTATATTACAAATAAAATATCAAAAAAATACGTACGCAGATACGCTCAAAAATAATCGAATTTAATTTGTCGGTAGAAAATCTTATAAAGGGGTCAATGTTTGTTGAAATGTAAACAAACTCAATGAAGTTTTTGCATACAATATGCATATATCTAGATATTTATTAAATCAAACATGATTTATTGCATTACTTGGCACACGAGCATCGACTCGTGAATTAATCATTCGCAACAACACAATAACATAATAATTTTATTTTATTTTTTTGGAAAGTTGATTGACATATTTATTGCTCGTTCGGTTTGTTTCCTGCCAAAATTTTCCTGAGAAAAAACCCCGAACGTCTGTAAATTATCACCATCGAAAGGGAGTACACGTGGCTAAATTCGACGTAGTGGGATTTAATACATATATATAAATATATATATATTTATATTATATATACCGGTTTTCAAAACGTCTTTCGACGTTGTCCGATGCCTAATTTTCACGTTCGGCGGTCATTACATTGGTCTACTCGCAGGTTCCTTTCGCTCATGGCTTTTGATACTCCTTCTTTCCAGGTTTTCTTTGGTCGTTCTCTATGTTAAAAAGCAATGGTGACAGGCCATCGCCCTGTTTTAGGCCATTGTTGATGTAGAATGTTTCAGTGTTGTTTTTTCCTATCCTAACTTTGGATTTAGAGTTTTCTACGCATATCTTGGTTAAATTTATGATCTTTTCTAGTACCCCTATGCCTTCCAACGCTTGCCAGATACTTTCCCTGGTGATGCTACCATATGCCTGGCGGAAATCTACAAACAGTTGGTGGACCTCTCTGTTAAACTCCCAGCTTTTCTCCAGGAGATGTTTTATGGTGAATATTTGATCTGTTGTTGATCTCTTTGGTCGGAACCCGCATTGGGTAGTCCTCTAAGTTGGAGGGCAAAACCGAACGTGTAGCCCTATTTTGAAAATAAAGTAGATTTATCGTATTAGTCCTAGTACTTTATTGCCAAACCTCGTATATTCTAATAAAGGAGTCTAAAAACAACACATTGCTATTGCTAAATGTCATAACGCTGCCATTCGATGGCAATGAAAATAATTGTGGATCGAAATCTGCAGATCTAGATAAAAATATTCGAATCGGCAACGTCGCAATGTAATTACCGGTAATCAGTTGATTAATATTGTCAACAGCACGCGTGTTCGACACCTCAATAATAAAAAGTATTAAATCACCAAACATCTAAATAGTACTTATGAAAGCCGAGCTCTGCAGGTGTCGAGCCCTTTTTATACCCAAGGTCGAACCTAAACAATCTCAGATTTATCGAACAATGAACCCACAAAAAAGATGCACTTGTCACTTGCATAACGTACGACTTACATTTCCACAAACAAAACCTACTACTGACCTAATCAAACAGGTGACGGGGACTTCCTCTTTTATTGTTTGATCCTTCGGCGTGCTTAACACTTGCGGTTATTAAATCCACCCTCTTTAGCCATAAATTAAATAAAAGCACATCCGACCATTTAGTTGTTGCATTTTAATGCTCGTGCCAATTTAAAAATGTATTATTTATGAAAGGTAAAGGATACACTTCTCAACCCGTGAAACCAGAAATGAACGAGGAAGAAATGTTAACAATATAAATATGGACTTAGCAACAATTCTCGAATGGGGATCCAATAACTTGGTAGAATTCAATGCAAACAAAACACAAGCATGTCTTTTCTCTAGAAAAGCCGATCTCACTGTGCCTAACATAACTTTGTCAGGAGTAACCATACCACTGAAGTCATCCATATCGATGCTTGGTATTACTATCAGCAATAACCTTTCCTGAGAAAATCACGTGAGGTCCATTGCCAAAAGTGCATCCCAAAAACTTGGTTTTTTGTTTCGTGCCAAGAGCTATTTCACCTCCAGTCAGCTGCTTATGATCTATAAGGCACAGATCCGACCTGTACTGGAGTACTGTTCCCATATTTGGAGTGCAGCACCTAAACATATCCTGAAGCTACTGGATTCTGTCCAAAAAAGGGCAATTCGTCTCGTCGGTGATGCCTCGCTTACAAACTCGCTCACTTGTCTGGAACACCGTAGAAAAGTTGGCGATTTGTCTCTATTTTATAGATATTTTCATGGGCGATGCTCTTCTGAAATATCAACAATCGTTCCTCCTTTGGCAGTCTCTTCAAGATTAACCCGTCAAGTTCAGTCTTCACACCCCTTCGTGGTCACTTTGGAGACCTGCAGAACATCACTTTCTAAAGACTCATTCATCCAACGAATTGCGAGGCTTTGGAACTCATTGCCTAGGGAGGTGTTCCCCGAGGCCTACAACCTCCAGAAATTTAAGAAGAACACCAACTCCTACCTTCTTTCCCTTGGTTCCCACGATGTTCTCTGAACATTACAGGATATCCCTTTTCGTGGGAACCAGAACATATAAAAAAAAAAAAATGTTGGTTTCTGTAAAACATTGTTAGTATTGTTGCTAGCAAAATTAAGTGCTGCACGTAGAATGTACGACATAATTTCACCGAATACAGGGACTCACTCTACAGTGAGTACTTTCAGCAAGAATACAATTGATAGAGTGAATCGGCTTAGGCCACTGTAAGGCTACACCGAGTTTGCCCCTATGAAGGGACTGTCTCAGGAGTTTATACATGTAGGTACATGGTTCGCCCCGGAAACGTCCCCTTTCAATCTATCGAAAAAAAATTTGCTTTGCATGTTATATGGTTTTTTTTTATTAATAAATAAATGTTTCGAACTCAAACAAATGCCTCTATAGATGTTAAGGCATCTGCTCTTCGACGTTGGAACCAGGGTTCGAACCCTGGTGGAAACAAATTCATTTCAAAGTAAAAAATATTTCACATCATCTAGTAAATTAATACACTTCTTTCTGTATTTGCCCACCAAAGTTATGAGACGTCCCCTATAGCATCATGTAAGAGCTTTCGAAAGACATCTTATTCTACCCCCAATGCCATTTAAGAAATTTGGGGTAATTCTTACCCCCGCCTGGGGTTGAAAGTAGTGGAGTCCAAAATACCGGAAAAGAGTGTCCCCTATTAATGAAAAATCGACGGGTCTGAGCGTTTTTCTAAAATGTTGACGAGGTTCCTGCAAATGGCTGTTTCGTTATATTCGTTATATATTATTATATTAACAAACTATTTCGCACCACGAATGAGCGAATTAACTATGAAACACAGCCCGAATTTTGGCGAATAACCGCGAACACACGAACTATGTTGTTTACGAATCAATTTTTAATGAGCAAGTCCTACACACTACTCGCGAATTAGCCGCGAATCACGAATACCATAATCTGTAGCGAGCTTTAGGATTAAGTAAGTAAAAATGTGAGGAAAAAATGATTTCTCACAGACTTTACATGGGATATTCAAGTTCCTATCACTTTTGACATGTACCTTTTCAGGGCAAACCATTTACATGCATGTACACTCAATCAATTTCCATGGGACCGTCTCTATATAACGTTGGGTAAATATGAAAGTGTCCACAAACTAAAATTTTATTGCCAATTAACAAGATACCTATTTGAATTATCTAACCAACTAGGATGGTAGGTTTAACAATGAACATCGAAAAAACAAAAATAATGACCTCAGAAGAAGGAAACAATTTTTTTTTATGAAAATAGTCGCAAAAAGGGTAGACCTATCGTGTGGGCCGCGGACGGCCCGCACTGTGATTATTAGAAGGGAAGGGATTATAGAAAGGAAATGATTGTGGACACGCTTTTTAAAAAGTTGCAGGTCATATTTCTCTGGAAAAACTGATTTTGGAAGCTTATTCCATTCCGTAGCAGCCCTGTAAAAGAAGGATTCTTGATGAAGATTGGTCCTTGTAGTGTCAAGCTTGAGAGTAAATGTGTGAGACTGATCAGCGTGCCGAGTTCTTCGGCCGAATGTGGCCAATGGTGGTACAAGAGTTTTTATTTCTCTGGAGAATCTGCCATGGAAATATCTGTAGAGCAATGACTGGTCTGTAACTCTTCTTCTATGTTCTAGAGGGTGAAGGGTATCTGTGAGAGTTGAGCTGTTTATCAAGCGAATGGCTCTTTTCTGAATGGAATCTAGAAGACGAAGAGAATGCCTTGGTGCTGAACCCCAAATGTGCGAGCAATACTCCAGTAGAGGTCGGATTTGATCCTTGTACGTCGTCAACAGTTGATCAGGAGTAGAAGACCAAATTGTTCCAAAAGCACAAGAATTCATTTATCTGGGACACGAAATACAACTAGGAAAAAACAATCAAACAGTAGGAATATCAAGAAGAATACGATTAACTTGGGCAGCAGTAGGAAAACTAAATACCATAATAAATAACAACGATAAACCAATAAATCTCAAAAGGAAAGTATTTAATACGTGCATCCTGCCAGTCATGACCTATGGTATGGAAACGATACCAATGACGATAAACTCGGTAAATAGATTAATAAGAACAGAGATAGCCATAGAGAGAACATTTCTGAAGAGACAGAGACAAGACCTAGGTAGAGGACGTGATCTCGAGCATAAGTAAGCTAAAATGAAGCTGGGCGGGACACTCAGCCAGACAAGAGAATGAAAGGTGGACAAAACAACTTACAATGGAGACCTAGAGGAAACAAAAGAAGTGTGGGGCGACCGCAACAAAGATAGATTGATAACATAAAGAAAACAGGAGGAAAGAGATGGAATTAATTGGCACAGAATAGAGATGAACGGCAAAAAATAGGGGAGGCCTACGTCCAGGAGTGGATGGAAAAAGGCTGACGAAGAGAACCAACTAGTGAGATGTAGTAGTCATAAAACAACAATCTACAACAGCTTCACTATAACAAGACTTTGTGATAGATTAGGTTAAAATGTATAAAATACAAGTGTTCATCAATAGAAATATATCTTTAAACAATAGGTTGAGTAAAGATCTGGGAAAAAAAATAAAATAGTACAAAAAATTCGAGCGTTAAAACTTTTTACCTGTACCTATCGGGGCAATCTATCCTAATATTTTGTTGGGAAAGAACGGTCCCGATAAAATCTGCTCTATGACATAATTTTTCGACTACAGGGACTATAGTTATTACTCGAAGCAAAAAAACAAGTAGTAGAGTGGCATCGTTAAAGACCAATGTGTAACGCCGCCCACTATTTATACAAAGCAATTTCACAGGACCGCAAGACTTTTAGAATGATTGGAAAAAAAAGAAGTTTGCATAAAAAATAAGAGTAAATTGATTCATTGATGTGTGGTTAACACCATTTAGGTTAACGATTACTGCCGGAGAAGATTGTTAAAATACCGAAATAATTAATCAACAATTCGTCCAGGAGTGGTGACGTTAATAGCCCGGTTAGGTCAACTTCTTTGACGTTCTTGCGGTCTGCTAAAACGCATTAAGAAGAAGGTAGTAATAGTAGTAGTAGTAGCCGTTTAGTTGTTAAACGAATTTAAATAACGCATGTGCTAGGCCATTGTTCCGGCTACTTAACCGAGGACAAAGCGAGAAGATATCGGTGCTCCTTTGACACCTGTTCGTGGTTAGGCCGAATGCAATCGACAATGTAATACCAGAGAGAGAGGGAGTGTAAATAGTAAAACAATAGCTAATCGTAAATCTGCAGGAGACGACCGCGTTGAAAGATAATCGAATCAACCGTGACCTCTATCCATAGTTAACTAGAATGGGTCGAAAAGAAAGACAAAAAAAATAGGATGATTATAAAATCAAGTTATCTGTAATATTTAGCGTGGTTGTCGGCTTGTTTTATTCGCATAAACTAACCGGATTTTGCGCGAAACATAAAAATGTCGTTACCTTCTTAACGCCGTGTCGTTTATTGTGCCGGTAAATTTACGGTATGTTGTGGCCAAGGAGGCAATGGAAAGTCTTATAAACCGTGTAACATCGTCAATGCTACGAACAAACATCCTACATTTATAGTAAATTTCTTTAAATTAGTATCAAATGTGCAAAAGGTGTCCGACAGGGCTGTATATTATCGCCGAGACTATTTAATATTTACGGCAAAATTATTACGTGCAGAACAAAAAAACTGGCACGGAGGAATTTCCATCGGAGGCAAGAAAATTAACAACCACAGGTACGCTGACGACACCACGCTAATAGCAGGGGACGAACAGAAAATAGTACAGCTACTACAACGATTAACAGAAGAAATCCGAACGCTGGGATTAGAGATAAACCTAAACAAAACCGAGATAATGATAGTAGACCGAGGAAACAAGCTGCAACAGTTACAAGATGGAAACAACTTACCAGACATCGAAAGAACCGACAGCCCAACATATTTAGGAGCCTTGATAAATAACCAGGGAAACTGCGAACCTAAAATTAGACGACGCATACAAATGGGACGAACAGCGATGACCAATCTAAAAATAATATGGGAAGACAATCAAATATCGCGAAACACAAAGATAAAGCTACCACTAATATAAGCAATAAGCAAACACTAATATTCGCAACAGTCATGTACGGCGTAGAAAGCTGGACGATCAAAGAAGAGGACAGGAAAAGAATTGACTCCTTTGAGCTCTGGTGCTGGAGAAGACTACTGTGCATCCCTTGGACAGCACGGAGGACAAATGTATCAGTTATTCAAGAAATAGGCATAAAAGATCGACAGTCAACAATATGCCGAAGACGAATACTCCAATACCATGGACATATAAACAGAAGACAAGGAGACAACATGGAAAAATTGATGATACAACAACAAAAAAGAAGGCCAGAGGACAAGAGGTCGATCTCCCACCAGATGGGTAGACCAGATAAAGAAAATTACGGAAAGACCCTTACAAACAACCATTAGAGACACAGAAGATAGAACACTATGGAAGCAGATAATCAACAACACAAATTAAAGAATCATGGACCTCTCAGCTTTGAGAGTACGACTGACAGAAAGAGAGAGAGAGAGTATCTAAAAGTGATTTATAATGTACTAGCGAACCCGGAAAACGTTGGGGCGGCTGTGCGTAACAAGAATGTGTTAAGTCGCCATCTCTCTTCCTCTAAAGCACATTTATACGCGAATTATTTTTTATTTTTTGCAAAATGCCTTGAACGAAATTTATAATTAAAAAAAATATTTGTCGAATAGCGTAAGTAACTTCGTTCCTATCGGGTGTCCGATGACACCACACGACTTGTTATATTTCATCCCCTTCCCACCCCTTTTGTATGGATGCTAACATAATTGGGAATATCACTATAAAACACAGCGTCCCTGAAGACTATGAATTCGACACTAATATCAGCCGTTTTTAAAAGTTTTTATATTCCATTCACACCCCTTTCGTAGGAGTGCTAACAAAATTGGGAAGGTCACTATCAAACTCAGCGACCGAAAAACTATGAATTCGATATTAATATTGGCCATTTTCGATAGTTTTTATATTTCATCCCATTCACACCCATTTCGGTGATTCGATCGCTACCAAACTTCACAGCAACACCCGCCGGGCTAATCTGAAGATTTCCTGAATATGTCATCAAAATTGGTCCAGCCGTTTTGTAGTCCATAGAGGACGTACATGTTTACATTGAGAAAGAACAGAGCCTAACGAACACAAACCAGCTAATAAGAAATTTAATGCTGAAAGAGCATTAGCATAAAATTCAATCCAAACACTACGTTTACCACCGTATCATTTGTAGCTACATTTTACATTACAATCTTGCGGTTGGGCCTTTGGTATCGGCACCTATGTCACCTAGATCTTTAGATCCTCTGTGACTACCGTTGTGTCTTCAGGGCATCAGAATTCTAGTCCGCTGATTTTGGCAAACCTTAGGATTTCTGTTGGCCCTGTCTCTTTTAGATCGCTTGGATCCATAATCATACGGCCCCGGGTTTGATACCTGTATCCCGCTAGCATCGGGGCTGAATACAATAAATATAATATGGGCATTGGTTTCGTATGTTTTATGTCGAATATTGGTTTATGTTCCAATATTTTTAGTAACTATTGCTGGTTCAAGAACCTTCCAGAAACCCCGGGTAAAACGGCTAGGGTTTTTAATAATGTCTGTGCAAAGTAGCATAATTTTTTAAGATTATTTCACAACTTTTCGGGAAAGAGTAATAAAAGATGTATAATTATTTTTTAAATAATCTGTGTATGTTTGTGTGTGTGTGTGCGGAGTAAAGAGTTACGTCATTTGAATGATGATTAAATGAATCATTTGTAACCGATGAAGAATGTGGGGATAGTAGAGAGTGAATTATCGGCAACTCCGCTTTTGGCTCATTATACAAAAGAGTCGATAGAAAACCGAAACAAAACGCGAACAAATCAGGCGTGTCATCAATCATCGTTGATGCCCTCTTCCCTGACACTGACCTACGTAAAGTAGTCGTGATGAATGAACAGGTATGTCACACTCACACACACAATGCACATAAAGCCCGATTGGGTATGAAAGTTCTTACAGTTCCACCCGTTTTTATCGCATTATTCCTTGACATACCCAGCTAATCTACGACGCTAGTGACAAACGGCACGCGCCGAATGCATTCCTCTTTTTCTTTCTTTGTCGCGAGATCTCGAAGCAGGTTAGCAACGCCGAAAGGTCGACGTAATGTTTCTTTGAAATCCCATTTTAAGAATGAGTCGCTCGACTTTAGCCGCCAACGCGCGCTCATAAGGAGCAAAAGAAACTATCGAAACTATCGTTCAGTTGCCTAGCTACCTTTAAGTTTTAAAGTTTCGGCTCAGAATCCACACAAAAATATGAATACGACTAATATTGACGGTTAAATATATTTTCTTCCCACTGTGCAGAAAGCGTCACTTTCGGCCCGCTACGCAAAACGAAGTTGCCGCTTTCCGCCAACAGTAAGGAGAAAAATAGTATACACACCACGGGCATTAAAGTAAGAAATGTCATTTGGGTGAGGATTATGAATGAATACAAAATTATTGGTAAATTAGTGACATACTTAAAAGTAATTAAGTGAACAGCTTATTTATTTAATATAAAATATAACGTAAAATAATTGACATTCTTCAAAAAACATGACGTCAGAAATATAATTTGTATATCTAAACTTGGACGTTTGAAGTAAGAGTGCGTGGTGGGTGAATGGTACAGCTAAATGTTTAGCACGTCAGTGTATTTAGGTTCAAATCCCCGATTATCCAACTTTTTTTAATAATATTAAAATTTCGTTAAGCTTTTAGGAACGCAGTTACTCGCCCGAAAAGTTCACAGCGTGCCATAAGAAGTTATCACTTTAAAAATTGCGGAATACAGGTTTCACAATGTATTTAACAATATGTACTCTAGCCAGTTGACCAGCACAAAACATAACGGATAGTCGCGATGGATTATTAAGTATTTAACTAGACCACTCTACATTTGTCCCTACATCAAGCTAGTTAGAGCGGCGGCGCGTGTCTGCACTGGATTTACTCGTTACTAGCAGGCTCAGTCACTATGAAAACATGAAAATGAGATGATTGATTACCTCTTCGCAACTCTTGAGGAAATTGAAACGAGACAATTCTGTAGGAAAGAGAACATTATACTGTTGTCTAAATTAAATACTTGATTATCCATCGCGAATATCCTTTATAATTTGTGCTGTTCAAATGAATTGTAACCGCGCCCTAGTATTGATATTTGTTGACTTTAAAAAAGCTTTTGATACAGTAGAATTACCGGCCATCTTAAGAGCATTACGAGATTATGGAGTCGACTACCGATATTGCGACATAGTTAAGAACATTTAAAAAAATGCCACAACAACTATAAATCCATTACACAAGGGGTAACACTACATAAGGGGTAAGATTACCAAGAGAAAATAGCCCAAAAAAACCACACTCAGAGTTTTTTGGTGGGTAACTTTGAACAATCGTTCAATGAGTCCCACACTATTCAGCGCGGAAACGCGCTCTTCTCAGAGCAGTCGAAGCGCTACTAAGCGTCTACAAAAGATTTTCTTCTTGTAAAACAAAAACAAAAAAATTGTAAATCTACACTCTACAACCAACAAGAATGGAAAAAGGAGTTAGACAAGGTGACACCATGTCGCCAAAGCTGTTTATTACTGTCCTCGAGTATGAATTTAAAAGGTTGGTATGGCAACAGAATACTCATCGATGGAATCAATCATCTACACTTCGCGGATGACATCGTTATTTTGTCGGACAATCTGGGAGAGGCCAAAAACATGCTCCAAGAACTCAACGATGTCGTATAAGTAATTGAACCTACATTAAATTTTAAAAAGACCAAAATGATGACTAACATGGTTCACTGTGATCAAAGACTGTTGGGATTATGGATAAAAGTGACGGTGTATTATTTTAGAATGAATGAAGATTTTATTTATTGAAATAGAGTTTTCGGAAGTGTGTCTTAACACCATCAAGGATGTGTAACATTTCGTGTTTATGTAGTTAATACAATGCTCGAATAGTACCTGGTTTTTATGACTAGTAGTTCCAATATTTTAAACTATACTTCTCCGATATAATAAAATTTTCAAGGGTGAAATTGTGCTCAACAAATGTTATTTAAAAAAGAAAAATTTTACTTTCAGAATGAATATCTTAAAAAGAATGATTTTTGTTTAGACGAACTCAATATTTCAAAAAATACAAATTAAGTTAAGAAAACTACTCGTGATTTTACTGGTGTTAGTTCAATTATGAAAAATGAAAATAGGATTAGGTTACAAAGATAGACAAAGGAATGCTTAGATGGTTTGGACACGTAGAAAGGATGGATGAAGAAAGATTGACGAAACAAATTTATAAGGCGAGTGTAAATGGACAAGTCGGTAGAGGTCGACCTCGGAGAACATATCTTGATCAGAACAACATTGTTTTGAAGGCCAGGTCAAGAGTACCAACAACCGACGAGCATGTATGAGAGCAATGATGAAAGTAGAGAAAGCAAAAGATGTGTGTAAGAACCGTAACAAGTGGAAGGAAGTGGTATCTGCCTAACCCCATGGGAAAAAGGCGTGACTTTATGTATGTATAGTTCAATTAAATTTTTATATTTTTTTTTAGCTAGATCACACCTTGATTACTGTTTTTCTGTATGGTCTCCTCATTACTTAGCTTAAATTAGGAAACTCGAATGCGTTTAAAATAACTTTATACGTTATATTGCATTTAAGCTACATGTCTATCAGGACTATGCTGTGTGACTGCAACATTTGCGGATCTCCTCTCTTGAGAACCGTAAGAAACAGTCTTACGTAACTTTTTAAAATCATAAATGGTACATGTAACTGTCCTCAACTCTTAAGTAAAATTAGTCTCTTTGTTCCAACGCGGACTGCAAGGCAGAGTCAAATACATTTCACATAGATATAATTATGTATTCTACACATTTCTTCCTAAATCTATGAGACTCGCTAATTCACTGGAGGACCTTCCACTTTTTGATGTCTCTATTAGTAAATTTAAAAGTTATATTCGTGATATGAATGCTCAGTAATTTATATTTTACCATTTCATGATTTTTTTATATCTTCTTTTAAAAACTATGTATATCTATGTTTATGTCTGAATTTGTGTAGGTACCTTGTATATTTTTCTTAGTGTTGTTTTTAATACAATTTAAAAGTGCTTGCCTATGAATAATTAAATAAAATTTCACACAAAACTTATTTTCCACTTACACACACTTACTTTTCAGGCAAATACTAAAGCTAACCTTGTAGGAGTATGAAGATTTTTATTGGTTTTGGTAACCACCAAAGGAAAAATTTGTATCGGTATTGTTGAGTTTGCGGAAATTTAGCGTAGGAAGTGGTGGAAGCGGATAGACAAAAGGAGAGTTACCGAAATTTTTGTAAAATTATGAGATTCGAAACGGCTTCAGCAAGCGACCCGTCGTTGATGTTTCTTTGAAGGAATGAAGTCCGCACACGTACGTACGTACACAACTCGGGGGGTAGACTTCATTTACGTATGCCGAGAAGTGTGTCACGTCACAAGTTTTATCGGAAAGGTCCATGACCCAAATAGACATGAATCGCAACAACCAACGGCACTCACAGCCGTATCGTGTTGTCGGCATGCAAGCAACACAGCCACAATACGAATCGGGTTGTTGTTGTTGGGAGACAAATACACACACACACACACACATACATACAGTAGACAAGAATTCACGTACAAGAATCGTCTCCGATGTCATGAATGAACTTCACTTTCGATTACGATATCAAAGGAATCCGTGCTTCCCATAAGTTTGGATAGAGAGAGATGGAGAAAGACGAAACTGGGTGACCGGAGACGAGGATTTTACCCGATAATAATAAATCCCTGCAGTCATAAACGCCGACGTCTTCAAGATCCTTTTTATAACTTCTTTAAATGACTATAAAATTTGTAATAGGTGGTTTTAAGTAAACAACATGTAAGAATACTGACCAAGATGAGATAATTGTTATTATTATTTAGAGATTGACAATCATTAATCGTTAAATAATGCTCGTAATATGGGCTGGATTTAGCCTAAAATAGAGAAGGAAGATTATTATTGTTATATTTGACATATAAATTAGATCAGTTAGATTCACGTTTACATTGAAAATGTGGGGTTGCTACCAAACTTAACGAGATAATTCATGACAGACAATTTGGATTTCGACAACTTCGGTCTACTGGAGATTTGCTGGCTTATGTCACTCAGCTCTGGACAAACACTATTGAAAAGTTTGGTGAATCTCGTGCAATAGCCTTGGATATATCTAAAGCCTTTGACCGCGTTTGGCACCAGGCATTGTTAAGTAAATTATCTGCCTACGGTCTCCCAACCAAACTGCGCCAATGGCTCTTGAGCTTCATGCAAGATCGTTACTTACATGTGGCAGTTGACGGTATTTCTTCTGATGCGTTTAAAACCAATGCCGGGATCCCCCAGGGTTCCATCCTGTCCCCCACCTTATTTCTTTTGCACATCAACGACCTCTTGAAAACCACCACGAACCCCATTTACAGTTTCGCAGACGATAGCACACTTGTCTCAACTTTCACATCCTATCGATCACTTTCGGTGAATGATACAAATAGACTCGGGCAGGAATAGGTTGATTCCATCAATAGAGATCTTAAAGCAATCGCCGAGTGGGGAACCAACAATCTTGTTCACTTCAACGCCCAAAAAACACAAAGTGCCACGTTTTTCAAGAAAGTGAATTCCTCAAATCATCCCATCACAATGTCCGAAAATACCCTTGAACCAAGTCCCTCCATCTCGATTTTGGGAGTCACGGTGTCCAATAATATGTCTTGGCATGACCATGTTGCTAACATCGCAAAGTCGGCAAGCCAGAGGCTAGGTTTTCTGTGGAAAGCCAGAAAGTTTTTTACTCCTGATCAACTGTTGACGACCTACAAGGCTCAAATCCGACCTCTACTGGAGTATTGCTCGCACATTCACCTTCTAGAACATAGAAGAAGAGTTGCAGACCAGTCATTGCTCTACAGATATTTCCATGGCAGATGCTCCAGAGAAATAAAAACTCTTGTACCACCATTGGCCACATTCGGCCGAAGAACTCGGCACGCTGATCAGTCTCACAAATTTACTTTCAAGCTTCCAAAATCAGTTTTTCCAGAGAACTATGACCTGCAACTTTTTAAAAAGCGTGTTCACAATCATTTTCTTTTTATAATCCCTTCCCCTTCTAATAGTCGCAGTGCGGGCCGTCCGCGGCCCATACGGATAGGTCTACCCTTTTTGCGACCATTTTTATAAAAAAAAAACGCGATCATTCGAATAAGTTAACTTTTCGATTTTTTATAGCCAAAAAACAGTGGGGCCACACATCTAAACAATTATCCCATAATTTATTGGTCATGCGCATTTAGAAAACGCTGGCTCAAACAGGTTGGTCGCTTCTCGTTGCTTTTTTTATACACGGGAGGTTGTCCATGTTTACGAAATCATACACTGGGCGTACTAGACCCACCCTAGTGTGTATACTTTATCATACACGCGGCGGTGAACGTGCAACGAAGTAAAGAACAAATAAAAGAAACTTTATGGAAACTTTGAAAACATTTGAATGTGTGGTTTCATGAATGGAAGCAGAGCAAGACAAGAACAAAAATAAAGCAGCGTCGTTTCTTGTGTATCCCGCGGCACCTAAA
Source organism: Agelastica alni (assembly GCA_950111635.1). Taxonomy (NCBI): domain Eukaryota; kingdom Metazoa; phylum Arthropoda; class Insecta; order Coleoptera; family Chrysomelidae; genus Agelastica; species Agelastica alni. The sequence continues at coordinate 39,418,293 of OX467711.1, read as the reverse complement.
AGTTTCAAAGTCGATGGATGTGAACACCACGACGCTGTGAGTGTGTGTGTGTGTGTGTGTGTTTGTAGAGAGAGATATACTGACGTTTCAATCTCGAAGCATTTATGAATGAAAAGAGAATTCACTTTCATACACCTCGGCGAGTCAAAAGGGATTTGATTTCGCATATAAGAGAGTACAAGATAAAGGAATGAGTGATGCAAGAATGTGGCTATAGAGAAAGCGACTCCGCTAGCCCATTCACGTACCCCGACCGACGCCGTCCTTGTCGGAGCCCTTTACTCCGCCAGACTGGAACTGACCTTCTTCGGAAGGGGTCCTGACGGATGGATTTCCTTTTAAAGTTTTCGAATAATGATGACGACGCGCGCTTTGCTACAGACGATGGCAGTGTGTCTCTTTTTCGTCTTTTCTTATAGGAATATTTTTATTCCGGCTTCTCACTTTTATTCTCACTTCAACAGGTGTCGGTAATGCTCCATTCAATTTTTTGTAATTCTGGCCTATCGGTCACTGTAATCCGCCAAATCAAATTCATTGTTTGAAAAGTAGTAAGTTTCATTCGATTTTTCGTAGTAAATGAATACGATTAAAACATGGATACAGAGATGTTTGTTAAATGGTTAAAAAAAACTATTACCATCGTTACATGAACCATCCGTCATTGTATTAGATAATGCTCCGTACCATTCGGAAATATTAAATAAGCAACCAACAAACTCCTGGACGGTACAGAAAATAAAAGAATGGTTAACGAACGAAAATATTTCATTTCCACAGTATTGCTTTAAGCCAGAATTATTATCGATCAAATTATACTCAGTTATGGACATCGTGTGCTAAGAATTTCATTGCCAATTTAATCCCATTAAGTATATTTGGGGAATATGCAAACTTATTAAGACAATCACATTGGATCTAATGGTTACAGTGATAAGGCTGTTTTGGAAACCTGGCAACGAGCACTTAATGCTGCCACTCGTGAAATTTGCGAAAAATGTGTCACAAAATGTGAAAATTTTATAGAGGAATAGTGGGTTCGTGAAAACCGCATCGAAGCAGTTAATCCTGTTTTCATTTACAATCCGAATGAGTGAAAGCGACGACAGTGATTCCGTTTATTATGAGTATAAATCTGATGCTTGATAATACCGTAAGTACTAAATGATTAAACATATTTATTAAATGTGTGCCAATTATTTATTTTTGTTGCATTCCCTTTTAACGCAATTAAATATGTGCCTATTTCTAACCAAAAAACTCATCGAGAGCGCTACATCAACGATTTCTGTTCACAATAAAGCAAAAAATAGAAATAAAACCTTTCAACAAAAGCATAATACAAACAAAAAAATTGTCGGGTTTAAATTTTGGGGAATTTACCTCTCAACACAACGTGCCCGTTAGGGCGATGCCTCGGTGACTAATCAGATACCGTCGTATATTGGTGAAATAAGCTAGCTATACGTAATAACGGCAAAAATCAATCAATTATCACTCTCGACTTTTAACTGGCCAAAAAGGAGCGCAGACTGTTTTGACGTCGCCGTCGGTTAAAGTAGGCGGCTTTTATTTACACATCCAAGTATTATTTAAGTAAAGAAAGAATATTTAAGCTTAATATTGATGGTTCCATTTTAAGTTTGCAACAGACAGACACGCCCAAACCTTTTCATACTCGCAAATTTCTTTTCCGAAAAGTTAAGCATCAGGTGTGAAACCCATTTATTAAATAGCCATAACCGTCTTACAATCGAATGATATAGGGACACTCAAAACTAATGAACCAAATAACGTAATATAAATATTTAAATGTGAGAACACTTGCCGCGAAAAATCCATTGATGTAAATGTAAATAAATCGTTTAAAGTGCATGTAAATAAAAACACTAAACGACGAAGAATCCCCGTAAAATATTCCGAAAGTTTGAATCATCATCATCGCTCGGTGTTCGTCTACAAAACCTGAGCATTAAACGAATTGTAAACAAAGCCGGTAGACGCGTGCCAGTTAAAAAGAGTGACATAATGATTTATTGACAAGTTTTACCAAGTATTTATATCATTAATAATTAATTGTGATGTAATAAAAACTTGATTTTATGAATGAAGTGTAACACAGATATAAAAAAAAAAACGTAATTACGTGCTTTACGACGACGGACGCCAAATCGAAAGTGATGATTGTTTTATCATAATTTGTAAATTTTATTGATTTATCAAGTGAAAACGTTGTACAGGACGAGCCAACGATTGCTTAAATTAAGGATGTTTAATGGTTACAAAATTAGGTAATTCTTTAAATGTGTGGTTCCATTGTTTTTTTGGATATAAAAAATCGAAAAGTTAACTTTTTCAATCTGAACGTGCAACTTATTTAATTGATTTGTCAAATTTAACAATTTTGATAATTATTATTGGTAAAGTGGGCCATGTCAAAAAACCAAACTCGCGAAGACCGGTAGGCAGACCACCCAAGAGATGGTACGAAACCTGGAGCTCAGCGTCACAGGAAGACTAGGTCCTATTATAAGAAAAAGAAGATTGAGGAAGTAAAAGTAAAAAAATGAGTCTAACCTAACCTAACGTCCTAACCTAACACCAACAGTACCCGGTGAAGAACTTGGAAAATGCGGGGACGTATTAGAAAAGACCCCTACAACTGTAAACAATATCTAATAGTATATTCTTTAACGAGCGTATAATGATAGCTATTATCCTCGAGGATAATAGCTATCATTATACGCGAGTAGAAGACTATACTTTCTCAGAGTTCTTTACCAGGTACTGTTGGAGTTAGGTTAGGCTAATAATAATCGGTATTAATATGATTTTAATGGCTCAATATACAAATATTTATAGTCCGTTCATAATTTGTCGATAGCACAAAATGTGCGTCCAAGTCATGAAACGGCCGTAATAGTCGTAAAATCATAGGCGGAGGTTCCTGAGGTGTTTATTCATGTCCGTACACAATTTGTTGATAGCTCACTGCAAGTTTGACCCTCATTAGGTTTAGTACGTTTTTGATCGCATTTAATTTACGGCTCGTTGGTGTTTCGGCGTCTACGGCAGTAATTAACGTCTCTAATATTTATTTTGCGAATTTTGTGCAGTGCGTGAGTAACTTTTTTTCATATTCCTACAAACATATACGTACCTTTCGTTCCTGCTTGTTTTGTTTGATTGCTTGCGATGGCTTCGTCATCATCATCAACATCATCAAGTTTTACACCGGTACTGTTGCGTACAGTCAGTAAGTCTGTCTATTCACCAAGAGAGAAGACTATTGTTTTGAACGTTCACGATGCTCTGCTTTCTCAGAATTCCACAAACACTGTTCAGAACATAATCAAGAGTTGTGCCCACATGACGGGCGTAGGGGAGTCAACAATATATAGGTTCCTATCAGAAAGAAAAAAACAAGGTATAGCTAACCCAAATACAAACGAATACTTAAAGAGGGGGAGAAAACCTATTGAAATTGATGAATTTGCCAAAAATGGTATTCGAAGGAAAATTCACGAATTTTTTTACAAAAAAGAAATACCCAACTTAAACAAAATTTTACAAGAAGTTAGAGACGACCCGGATTTGCCTCATGTCGGACGAACCAAATTGTGGCAAGTTTTAAAAGAATTAAATTTCCGGTGGGAGAAATCAGACCGAAAATCACTTTTGATTGACCGGGAAGAGATAATATGTTGGAGAAGAAAGTATCTAAGATCTATACGAAAATTTCGGGCTGAAGGAAAGCCAATTTACTATCAGGACGAAACGTGGGTAAACGCAGGTCATACTCTCACAAAAATTTGGTCATATAAAAATATATCAAGCTCCAGGCAAGCCTTTATGGAAGGTTGGTCTACTGGTATTTCCCCACCCTCTGGTAAAGGCAGTAGATTAATAGTTTCTCACATTGGCAGTGAAAAAGGATTTGCTAAGCATGGTTTGTTGGAATTTCAATCCAAAAGCACAAAAGACTATCACGAGGAGATGACAGCTGATGTTTTCGAAGAGTATTTTGAGCAGATGATTGAACATATACCACCAAACTCAATTATAGTATTAGATAATGCACATTATCATTCACGACTAGTAGAAAGACTTCCAACGACTGCGTGGAAGAAACAGGATATCATTGAATGGCTGCGGAATAAGTCCCTGCCTTACAAAGATGAAATGGTTAAAGCAGAACTTTTAAAAATTGCCCGGCAACACAAATCTAAGTTCAAGAAATACGTAGTTGACAAAATGGCGGAAAGACGAAACATCACAGTCCTTAGACTTCCACCCTACCACTGCGAATTAAATCCAATTGAACTCATTTGGGCACAAATGAAAAGCTATGTGGCTAGAAAAAATACGTCATATAAAATACAAGCTGTACGTGAATTGTTATATGAGTCTTTACAACATATTACAGAACAAAATTGGCGAGATGCAGTAAGACATGTAATAGAAGAAGAACAAAAAATGTGGGATCATGACAATATAATTGATGCGACTGTAGAGACACAACCGCTAATTATTAACCTGCAAGACGACTCGGATTCCGAAGATGATCCTGTTTATTTTGAATTTGAATAGTTTTGTAAGTAATCGTAGTTTATATCATTTAAAAATAGGTATTAATTAAATAAATGTATCTTTTACAAATTGCAAGTAACTTTTTATTTTTAAATAAAATAAAGCAATTTTATTAAAATAAAAATACAATTTACAGTACCTACAGTTTAAGAATATTAATATATTTATTTATTTAAAGTAACGTAATGTTTTAATCATATACTCTACGACACTGGTCAGTCATTTCCACTCAAAATACCTACATAATCGGATTAAAAGTTTTATAGCTGTATTGTATTTATTCAGATACAAGGTGGGTTAGTCGAAAACATCTTAAACTGCCAGTTTTAGGTTGGTTTTTGTTATTATATCATACTACCTGTCCTCTCTGTATTTCAGTTCTCTAATGAGGGTCAAACTTGCAGTGAGCTATCAACAAATTGTGTACGGACTATAGGGTACCTAATTATTTGGGGGTCCACCACATTTTTAAAGACAAAAAACATTGAAAACTTGACATTTTTAAAAATCATTTCACGGCAAAATTATGAAAAAAATAATTTAAAACATTGTTCCATTTTTCTAACGAAATAAACCATACGCGGGGTCTGACATGAAATTATTTACCATTAAAAGGCACCCCAAGTAGCCATAATTCGACGAAGCGGGAATGAAACTAATACAAAATATGACGATTACCAAAAAGAGTACCGCTGATGAGTTTTAGGCTAAAACCAAGTGAGATTGTGAGGATTTTTTTTGCTGCTGTTGTATTTTATTTATTAAAAAAACAAATTTATGATAAACGAGACGAAACATGGCCGGCAAATTTTTTGTCTTATAAATTTGTGAAACAGACCATTTTGACAAAAAAAAAACATTTGATAATGTTAATTTTTCGATGTTTTAATGACGAAAATATACTAAAAATTTTAGGAACTATAAAGGATGTCCCAAAAAAGAAAACCAGTATAAAGTTAAATTTTTTTTATAGGGAACATCCTGTAAATAAGTTGTTTTCTGCATTATTCATGTGAATAGTGGTTTAGGCATGTCATTACCAACAGATAACACTCCCGATTAAGCAAAACAAACATAGTTGGTTTCGTAACAGAAGAAGCCTACATACATATAGTCTCGCCCTTTTCCCGTAGGGGTAGGCAGAGACCACTTGCAACCATCTAAGCATTCCTTTATCTATCTTTGTAACCACATCTTCTTTTACACCACTGCGTTTTCTTATCTTACTATTCTTCAATTTATCCAACCGAATCATTTCGGCTATACTTCTCAGACTACTCAACTCCGCAGCATTAATCCTATTTTCATGCTTCTTCTGCCAAACCCAACATTCACTACCATACCTACTTAAGTGTAGGAACCAACACTCCCCTATGCAGTGCCCCATACATTTGTTTTCCTGCCAACACCCTTCGCTCAATGTCACTGTCTCACTGTCATACTTTTCATTTCTCGTAAACTTTGAACCCAAGTATACAAACTCATTTGCTTGTTCCACTCTTTCTCCCTTAATCAGAACTTTACAGTTTGTCATGCTTTCTTCTCTTTTAAAAACCATTACTTTCGTTTTGCTTACATTTATTTTCATCCCTTTGATTTTCAGGGCATCATGCATAACATTAACCATCGCCTGCAACTCCTCTTAAGATGACGCTAATATGACTTGATCATCGGCGTCAAGAAGGCATTCGACGATCAAATCATTCATTTTCAATCCATACGCACTCTCTTTCAAATCTTTTAAACAATCGTCTATGTATAAGCTAAACAGCCATGGCGAAGCCACACATCCCTGTCTCACACCTTTTCAGTGGAATCCTCGTAAAGTTATTTCAGTGCTCGTATTAAACTACCGCTTACTCCATACATAGACAATGTCGACCACAATTAGAAATACCACATTTGAAATACAATATTAGCCTGTAAACCTTAGAAACTTGAGACAAAATCTTGTCGTTTTTAAATGAAACACCCTGTATGTTTTTATTTTTTCCAGCAGATCATCGAGAAACCAGCAAACTTGTCACACTTGTCCTTCATCTATCTTCAACTGATTTCGAGATAACATTTTTACAGACTGAATTAATCATACAAAATGGATCTTAATAACAAAATGAAGATTTTTACGATTACCAAGAAAAATTCATGTTATAGCGTGCCAGAATAGCATTTATTTTAATATCTACTTAGACAAAACTACCTCTTTAACTTTCAATCTTTTACGTAAAACTTTTTTTCTTCAGACAATAATACCGATACGAATTTGTACATTAGGTCAAATAAACCCATTGAACCTTAGCAAATAAAAAACATTAAAATTGTTATTAACAAAAATGCGATTTGAATGATACATAAACATTTTGCTGAAAATCTAATAAGTTCAAAGTTGCGTAATTATGCGTCGAATACAATTGGTCCCACGTCGATATCATTTTCTGTTCTCGAGATAATCGGGACGAAAAATAATTCCGAACGCACATACGAACTTACGTACATACACACACACAGACGTCCACTTAAAAACTATCGTTTTCGACTCTGGTGACCTTGAAATGTGGAGATATGTCAAAATTCGGGATTCGCAAAACCGAAAACATTCCACTGGGAAGTTAATAAAAAAATAAAAGATTTTTTTCATAATTTTCAACATTTTAATTATAATCTGGTCAATATATTTTTCACTAAAATTTGTTTATTGCAACAAAATTGAAATAAAATTTCAAATTTTTTTTTTTTAAATTAAAATTATTTTTTAAAAACCTATAAATTTAAAATAAGAAGGTTCACATTTGAAAAAAATTTAAAAATGAATATTAAACGCGAATAAAATGCTTTGATTTTTTAAATCGAAAATAATTGTTTTTTGTAAAAATATTAATGTAATATAAATAAAATTTTTCGATTAAATATCATTTTTATTAAAAATAATTTTGGAAAAATTTAATACCTTTAAAACTTTCAATCTTAAAAAGATGATTGTGTTCGAGAATGTGAGGAAAGACCGAAAATGAATACTGGAATGTACAAAATATACGACAGACGGAATTCCGATTGAAAATCGATTGTTTTTACTATCAGAAGGAAAGAAAGTGAAACTGATAATAATCAGCCGTCAAATAATAAACACAAACCGAATAATAATAAATTTAATCGACTCGAATCCATTAAGTATCACACACACACACACGCTGCTTCACTCTATTCAATGACACGATTTATTATTCAATATGCTCGTTAAAAATGTAAACATAACAATGAAAATGTTTATCTGCTAGTATTTACATAAAAATACTATAACTATGTTATAATTAATTGGTGTAGTTGACCTATCGCAACATAATAATTATTGTTGGTATGACATCTTAATACACTGCGATTAAAATTTTATTTTTATGCTTCATTCATAACATTAAATATTTACCGACATTCTTATTACGTCACATACACACACACTTACACATTTCTCCAACAGGAATTCATCATTTGTTATTGTGATTCGGTAAAACTTGTAAATCATTGCATCGTGCGGGTGTGTATTATATATAAAATATCCTCTTAACACAAGATTCACCATTCATTATAAAAATAATACAGAAACTCGCGCCAAATGTAAAACATTTTCAAAAGTCACTACTTCAACTATTCACAGCGGTAGCAAAGTTTAAAATAGACGAACACGGTGACGTCCCTATTCCGAATTTACTTCTACACAGTTCAGCGTTTTATGGTTTTCATAATTAAAAAAATCCAGGTATGGTTTCTATTAGTGAAATGAACGATGTACGTCTCTAATGAAGTCGGTTTTCAAAATTTTTTCACAGTCAAAGTTACGCCTTTTCATCGATACAAGTCAAAAACACCTGTTCTCAGAATTTTTTTTGGTTCGTATAAATTTCTTCCAGTTTGAAATTCATTTAAACTACTTCAATATTACGTTAAAACAACCAAATTCTTATTCGAAGCATAAAAAATTTGATATTTTTTATAAAATTGTAGGCATAGAATCGTAAAAGATATTAAATAAAATATCCAAGTTTTAAAACACATTGATTGTGAATATTATATACAATGTGTCAATAAAACTCGTAACTTTAAATAAAAAAATAGAGGTCAAAGTAAAACGATACAGGCCGTTGTATACACAAAACAAAAAACCTTTTGAAAACTAAAAGAAGCCATAAAATAAAACCGTAAAATAAAAGGAATTTAACACGTAACGTTTATCAGAAATGTTAGTTACGTACCCACTGTATCGAACTTTCATAGTAATCTCACCGAAGAGAAGAAATATATAATGTAAAAATTAATCTATTGAAAACATAAATAATTTCCAACAAAAACGTGTTATTATTTGAAATTTGGTGGGAAATATAAACTCGCATTAAAGCAGTAAAACAAAAGCTTTAAGTTTCAACTCCATCCAGTATAATACAATTCATAAAATAATAAAATATACAAAACAACACCGATTAGTGATAAATATCCCATTGATACAACACCAAATTTACGATGTTAAAGAAAACCAAAATATTCAAAATTGTTTAAAACTTTTAAAACACTTTTCAGTAGACATTTCATACATAAAAATCGCGAAACGACATGCATTAACAACCAAAATAAAAAAAGGAAAATTGAAGAGTCGTAAACAAGATCCCATCGGCTAAACGTTGGCGCCGGTCCCTCTGCGATCATCTTTGGATCTACAAGAGTATAAACCAATCAACCAGTTAAATATTCGGTTTGTTTCGCAAGCTACGAACACAAAAAAATGCTGTCACTACGTCCGTTGTTTTATTGGGCGATTGCGCATAAAATCATTTCAATGTATACTGCGATCCCGCTCGTTTCAAAACAAAACACATGCGGAGATACCATAGGTAACTAGATCGCAATTGACAGTTGTCACGTGGGATTTAAAAAAACAAGATTTTTCACTGAAAATATTGTGGTTTGTAAAAAAAACTCAGTCGGCAGTACTAACATAATACGATACGAAAAAAAAAGAATTTTGAAATTCGCTCCTGTTAAAAACGAATACTTTTTAATACTTATATTTATTTTCTCGAATTTTTTAAATCTTGGTAAATTTTACGAACAAATTTAAAATAAAAAAGTACTTACTTGAGATTCAAACCACATTTTTAATGGGGACTGAAAGTTAACATTGCTGCCCGTTGCAACATTTTTACAGAAAATCTAAACGATCACAAAAATACACACGATATCCGCGTCTCCTGTAGTCACTAACCGAAAGAAGAAACAGCGTTCAACGTAGCACCTACTGTTACTAGATCGTTCACGAAAATACTACAGCAAATTCTCAAGACCGGTCTAAATCCATCGGCGAAAACCGACAACTGTCGGCGTTGCTCGGCCCACCTGCATAACAGGCCTGCTGCGAAAGGTTATGTTAAAACGACGTTGCCATATGAAATGCATTCATCACGACAGCCGGGGATTTAACGTTTTCGTTACCATTGTCGACTACGAATCGGGTTTACATAACTTAAGGATACGGCAACATTGGCGTTAAATGAAAAATATCTCGCTGGTATCGAGCTTAGCGGAGTTGTTTTGTTATAAAACGTACTTTCCCAAAGTTGCCTAATGAATATTCTGTTGATTATTTCGAAAATTGGCTGTAAAGCAGGATATAATGATAATGAGACCTTGGTTCTTCTAAGATGTGTATTCTAGATAGGATACATATCCCTCATTGAAACATCTTGTGGCGTAACCGTTAAAAAAATTAGATTTTTAATTAATCCCAGGAACATATATTAATTCTGTTTTTCGATGTTAAAATATTTTTACTGCTTTAACATTTGGATTAAATTGGAAACAAAATAAAACATCTTTCTGATGAAAATCCTTTCTAGATGAAATGATTATTTAGCAACATGGATTTTATTTTCATTTTCTAATGACGTTCAAACATTTTAATTTATACTAAACGATAAGTTATAAAAGGGAAGTAATTGTTTTTTGCTATGAATGACATACTTTGAGCATTTGTGTCTGCGAGAATCAAGAATGATAAGATATTTAAAACAGTGGGTTTATACAGCAAATAAGATAAAGTAAGTAATAAGATAAAAAAGTTAAACATACGTAAATCAATGGGAACGTTTATACACCTACTGAAATAAAATAAGAAGTAAGAAATAAGGTGAGAGTTGACCAACTTTCAACTCTTGCCTTATTTTATTAAAATGAATGTGCGCATGACTAAACAAATTGTTTTGTGTTTGAAACACTCTGTGCTGTTCTATTCTATACTAACCTTCATGTTTCTTTTAAATTTTGTTTTAACCTAAAATTTTTTGAATTTTCACTAGTTTTTTTGTTTAAATAATATTTTCGAATTAAAATCTTATTACAGTGTAATTGTCTTATATATTTTCGAAGTACAGAAAACAAATTAAAGAATGAAATTGGCAATAAAAACGAACGTCATTGTCAAAAAGGCGTGATTTCATTGGTCGATTCTTAATCCTTATTTAATTTAGTTTATCTGTATAAACAGGTCTATTTTCGTTTTATTTCTTAACTTATTTTTTATTTTACCTTATTTGCTGTATAAACCCAGGGTATAAATGAAAACCATGTGAGAGATACCTATATTTCATTTAAAACATTGGACAATAAGTAAGTAAATTGTGTTGATGACCTTTTCTGGATAAATACCTGTGTGGTGGTTGGTGATAGTTTCAGCGATTCAACGAAGAATACTTTCGGTGATGGTCGACTTAAGGGAACAGGTACCTGACACATTTTTATTTACTACTATTAATATTAATAATTTAAAAATAACTGTTTTAAAATTTGTATAAAGGGTTTTTTAGAATGACACAACGTCTGCCTGTAGATACTTCTCGTAAAATTGGACAAAATGATGCAAGGAATAAGGGTACTTTTCGAAATACAGGGGGGGTAAAGTTAAAAAAATAAATGTTTTTATTCGATAACTTTAAAACGGATTAATATATTAATTTCAAATTTGGCAGGTCATTTTCATATGTAGAAAGACATATTTTAGTAAAAAATAATGTTTCATATCTAGATCCAGTGGTGTGCAGTTAGAAGAGTGTGTCTCCATTTTCTACGCCCATGGCATTTAAAACAATTTTTAATTTTGTATTGCTTAACAGTTTTCACGTAAAAAACGAATAACTTTTACCTACCGAAAATCTTGCTGATTATAAGATATTTAATGTTTTTATGAAGTCTACAAGATCGCTTTTTTCATAGACCTATTATCCTGTTATCCACTGATAATAGGTATATGCTTTTTATTAATGAAACAACGAACAATATTTTGATGGGTTTCTTACTTTTATAACCACTAGACTTTTAATTATTAGAAAATATAACAGGATCTAATTTTGAAGATGCTTCTGAAAAATTAATGACGATAAAAATAACGTAAGTTTTACAAAATTAATTACTAAGCATACATACATACATACAGTCACGCCTTTTTCCAGTAGGTGTAGGCAGATACCACTTCCTTCCACTTGTTACGGTTCTTACACACATCTTTTGCTTTCTCTACTTTCATCTGCGTTCTTATACATGCTCGTCGGTTGTTGGTACTCTTGACCTGGCCTTTCTTTAAAACAATGTTGATCTGATCGAAATATGTTCGCCGAGGTTGACCTCTACCGACTTGTCCATTCACACTCGCCTTATAAATTTGTTTCGTCAATCTTCCTTCATTCATCCTTTCTACGTGTCCAAAACATCTATGCATTCCTGTATCTATTTTTGTAACCACATGTTCTTTTACACCACATCGTTCTCTATCTCATCACTATTCTTTACTTTATCCAACATTTACTACCATACATAAGAGTAGGAACCAACACTCCTCTATGCACAGCCAGATGTGCCTTTTTTGACACTGCAGTGCCCCATTCATTTGTTTTCCTGCCAACACCCTTCGTTCAATGTCACTGTCATACTTTCCATCTCTCGTAAACTTTGAACCTAGATATACAAACTCATTTACTTGTTCCACTCTTTCTCCCTTAATCAGAACTTCACAGTTTGTCATGCTTTGTTCTCTTTCAAAAATCATTACTTTCGTTTTGCTTACATTTATTTTGGAATTCGAAGCGCAGAACCACTCTTTAGAATCGCCGAAGACAGAGCACAGCTCGCCATTGTGATTGCCAACATCAGGAGGACCTGATATGGCTTCTTAAAGAAATAATAATAATCTTGAAAAATAGATAAATCATAACGTTAACGTTTGCAAAGTTATTTAAAAGTACTGAAAATTTCGTAGTAACGACTATCACGAACTCAGAAATACGGCAACGCTGTAAGTACACGTGACAGATAAGATGCGTCGGTAAATCGTGTACCATCATACTGCACTACATTTACAATTAACGTCATTATTTGAAAATTATAGATAAAAATTGGAATGAAAAATATGTGACGGATGAAAGCAAAATTATTAGTAAATTTTTTTATTGCACGACTACCAATATAACCAATCCGAGAAATTAGATTGCATCGCGCCGTTGCTAAATTTCATACGAGGGGTTTAAAAACACATGAAATAAAACCCAAATATTTTCTGCACATTACAAATAATCGATGTAAAAGAACGTCTTTACTATTAATTATGATTTTTTTCTTTGCAGGTGGTAGTAATAATTCCAGCTTGTCGAATTTATTCGGTATGATTCACGAATCGTTAAGTTATACTAATAAATTATAGTTTAAAAAAACATAAAAAACACGCAGTTAGATTTAATCAAACTAAAAAGTTAAAAATAATTCTTAACTAAATGACGAGAAAATTAATGTCACTGTTCTAAAAGCGTGGGGTGCTTTCATTCCGAAACGCAGAGTTAGTTTAAAAATGTCATACGAAGCAGCCCACGCTTTTAAGATACAATGGGCCAAAAGGCCTAAGTGTCACCGAAAGCAATAGCCAGACGGACCTAAATAGGGGTGGAGGTTTTAGTGAGTAGACCCGACATCAGTCAGTGAGTCTCACACTAGGACCTTGAGCTGAAAGACTCATAACTTCTCCGTTAAGGATTTTCTCCACCTCTTCAAAAAAAATACCACGCTTTTAGAACAGTGACATTAATTTTCTCGTCAGTATGTTAAAAATTATTCTTTACTTTGACTAACTCTAAAAGCATGTTTTTTAGTTTTTTTACACTAATTTATTTTTCGCTTTTTAGCTTGATTTGTTTTACTCACTTAAAAAATTTTGTATGAAATGGTAAGAGCACAAAAAAGTACATCGGCCGGGAATCGAACCCGGGCTTCTCGCGTGACAGGTGGACATTCTACTGCTGAACCATCCGGTGCTATCAGATGCCATTGACTTTCCCAGCGGCCGGTTTCCTACCGGGGTCTCTTCCCACACCAGTTTTACGACACGTTGGTCTTGACTCTTCACATGTCCGGCCCATCTCAATCTCTCTGTATTTATTATTTTTATTATATCTGGTTGGTTATATAGTTCTTGCACTTCCATGTTAGTTCTAATTCTGCATTGTTGTGTGGCGTTGTTCTTGATTAGTCCATATATCCTTCTAAGAATTTTTCGTTCTGCGATTTGTAGTCGGTTCTCATTTTGTTTTGTCATCGTCCATGTTTCACATGCAAATGTCATTATAGATCTTATAATTGCATGATAAATTGTTACTTTTGTACGGCGGGTTTCATTTTTCGATTTCATTATTTTTTGTAGTGCAAAACAGCAGCGATTGTATCCCGAATTCTGTTGTTAATCTCTTGTGTTATATTGTTATCTGATGTGATTGTAGCTCCCAAATATTTAAACTCTAGGACCCTTTCAAAATTATAGTGGTCCATTGTCACATTTTGTCCTATCTTGTCTCTTCGTTCTGTTCTTGTTTTAGTCATGTATTTTGTTTTATCTTCGTTTATATGTAGGCCAACCTTCTTTGCAGCATTTTTCAGTTTAATGAACTCTTCTTTAACGTTGATAGTTGTATTTCCTACTATATGTAAATCATAAGCGAAAGCTACTACAATGCGCTTACCTTGATTTCCAAATAGGAGCGTTTCTATGTTTGCCCTTCGTACGATGCCTTCCAAGGCGATGTTAAAAAGGAGTGGGGATAACGCATCTCCTTGTTTGAGACCACCCTTGATTGGAAAGAAGATTGACTATTTTCCTTTAAGTCTTACTGTACTTGTAGATCCCTCTACACATGCTTTTGTGAGACTGATCAACTTTTTCGGTACGCCCAGTTCTGCCATGGTATTCCACAATTCCACTCTTAGGATGTTATCATATGCTTGCTTAAAATCTATAAAAGGCTGATGCAATGTTTTGTTGTATTCCCAACACTTCTCCATCAACTGCCTTATAGTGCAAATCTGGTCTACTCTTGATCGATTCTTTCTGAATGAGCGCTGGACTTTCAAAAGGCATTTGATAGAGTCCAACACCCAAAACTCCTAGAGATACTAAAGAGAAAAAACATCGATAGAAAAAACATAAGAATAATATCCAATCTCTATTGGCACCCAACAGCACGAGTCAAAGTCGGAGAAGATCTGATGAAGAGATTAGAGACAGGGATGTGTATTGTCGCCTCTCTTGTTCAATGTTTATTGTGAAGGGATCTTTAAAGAAGCGCTGTCAGAGGAAACCGGTGGTATTGTCATAAACGGGGAAAGAATTAACTACTTGCGATACGCAGACGATACCGTTATCTTCGCCGACAGTCCGGAAGATCTACAACATCTGGTTGAGTTAACAAGCATTTTCTGCAATAAATATGGCCTAGATATGAACCTAAAGAAAACCAAAGTCATGGCAACTTCAAAAAACCAAAGCACAAATCACAAAAGACCATCTATAAATATTAATAACGACAACTTGGAATGGGTATCCTCTTACAAATATCTTGGCACATGGGTAACTGAAACAGCAGAACACACAAAAGAAATCAAGTGTCGAATTGAAGTAGCTCGCAGCGCTTTCATAAAAATGAATAAAATACTCCGAGATATAACATTAGAACTGAGAACCAGAATGCTAAACTGCTATATATTCTCCATACTATTGTATGGAATGAAGGCTTGGACACTCAAATCAGAAAACATCAATAACATAGAAGCATTTGAAATGTGGTGTTATAGGAGGATGCTGAGAATACCATGGATTGACAAGGTTTCAAATGAGAAAGTACTACGCCGAATGAATAAAGCAAAAAGAAATTAGTAACACCATAAAAAGGAGAACATTAGAATATATCTAGGACATGTTCTGAGAGGAGATAGATATAATATCCTTAAGCTAATTATTCAAGTCAAAATAAAAGGCAAGAGAACGATTGGCAGAAGAAGAATCTCTTGGCTGCGCAACTTGAGGTAGTAGTTTGGTTGCACGTCCGCAGAACTCTTCAGGCGGGCTATTGATAAGGTCCGAGTAGTGGTGATGATTTCCAATCTCCGATAGGAGCGGAATTTCAAGAAGAAGAAGAGCGCTGGACATATCTATGCCCAGGTATCTAAATTACATGACCTGCTCTATGGGTTTATTATCTATTACCAGCTTGCATCTCATTGGCTCCCTAGCGATGGTCATGGTTTTCGTTTTACTTATGGATATATCCATATTGAGTTGCTGACTGATCTGGTAGAACTTAAATAACTCTCTCTGTAGGTCATTCTCACTTTCTGCGAATATTGCAGCGTTATTTTGTCGTTGTGGGTTGTTTGCCAATAGCAAATTATATTAATTAAAATAAAAACAATTTTAAGATACGTAGGTATGCCGGGTACGTGATTTTTTTAAAATTTAAGAGGAAACTTAGACTCGCCTGACCCCCCAACTAGGAACTGACATTTTTTGTAGAGGTTAGGGCGGCAAAAAATGAACAGCCCGCACTCGGGAAATGTGCAAATCCGCCACTGAACTCAGCGATTTACCTATTTAAAAATTTATTTGAGAAAATCGAGAAAATAAAATGGGAAAAATAGTAGTTAATAAATTAATCTTTTTCCCTTATTATAAACCAGTTCTTGCGTGGTTATTTCACATGTTCCACGAGTTATTGCGATTGCTAGTTTGGCGAGGTTTAGGATGCAAAGCAATAATGACATCCGGAGCGATTTTTGAAATAAATAGCTTTACAATGAATGCGTACAGGGTCGGCGTCTGCCCGTATTCATTGTTGAAATTATTAAAATGGACGGTAAACGGTATTTACATATTATCGAAAATTGAAAACTCCCTAAAGTTTTTTCGAGAACTGATCTATGAGCGTGGCTTGAAAAACATAGCGGAAAGAAAGGTGCACTTTAAAAACAATACGAGTGTTGGAATCGTGATTATTATTACATTTAAGTGAAATAATGAATTAGGTTGGCAATAACCCAAATCAAAAAATATACATAACGCAGAACGAATTTTACCAGTCGGTCATCTGAGAAAATGTGGTATAGTTCTTACGAAGTCAGTTGAACAAGTATAAAAACAATATTTCATCCGGCGGCTTGCCGAACTTTGTTGTTGCATAGGGGCGTCACAACAGATATTTTAATAGTAGTTTTACTGCATTAAATAATTATTTATTGGGTTAACAATGTTCTCAGTAAAGTATATATTTTGAAATGTATTTTTATGAAGGGGTTTTGGATATACCTATTTAAATTTAAAACTTTTTTAATTGGGTTCGTAGATTGGCATGTATTTTTAAACACATTTTAAAATGTTTTCAAAAACTTTAAGTAAATATTGTTTTGACTTACGTCATAAGGTGACCATCCTAAACGAAACACTATTATAGATTAGTCACTATCGAAATAATTCGGTGTTTTTAGGTACTTCAGTATCTTTATAGTACTCTGGTTTTTAAAGTAGATTGTATATTGTAGCGAGATCTTTTGTGCACAACCCTTAATCTATTCAAGGCCCGGGATTTCAAGACTTCGTACAAAATTTATCAGTTTCCTGGAAGGCCCCTTTCAGAAGCTCTTGCTGAAAAGCGCTGGGCATTCGCAAAGCAAATGTTCTGCAGTTTTAGGGAAGTTCTCGCAGTAGCGGCAACTATCACTCTCTGTTTTGCCCATCTTTTTCAGGTGATACCTTAGAGGGTCCAAGGCTTACTAGCCTTTTCGCTTGTCTTTGTCCTGGCACTTTATTCCAGTCTAAAATACGAGGGCAGTTTGATAAGTCAGTGACTTTTTAAATTTCCCGCGCAGTTACTCCAAATGCAACAGTGCTGCCGTCAACTATAATCTATCAGTGGGCAACTTTCTAATTTTGAGCAAGTTACGTCGTGCTGAAACTAACGAAAGACTTGATAAATACTACGGGGACTCGGCACCATCAATTTCAATGGTTAAGATGTGGTTTACAGAGTTCCGTTGTGGTCGTACCAGCACTAGTGACGCCAAACGTCCAGGTCGCCCAAAAGAAGTGAGCACGCCGGAAATCGTCGATAAAATCCATGAAATGATATTGGATGATCGGAGAATGAAAGTGCGTGAGTTGGCTCATGCTGTAGGTGTATCTCAACTGAACGGGTACCTCATATTTTACACGAATATTTGGACATGAAAAAATTCTCTGCGAGATGGGTGCCGCGATTGCTCACACTCGACCATAAGCGCAATCGTGTGACCACTTCAAAAGAGTGTTTAGCGATGTTCAGCCGTAATCCGGACGAATTTTTACGCCGTTTTGTTACTGTGGATGAAACAGGGATCCATCACAACACGCCAGAGACCAAGGAACAATCGAAACAGTGTGTTGTTCGGGGTGAACGAGGACCAAAGAAGGCGAAACAGAGTCTGTAAGCCAACAAGGTCATAGCCACAGTTTTTTGGGATGTACGCGGTGTCATTCACATCGATTAACTCATGAAAGGTAAAACGATCATCGGCGAATATTATTCAAAGCTTTTGAACAGATTCGACGTTGATTTGAAGCAAAAATCCACGAATTGGGATACGAACTGGTAGCCCATCCAGCATATTCTCCAGATTTAGCCCCCTGCGACTATTTTCTGTTTCCAAACCTAAAGAAATGGCTGGGCGGTAAAAGATTTGAGTCGAATGAAGAAGTCATTACCGAAACAAACGCGTATTTTGAGAGCTTTGAAAAAACCTATTATTTGGAGGGAATAAAAAAATTAGAAAAACGCTGGACTAAATGTATCGAGCTAAAAGGTGATTATGTAGAATAATAAAATGTTTATTTGCGGAAAAAAATTTGTTTTATTCGAAAAGTCACTGACTTATCGAACCGCCCTCGTACTTCGACATGTGATGGATGTGTGGACATTTTTTTTTCTTTTTTGTTCCACATCGTGGCAATCTATTGGACACAACAATAAGCCACTTCTTATGTTTAATATCTTGTATCTCTTTGGGTTCTATTGCTAGGTGAGACACTTCTTAGTTGGGTGTTTCATTCTATACACACATACATACAGGGTGATTCATAACTATTGGGACATAGACTACGGGCGGGTGATTTGGACTAAAACATGACGATAGGACCAAATATGCGTTAATAAAATATTACCGTGAAAAAAGATACAAGGCGTTAAATTTGAACCCACTTGATTTTTATGTTTGGGGATAGAATAATATTTTTTTTAGAATGTGCGAAAGTCCTTTACTAAAAGAATTAAAAAAGGCATTGAAGTCGGAGGAGGCCAGGTAGAACATTAAATTTGAGTTTGCTCCGTTTATGTTAAATTGTTTTTAATTCTGCTTTATCGTCAAAATAGAAGCCTTACCTTGCAAGTTTTTTTGTTGTCGATTACCTACTTGAAATCCCCTTCTGAGACTCTGAATTGCTCAATTGCGTTTTTCTCGAAAATGAACGAAATTATCGTGTTTAAACACGTAAAATTGATGTCTGCGTCATATTTTCTAATCAAAATCACCAAAAAGTTTCGTCAAAAAAAGTTACCAGTCGATTTCATCATCAGGAATCATTTACATGGAATGGTAAATATGCTCAAGTCGCTGAAAGTCAGCAAAACATTTTACCAAAACATTACTTTGTTGCTGATAAAACGCATAAAACTAAATGCGAATTCCTTTTTCTGTTCATCAGTATCAGTCGCGAATCTCGGAGATAGATAAGATGGTAAATGATGGAACAATCAGAGGATACGATAATCAGAATTTAAGAAAGTCATTCAGTCAAGGTCGAATGATATGCCGCAAATCTTGATCGGTATCTCTTCCTTTTTCGTTATTTATTGCATCGTTCAACAACTGCTGAGTAAAAATAACCGTTGTAAACGACTTTCATTTTTGTATGAAATTCCATTATCCAAAACTGGATTATTTGTATGGATTTTCCAACTTACATTTACGGTCAGAAAAGTTCGAGTTGAAAAAATTTATAATAGATATATCTGTAAGTTGATTGAAGAACAACACTTGGATTCTATAACAGCCCTATTCAATAGAATATATATATATATATATATATATATATATATATATATATATATATATATATAACCATACCAGCGGAATGGCTAGAATCGACCTTTGTTACAATACCCAAAAAAGAAAATGCAAAGAAATATGATGAATACCGTACAATCAGCTTGATGAGCCACACATTGAAAGTGTTCTTGAAAGTACTCGGGATGCATTATTTGCATACAATGTCCTCACACAACGCTGTCTCCATGTCAATTAGGAAGTTTACGCCTGTTTTATAGATTACAATAAGGCGTTTGATAGAGTGAGGCATGACCAGCTAGTAGAAGTGCTAAACTAGAAAAACCTGGACTCACGAGATATCAGGATCATTGTCAACCTTTACTATAACCAAAAGGCAACAATGCGAGTACAAGAAAAAACAACTGACCCTATAGAAATCAAACGTAAGAAAGGGATGTTCCTTTCGCCACTTTTATTCAACATCTACTCTGAAGAAATATTCACCAGAGCCCATATATGCGAGTTGGGAGGCATCACAGTAAATGGCAAATCAATTAATAAATTGCGCTATGCAGACGATACTGTCCTTCTTGCTGGAAATATGCAGGACCCACAAGATCTGCTGAACAGGATCGTCACTACCAGTCGACGTTTTGGCTTGACACACAAAAAAGACCAAATACATGAGTATAACAAAGAATAATACTCCGCATGAACATGGAGAACAATTATCTGGGTACAAACATCACCTGCACCGCTGATTATTGCTCCGAAATCAAGATCCGTATAGAGAAAGCACGTGCAGCTTTTGTCAAAATAAAGGAGATGCTCTGTAACCGCGACTTGGGCCTAGATCTTAGAACACGCATGCTGAAGTGCTATGTATTTCCGGTACTGTATTATGGCGTAGAAACTTGGACCCTTAACAGAATGTACGAAAGAAAAATAGAAGCATTTGAGATGTGGACTTACAGAAGAATGCTCAGAATATCACCAACGCAGAAGTGCTTACCAGAATTAATAAAGAGTTGGAGGTGTTGAGTGAAGCGAAGAGAAGAAAGATCACCTATTTGGGTAACATAATGCGGGGTTCAAAATATGAGATACCCAACTTGATAATACAGGGGACTATGGATTATGGGCAAAAGGTCAATTGGAAGAAGAAGAATATCTTGGCTGCGGAATCTGCGAGAATGGTTCAACATGTCTTCTGCAGATCTATTCAGAGCAGCAGTTTCCAAGATCAGGATTGCCATGATGTTAGCAAACCTCCGATAATGGAGAATCTACATGAAGAAGAAGAAGTCCGTGGTAGTCGGTGATAAATAGAGACAGGGTTTGAATTTTTAAACTATATTTATTAGAAAATAAAATTTAATTCTTTACAAAATAAATGTTATAAAATATGCAAAACGAAAAACTAACGCCTGGCCTAACGGTCAAGCGTTATGAACTTCGTTTTGTTACAATATTTCTTGTCGTCGTAAAATCTAAACAAACAGTAATTATGATAACAATTTATTAATTATCAAGCTCGGATAAATTATTTCGAAAATAAACATATTTACATTCTCGGTATTTCTGAGAATTGAACAGATATTTATTTCTTAGGCTCAACACGTGAAAGAAATAACGTATATGACAGGATCCGAGAAGTCTCACAGCACGAAAACTCGGTTTAGGAAATTCTCCACAAGACTCAACACGTAGTGTGGAGTAGGGCGGTTGGATGAAACGATCTCAACACGAACGTTTCGGTATTGAATGGTCTCAACACGACCAGCACGAAAAGCACCTTTACAAGAATGAAGAGGAGAATATTGAGTATCTCATGGGTAGAGAGAATAACCAACGTGGAAGTAATGAGACGTATGCATAAGGAGAGAGGAGTGATTCCGACAATTAAGAGAAGAAAACTGCTATACATGGGACATATCATGAGGGAAGAAAAATATCAAATGCTACAAATAATTATGCAGGGAAAAATCCAAGGCAAGAGATCTATAGGAAGAATACGAAATTCATGGCTGAAGAACCTTAGGGATTGGTTTGGATGCAGTAATAATGAACTATTTAGAGCTGCTCAAAGATAAGAATTGCTATGATGATTGCCAACCTTCGAAGCGGAGACGGCACCTAGAGAAGAAGAACACGACCATTTAAGCAGATAGGAATAAACAATCTCAACACGAATGTTGACTGAACTGACTCAACACGTCAGGATCGACTGCCTTTACGAGGAATTTGTCGGTCTTTTATACTAATTTAAATACACAAAAACTGTTTGTTTGTTTAGTATGTTAGTTCATACATAATTAATGATGATCAACTATCATATGTAACAACAATAAAGGATTTAGGAGTCACATTTGATGAGCAGTTGCGTTTTGTTCATCATATACATAAAATATCAGTAAAATCATCAAAATCTCTAGACTTCATTTTTCGGATACTGTTTGAGATTATCTGTTTGGGCGTTAAAAACAGTCTTTTATGCTTTAGTAGTGTCACAAGTAGATTATGCATCTATTGTGTGATCTCCTCAATATCAAATTTATTCTACTACTTTGGAAAGAGTTCAGAACACATTCCCAAGATACTGTGCATATAAGTTGAACCTTCGCATTAGCAATCATTATAACACAATTATTTTCTATTTTATTTTATTTTCTATGAGAAAACACTGCAATACAGTGAGGGTACAAAATACCTCGGGGTATTTCTGGACAAGAAATCGTCATGGAATACCCACGGTACTAAAATATATGAGCATACAACCATAAAAAGTATAATCAGACACCTATTTCTAGAAATGGCAACTGATTATATGAGGTTCACGCAAAACTCGTGGATGACAAAGGAAATGATGATCAACCAGGTGAAGTCACCTGGTACACGGATCAAAAACCAGCGAAGGAACTGGCTCAGGCGTCTACTCTTCAAAACCCAAATATGAGCAAACAACCTTATTGGAGAGACATGCCTCGGTCTTCCAAGCTGAAGTTCATGCCATAAACGATTGTGCTGTTAAAAATCTGAAACGAGGATATAAAAAGAAAACGAACCTCATTAAAACAGATAGTCAAGCGGCACTCAAAGCTTTGGCATCACGGAGAATGGACGAAAACCTACGAACTTTGGCTAACCATAACAAGGTTACATTGTCGTGGGTTCCAGTGCATAAAGGTAACGAAGAAGCGGACAAACTAGCTAGGCGGGGCTCTGAAACCCCATTTATTGGGCCAGAACCAATAATAGGGATACCCAAGGCCAGCGTTAAGGTAGCGATCAAAGGCTGGATTTACTCTCAGCATCAGCTGAAGTGACCACGGACAGAGAGAGCTAGGCACAGCAAACTAATGCTAAAAGAATCCTCACCTAAGCAGGCAGGAAAGCTGCTCTCGCTAAGTAGGAAAAAACTTGAAACAGTTGTAGGGCTTTATACCGGACACTGGTCTTTGAGTAAACATCTGCACAATATAGTCGTGTTTAACACAGAACCTATATGCAGATTATGTAATAAGGAAGAGGAAACAGCCACTCATATTATCTTCGAATGTGAAGCCACCGCCCAATGGAGGTACTACCTGGGTTGTATACAGGACCAAGGGTGTGATCCACCTGGGGCAATAGCAGTCTCCTTATAAGGAGATAGGAAGAAATGGGACTAAACTAAAGAGCACCTTACAAGGATCCCCCTGCTTGTGTAAGGATAAACAGAGCTTGCACGGACTGGTTTATCATCGAAAAAGGTGTGAGACAAGGAGACAGGGATATGTGGCTTCGCCATGGATGTTTATATATAGACGATTGTCTTAAAAAGTTTAAAAGAGTGCGTATGGATTGAAAATAAATGATTTAATCTTCAAATGCCTTCTTTACGCCGATGATGCCCTGAAAATCAAAGGGATCAAAATAAATTTAAGTAAAACGAAAGTAATGGTTTTTAAAAGAAAAAAAAGCATGACAAACTGTAAAGTTTTGATTAAGGGAGAAATAGTGGAACAAGTAAATGAATTTGTGTACTTGGGTTCAAAGTTTACGAGTGATGGAAAGTATGACAGTGACATTGAGCGAAGAGTGTTGGTAGAAAAACAAATGAATGCGGCACTGCATAGCTTTATAAACAGCCAGAAAGTGTCCAAAAAGGCACGTCTGGCTGTGCATAGAGGTGTGTTGGTTCCTACACTTATGTATGGTAGTGAATGTTAGGTTTGGCAGAAGAAGCATGAAAATAGGATTAATGCTGCAGAGATGAGTAGTCTGAGAAGTATAGCCGAAATGACTTGGTTGGATATGGTAAAGAGAGATATGTATGAGAGCACTGATGAAAGTAGAGGAAGCGAAAGATGTGTGTAAGAAACGTAACAAATGGAAGGAAGAGGTCTCTGCCTACCCCTACGGCAAAAAGGCGTGACTATATGTATGTATGTATGTTAAATCCGCTTGGGCATGGACGCGTATGTTTATTTTAAATCTAGACTTTCTTTTAACGATCTTAGTTTTAATTGACGATTGGCATCAAGACTTTCGAATATGCGAATAAAAAGACTACAATTGTAAATTGCATCTGTGCAATTCGTTTGTAAATTGAGAAAATACCTACGAATTTAGCGAAAACAGGAGAAAATTTAAAGAAATACGAAGCTGGATATGTTTTTAGGAATTTAGAGTTAAACAATACGACTTCAAGTATCAAGGATTAATGAAGTGGCAGAAGCAACGGATAAAGACTTTTCACCTCTTCAAATATAAAGAGGCCGTAGGAATAAAGACTCGCAACGTGTTCATTAAAATCTGTAAGAAAACATGAAACTTGAATTTAACGATATCAACAAGTGGTATGATTAAAAGAAAATTAAAAAATATTCAAATTGCGTTATGTTTATTTTAGATAAAAAACCGTGAAATACAAAAATAAGATTCTTAGATTCTATCCAGTTGTTACGATATTTTCTTCTTGGGTTCGGTAATTCTAAACTCTCAGTACAATAACTAAACAATTTTTATTTCAATAACTTTTACACAATAAATTTTACTTTACAAATAACTTGGATATTCGCTTTATAATTACTTTAAATACTTGACTTTAAAACTATTTACTATTCAAAGAAATTCCAGAATCATCCAGTGTCTTTCGTGTAATAATAGCAGCTCATTAATATTCACCCCAATCTGTGGTCGATGCGCCGTTGCCTCAAGGCAAGGTCGACAGGGACGGACCCAAAAAATCGTAACACTAGTAAAACATTTAATGACATTTGTCAAAAAGGACCATAATTTTTTCGAAAGCTGGTATTAACACATAAATACAAGAAGCTCCTGATGTATGTGAAAAGTATTAAAGGACACATAATTAAGTATTTTTGGTAATATTGTACAAATCCGGTCCTGTCAGCAACCGAGAAATCGACCGCGCCGAGGGTCCTTATTCAACCGCTTTCCTTTGTCGGCCGCCTAAGGGGTCCGGAAAGGTCGAGCAACCATCTCGAAGCCACGTCGAACTTTGGAGAAACAGGTGAAATGATCTAGAATCGTGATATGGAGATATAAAAGGGAAAACGATCATAACAAGAACAGTTTTGGCTTATGTGTTTATGAATTAATAAATGTAAATAGTTATATAAAGTTGTAAAAGTTGTATAGCTAAGTGAATATCTAAGTGGTTAGTAAAAGTAAAATTTATTGTACTGAAATAAACATTGTTTTGTTACTGGATCGAGAGTTTTAATTGCCGAACCCAAGATAGACCTAAAAGTCGTATCAATATTAAAAAAATAATGCTTTACTTTATTGGAAATGCTTAAATCATAATATTTAACATTTTGGAATACTCTTCTTCGATGAAGTTTTTAAATCCAACACTACTACCAAAAAAATTCCATAAAGTTGGGAGTATTCTTTAGTTAAAAAATTATACATTATATGTTTTACTGCAAAATAGGAGATCATAACAGGACTCACACAGGTCTTATATATGCGGACTTTGCTTTCAATGGATATGTGCTTGTTTCGCTATATTATATATCTAAGGAATCCTGATATTAAAGCTGATTTGGTTGTTTGAGCCTTTACTTCTTCTTGGAGGTCTCTGCTGCTCGTGATGTTGACGCCGAAATATTTGAAACTCATATCCTGTTCTACTGGTTTATTGTATATAGCCAATTTACATCTTCTGGGCTCTTTTGAGATGGTTAGCACTTTTGATTTTGCTACCGATATCTCCATGTTGTATTTGGCAGCTGTCTTTTCGAACTGATAAAGCATTCTCTGTAGGTTGTCTTCATCTTCTGAGACCAGCACGGCATCGTTCGCGTAGCAAATTACTTTTAGTGCTTTGTCCCCTAGTGAGTATCCCTTTCCAACCTTTTTTACTTCCGTATGGGGCTTAGGCTATCGCCTTGTCTTATTCCAGTTTACATTGGTAGACTGAGTGTCTTTCTGCCTTCTACTTGTATTTGGATCCAGTTGTTAGTGTTTCTCCGCAACAATGCTTAAAATAGCTTCTTTATTAATGGATATATCGTTATTCAATGTTGACTAGGATTTTTTCAAAATTTTGGAAAAAATCGAAATATCTCTAAAATACTTCATTTTTGGTCTAGAACACTGTGCACAAATTTTATCTCAAATTTTATGTAGAATTCGAAAATGAAGTGAAAAATATTAAGTTCCATTTAACAACAAAGTTGAGGTCTACTTCCGGTATAACCGGAAGTGCCATAATTAGCACAACATTATATTTGAACTCAGCGTCATCCAAAACCTGCAGCTTTGTAATTTCAGAGTTTTAACATAACTGTATCCGCCATTACTTTTGCGCCACACCTTGTATATAGATAAGAGTATATTAATAATACTGCAGTATAATTAAGAAAAAAACAAATATCTTTGACTTAAACTATACTAGAAATTGCTTCAAACTTGCAACTGTTTAAAACTCTCTTAGCCGATGGAAAAGACAATACATTCATAAAGCAAACTTTATGTTTTAAACGGCGGCGTTACTACTGCGCACTTGTGGAATTTCACGTGAGTGCATTTTTTAAGCTGGCGGGTGCCGACTTTATTTATTAGATTATGACTTCAAATTATGGTGGTTACGCTCCCATTCTCATCCGTCTCAAAGTGTCGTCGTATTGTTCGTTGGCAGCCAGTCTGTGTTAGAAATCCGTGGCCTAGGTCGCGATTATCTGCTTCTAGATTTAACTGTACACGTCGTAGAATATTCGAAAAAATGTAAATTATTCATTATGTGCGAACTCCGATTGGGTGGGTATGCGAAAGATATGCTTGTTGCGATAGACATTATTCACATACTGGATGGCTCATTTAAGATTGTCCACCTCAAAATATTTTTCAGGTTAACCCCGGCCATCCTTCGACAAAGTTCAGCACAAAACATACATAATAATACTTATAATAATAATATAATCCAATAATAATAATATGTCTTGGCATGACCATGTTGCAAACATCGCAAAGTCGGCAAGCCAGAGGCTAGGTTTTCTGTAGAAAGCCAGAAAGTTTTTTACTCCTGATCAACTGTTGACGATGTACAAGACTTAAATCCGACCTCTACTGGAATATTGCTCGCACATTTGGGGTTCAGCACCAAGGCATTCTCTTCGTCTTCTAGATTCTATTCAAAAAAGAGCCATACATACATACATAGAGTCACGCCTTTTTCCCATAGGGGTAGGCAGAGACCACTTCCTTCCACTTGCTACGGTTCGTACACACATCTTTTGCTTCCTCTACTTTCATCAGTGCTCTCATACATGCTCTTCGGTTGTTGGTACTCTTGACCTGGCCTTTCGCTTGATAAACAGCTCAACTTTCACAGATACCCTTCACCCTCTAGAACATAGAAAAAGAGTTGCAGACCAGTCATTACTCTACAGATATTTCCATGGCAGATGCTCCAGAGAAATAAAAACTCTTGTACCACCATTTGCCATATTCGGCCGAAGAACTCGGCACGCTGATCAGTCTCACCCATTTACTCTCAAGATTGACACTACAAGGACCAATCTTCATCAAGAATCCTTCTTTTACAGGGCTGCTACGGAATGGAATAAGCTTCCAAAATCAGTTTTCCAGAGAACTATGACCTGCAACTTTTCAAAAAGCGTGTCCACAATCATTTCCTTTCTATAATCCCTTCCCCTTCTAATAGGTCTACCCTTTTTGCGACTATTTTCATTAAAAAAAACATATAATACATACATATAGTCACGCCTTTTTACCGTAGTGGTAGGCAGAGACCACTTCCTTCCACTTGCTACGGTTCTTACACACATCTTATGCTTCCTCTAGTTTCATCAGTGCTCTCATACATGCTCGTCGGTTGTTGGTACCTACTCTTTTCTTGGCCTTTCTTCAAATCAAAGCATTTTATGAAAATATTGCTGAGAGTCCAGAAGCCACCTTAGTCAAGAATTGGGCATCTCGAGGCTCTCTACCAAGTATTCTCTAAAAAAATGTGCATCTTTAGGCTTACAAAGTTCAATGGACTCAAGAACTGAAGTCTTCTCACCACGCACAGCGAAGAGAGTTCGTTGAATGGAATATGGAACCACGTGCAACAAGATGTCACTGTTTGGTACGGATTTTGGGCCGGAGGCCTCATCGATACCATTGTTCTTCAAAAAGAACTATAACAGTTAATGATGTTTTTTTTGTATAAATTGCAAGTTATGGATGCCATCCCGTTTTGGTGATCATGTGACTTAGTAGTTGGAATTTTTTTTGAAGAATAAGAGGAAAATTTCTAAAAAAAGTGTAATTGTGCCAGCGATATGCTATTTCACATATAATCCTACTCTGTATACTTTAGGAATCTATAAAAAATGTACAATTTTTAATAAAAAACCTGCGTTTTTATCTTCTTGCATAAGTTTTGGGTCACCCTGTAGCAGCAAGCTGCATCAATCCGAGACGCTGACGACACCAGTTTAAAGAGGCCAAGGCTCGTAACATCTCGGAATAAAAGAAGAGCCAATTGACAGTTGAAGCAAGATAGCTATTTTTAACGTGTTCGGCGCGATAAAAACAATCAAAATATAAAAATATAAAATATCAGTGGTCTGGGTGCGACCAGAGAGGTCCACACAACTAACTTTCCAGTGGAAAGAATAAAAAATACCATATGTTTTGTTATTATAATTATTAAAATTATTATAAAAAACTATTTCAAATTGTTAATAACAAATTATAATTGTCATTAACAATATTCTGTTTATGTCAAACGTATTCTTTCAAACTTTTTCTTATCATTTTATAAGCAGGAGCTATTTTCATGAACAATATTCAATTGTTATAAACAATGCTTGATTATTACTAACAATAACTTTTCACTGTTATAGCGTCTTCAATGCTATTCTCTCAATACTGACACAAGTTTAAAATTCTCCAATTTCTATTTATGTTTTCAATTTTTATGAAATATTATTATTATATCTTTCATACTAATATTCCTAACATGCAATAATTATATTATTCAAAAAATCTTAAAATTCTGTATTAAAAATAGTATAATTTATAAATATCAAAATTCAGGTAGGTTCTAGGTTAGTGTAACCAAATATGTTGAACCTTATTCTTCCCAGGCCGGGGCATGAATATAGTATATGTTCAGCAGTTTCGTCTTCCACGCAGCAGAACCGACAGTCCGTTTGTTGGTTCAGATCTATCTTTCTGAGGTGGTATCTCAGACGACAGTGTCCCGTAAGCAGTCCTGTTAGAATACGCAGGTCATTTCTGCTCCATTCTAGGATCTGCTTAGTTGTGTTTCTCGAGGGTTGTAACGGTAAAAACGCCTTCGAGTGGGTTAGCCCTGGTATGTCGGACCAGTACGTGAGTATTTTCCTCTCCGCCCAGTCCGAAATAATTGTTTTGGCGGCACTTGTGGTGACTCCAAAAACCGGTTCTGGTCCAGTGAACGCAGATTCGGCCCCCTGTTTTGCAAGGGTGTCGGCTTTTTCGTTTCCTTCCACCCCCTGGTGCCCAGGTACCCACAGTAGGGTCACCCTGTTGTTCGCACCAAGGTACTCCAGGTTCTCGAGATAATCGAGACGAAAAATAATTACGAAAGTTTACCATTTTTTTCAGTTTCATTATTCTCCATAAAAAACAGCTTGACCGATTTTGCTAAACATCTAATCAGTTCTAAGTTGCGTAATTATGCATCGAATGCAATTGGTCTAACGTCGATATCATTTTTTGTTCTCGAGATAATCGAGACCAAAAATAATTACGAAAGTTTACCATTTTTTTCAGTTTCATTATTCTCCATAAAAAACAGCTTGACCGATTTTGCTAAAAATCTAATCAGTTCTAAGTTGCGTAATTATGCGTCGAATGCAATTGGTCCCACGTCGATATCATGTTTTGTTCTCGAGATAATCAAGACGAAAAATAATTACGAAAGTTTACCATTTTTTTCAGTTTTATTATTCTCCATAAAAAACAGCTCGACCGATTTTGCTGAAAATCTAATCAGTTTTAAGTTGCGTAATTATGCGTCGAATGCAATTGGTCCCACGTACGTCGATATCATTTTTTGCGATCGACCGTTTGAGCACCTTTGCCTTAAGAAATATTTTTTACATTATAATCTGACCAGAGTTCGATCAATGAATAATCTTTTTACTAGCCCAAAATGACACAGTTCAAACTTAATATATTGTCACGTTCTACATTTCTGATAGACATTTGAGAATCGGGCGCCTGTGGACAAAAAAGTCAATTGCTTACCCTGTATATGTTTTTTAAAAACTTGGCTGCATTTTTTCGTTGACACCTGAACCTCCTTAATATCTAGTATTTAGACATAAATTAATATTTCTTGATTATTTTTATGCCGAATTACAAGCAAATTTGCAAAAATAATAAATAACTTTTAACACGCTGGGAAGTAATTCTTAAAAAATTGTTATTTTTTAATTTATCAACAATTTACTTAGGTTAAAAATTAAAAAGCTTGATTAATCATTGAAAATAATTTAATTTCGTAAACATTTCGTTATAAACAATTAAATTTTTTTTACATATTTTTTTTCTCTTTCTACACAATGTAACAAAAACAACCATGTAATATTTCTTGAGAAAAAAAATATTATTAATATTTTATATCGAATGTTAAAAATTATGTTGTCCTTTACTCCATCATTCTCACCTGACCTAAGTAAATTGTTGATAACAAATTGAAAAATAACATTATTTTTTTATTTTTTCAACGGGAATCTATTCCGAGACCTTTCAAAAATAGCTCCGAAATAAGAAGAAAATCTCAGATTTGTTATTTAACAATTATCGCACTTGCAATGTTCCTGTTTAAGCAGGAAAAAATTGTTGATTAACTAATGCATAAGCTCCAAATTCTCTGTCGATAGACTATAATAACGTGGCCATCTGTACTGACTGACAACATATACCTATAAACATAAATGAAAAACGAATTCCATTCACAAGTACAGCAAAATACTTAGGTATCACCCTCGATGCTAAGCTTCGCTGGAAAGCTCATATTAAAAAGAAAAGGGAACAGCTTCAAATTAAATATAAAAAAATGTATTGGCTGATCGGACGAAACTCCACTCTGTCTATACACAACAAGCTTATGCTATATAAACAAATACTCAAACCCATTTGGTCGTATGGTATTCAACTATGGGGATGTGCTAGTCAAAGTAGTCTACAAATCATTCAAAGATTTCAAAACAAGGTACTAAGGAACATCTTGGATGCACCCTGGTACATTCGAAACAGTAACCTCCATAAGGATCGGGATATGGATACTGTTGACCAAACTATAGTCAAATTTGCCACGAGTCATGAACTACGACTTCATCATCATACCAATGTTGAGGTAATCCAGCTCCTTGATACTGCAGGCATAGCGAGAAGACTCAAGAGGATTAAACCTTTCGAGTTGGTGAAGTGATTGTCAAAAGCAGAGTAATGTGCGTGTTGAAGTGTACGTTAATAAGTGTACAAAATGTATTAGAAATCTAAGGATGATGTTGAGTAAGACCTTAGATAGTTACAGAGTAGTAATTTAAGTTAGCCGTAAGTTGCTGATTGATCTTATGATCAGATTGTAATCTTAACACAATGCCGCACAAGGGTAATTGTTAATAAAAAAAAAAAAAAAATCTGTACTGACTCACTGTCTTCTATCCAGTCCATCAACAGTATTTACACATAACATCCCATTGTCCAAGGTAAACATGAGTCAATTAATCGACTTATTTCCCAAGTGGTAAGCACAACTTTAATTTGGGTACCATCACATGTTGGCATCCCTGGAAATAAAAGAGCCGATAGTGCTGCCATAAAGTCTGCAACAACCAACTCTATCTACGGAGAATTCCAAGTACAGGGTAATCTTAAGAACCACCTTCAACACACCATTCTTGAATCTTGGCAACTAACCTGGAACAGATCTTCTGCCAAGCTTCACGAAATACCACCCTCTATCAATACCGCATCGATTTCTGTAGCTACTCGTAGAGATAAAATTATTATTAGAAGACTGAGAATAGGACACACTCGCCTGACGCATCTACATCTTATGACCAAAGATCCTCTAACTGTCAAACTTACGCAGCACCACAAGTTGAAAGGAAATATTAAGAAGATTTTGAGCTCACGCGATCAGTTTTCCAAACTACCAAATTACCTTAAAGAGATAGACATGTATAATAAGATCTAACTTTTTTTTTCTCAATGTAATATATAGTTATTTTATACATTGTATTACGTGTCAATGACCTTTGTAGTTCAGACAATTTTCTAAATAAAAAAAAAAACTAATGCATAATTAACTGGAAATCACGATAAACATTTTTTTCCGCGGAATATTGTTCATTTTTCATTCATTTTTTAACTCTTAATTTTAATATTTAATAAGTTTAAATAATATTTATCAATCATATTAATCAATCACTTACGACAACACAAGCTACGGAAAAGGTGTCACGTGCCTATATTTTCCCATCTACCGTTTCGTTATTGTGTCTCTGATAGTCTGGTGCTCGTAAATAGTTTTGCATACCGTATTTTGTTCGTTGTAAATAGTGTTGCGTACCTAGTAGTGATAGGATTTAATTATTAATGGCTGTGACATTTTTGTTAATTGGAGTAGGAGTCTTTGTTATTAAATTTCGCCTTGATTTTTGGCCTCGATTGTCGTGTGTTGTCAGCTAGATTATTGTTTGGTTTGCTTTTCTGTGTGGATGGGCTGGCTATCAACACGGACGAGCGCGATTATGAGTTGGGAACATAGATTTGCAAAGGTTGGCTGACGCGTGTCCCGTGTCATTTTCTGATATCCGGCCTGGGAGTGAGGAATTGATATGAGTCGTTTGGTGTCAGTGGTGGAAGTCAGGTGAGAGTTTTTGGAACGATTTGATATTAACACGTGAGCAAAACTTCTACGGTTTTTTCTTTCATATCTGGCTGTATTTGGGCCATCTTAATTGGATTTTGAAGAAAAACCATTTAATTTTTAACTTGACCATTCTGTCGTGCCTTTGTGGTGGATATTTTGGTTATTGGGGTCGAGTTAAAATGACCGCGTGCGGGATTTGATGGAGGGAAGCCATTGTTAAGTACCAGGTGCAGTTCCATAATTCAAACCGGCCAGGAGTAGGCCACAGGATTCGTGAATTCGTGTATCCAAAGGTTACAAGTGATTTATTTTAATATATTTAAACGACGTGACTTATTTTTGACACCACGATTAAGTTTTGTTTTAATTTATTAATATGGTACACTGTTGAAAACTATTTATTGCATTGGATAATATGCCGAGTCTGAACTTTGATTAAAGTAATATTCTCAATAGTACTTTGTGTCCAAGTAAAAACGTTTATTCATACTTATTTGTAAATATCTTACAACATTGCTATTTTGAAGGACAGCCTTCGTAAAAAGAATTATTTTTAAAATAAGCTCGATTGTTTTAACAGTGTAAATATTTAAAAATACTACTTGGTGTTTCTGTTTCTTGGATCATCGATGTAACAGTGGCGTCTCAATGAAGTTTTCAATTGGTTACATAGTATTGAGTTTAATTTTATCAACTTATCGGTTATTATATGCTTGATCTAAGTGTTTTCAATAGTTTAAAAGTAACAAATTATTTTCATTAAATTTGTACCTGCTCCAAGTTGAATCTGAATTTATACATTACTGAATATACTTTATGTAGTTATTGTGAGGGTTTCAAATGATTACTTTTGTTGCAAGTCCATTTATTTTGTATTTTTTTTGTTAATCTTTTGCTATCAGGAATTCTATATAAAACCAGTACTAACCGAAACCAAAAAGAAAGGTGAAAGAATCGGAGAACTTGGGACAGTACGATCATTTCTACAGCGGAGTATGTAAGGAAAAAAGAGCACAGCAGGGCGTGAAAAATATTGATATTCAAGCATCTAAGGAAGTTTATAACATCGTGGGAACCAATCAGCGAAATAATTATAAAAATGAATCTAACCGTACATGGTCAGAAAGTAACAATATTTGGAGTATACGCGGTCAACGATGACGCCGTAGTCGGGAAAAAGGACGACTTCTTTGAGCAGCTACATCAAGAAGTTACGAAGGTCGGTCTAATAACATTCTGCGAACAGAACGAACTGAAAATTATGAACGGTTTCTTTCCCCATAAATGGATACATAAACACACATGAACGCAACACACGTGTAACCTCCGATCTATTATATACTATCTTATCGTACGGCAGACCACCTCCCTAGGGATACACGACGTCAGAGTCTACAGAGGGGCCACATCTTTTGATTACGAAGGTACGAACATACCAACAAAATACAAAAAATCAGGAACAACATGGAAAAATAGACTCTGTAAGATAGAGGCTTGGAAGGCTTGGACTGGGAAAGCACAGACGAAGACTGGACGAGAAGTTACAACTTCAACGGTTTGAAAACACCATAGATCATTATAACTATATTAAACGAGGCTTAAAAGAGGCAGCGAAGGAGGCATTGGGATGCGTCAAAGAAAAGAGATACACGAAACCTTACTTGTGGGATGAGGATATCGAAAAAGAGATAGAGAACAAAAAATTTAAATATGAGATAAATCTCAACAGCAAAACAGAAGATAATAATAGGGCGTTCAAAAGAGCACAAACGGAAGTCGGAAGGAAAATAGTACAGAAGAAGAACGAGTCGTGGGAAAAGCGATGTAAGACGCTCAACTGTTACTTAGGAGGGACAAAAAGCACCGACTGTTGGAGGTTACTGAAATCAATGCGCCAAAATAATGAAAGAGATATAATATCGTCCATACCACTTCATAAATGGGATGAATATTTTAATCAACTCCTAACTGAAGACCGTCCTAATCGCAGAGAGAACAACGACAATAATAATATAGAAATATCTGCATCGCCCATCAGAATCAACAAAAAACAGAAAAGCTCCAGGACCAGGAAACATTCCCGCTGAACTGATCAATTTATTCATTAAAAATCCAATCCAATCTTGCGCAAGCCAGAGTACCCGTATTAGGACGTATTTTCAACCCTCTGGGAAAATTATAAATATTGGTTCTACATTTCCGGGAGGTAGGATTTTTGTGTGCAATTTTCTCATCTTTTTGAATATTTTTTCAAATTTGAAACATATCAAATAATTTTTGAGATATTTGCAAAAAACCAAACCCCATTTTTTTTTTAATTAATTTTTTTCTGCAATTTTGCAAGCGGCATTTGAATTTTTTTAAAAATCATCTACAGTCAATAAATTGACCTTTACCCTGACGTCACTAACAATGAACAGTGGTAAACACAAACTTTATATACCTCATCCTTTTCTACTGACAATAGAAACAAACAATATGTTGACAATGTTGAAAAGAGATAGCGCCAATAACGATTAATCGGTGGTAATCATAAGAATTTATTTTGACAACTGTCATTATTTTTATACATCGAGCTTTGTTCAAAGCGTATATATCATTTGCATTCAGATAAATTCTATAAAATCGGTTTTTTTCAAAACCTCTAGTTTGTTATTTTGATTTTACGGTGAACACAAAATTCCCTGTTTCGCATTTAATAAATATTTTTAACATAACCTTTCTTTTTAGACGGTGGCTAAACTTTCGTGAAACGGGAACATTATTTATGGTAGATTTATAAAGTCAACTAAAGTAAGAATTACGTTAACAACCAAGAAGTAAGAAAGATACATGCATGTAAAGTAAGCACTCTTTGGAGTCTGACGATTATTTCTAAAATACTTAATATATATTGTATTGTAAATTTCGGAATGATAATAAATGTATGAATATACCTTCCTTACCAATGATTTGATATTTTTTATTATGCTAGCCAATTGTTTTTGTGCTAAATTATGTGCTGTTTTAAATTTAAATAAATAGTTTTTTTGTGTATTAGTAGTAGAAAAAATAATTATTAGTAAATATTATAGGAATTTTATCTAAATTTTTGACTATTTTAAAACAGTTATATGGAATTATTT